>VXBP01001903.1:0-201576 GCA_013400115.1 Rhinopomastus cyanomelas | reverse complement strand
GGATCCATCAACAACCACTCTCTGGGTGCAGCCATCAAGCCAGTTCTTTACCCATCTAGTGGTCCACCTATCAAAGCCATGTTCCACCAGCTTGGAGACCAGAATGTGGTGCAGGACAGTGTCAAAGGCTTTGCTCAGGTCCAGGTAAAATACATCAGTCGCCTGCCCCTCATCCATTAATGTTGTGACCTGCTCATAGAAGGCCACCAGATTTGTCAGGCATGATCTGCCCTTGGTGAAGCCATGCTGATTGTACCCAATCACCTCTTCACTATTCTCCTGACTCAGTAGTGCCTTCAGGAGGATCTGCTCCATGATCTTACCAGGCACAGAGGTGAGACTGACTGGCCTGTAGTTCCCTGGCTCCTCCCTCCTACCCTTTTTGAAAATAGGAATTATGTTTCCCCTTTTCCAGTCAGTGGGGACTTCACCAGACCACCATGACTTTTGGAACACATGTTTTCTGGTACACATAGGTGCAAATGAGACCTCATTTCTCCATTACATTTTAGACTCAGACACTGCGGTGTCTTTGCTTTCCAAGCTTGCCAAGTCCACAGACAGCAGTTCACTGCTCTATAAACTACAGAAAGAAAACAACTACCTTGCTTTTTTTGTCAGCTGGTTTGGTTTTTATTACTGCTTAACTACCTTTTCCTTCTCTTGCTTTTACATGTTTTCATCTTATAAATAACTCTGATTAAAAAAACTGGATAAAACAGATTTGCTTTTTTCTTGGATTTATGTATTTCAATGCCATCAGCTGCTTTTGACCATAACAGATCTAGGCATACGAGCAGGATTAAGCATTCTTTGCTTTCTTAGGAAAATGTTCATACTTAGGGGTATTTCAGCATAATACGCTTCTAAAATCTCAAATGAATACTGCACACACTGGAGAAGCTTATTTCTCTATTCCACTTATTTCAATGTGTGTTGATAAAACTAAATAGTATTTTGTGCATACTGATAATTATTTTTAAATTAAATTCTTGATAGGCTGAAGTCACTACACTTGTTTATGCATGCCTACATGCATGTGTAATCTTTTATTGAGCTTTGTTGTAAGCAAAGCTGCTAGACTTAAGCTCTGGAGACCACAGTTACCTGCCACACAACAAACAGGGCATTAGCAGTGACAAAGGACACTAGACAGAAGTCTTCATAGTATAACCCTACGGGATTTATTAGGTAAAATTCATTATTTTCTGAAAGAAAAAAAACCCCTAAACTTAACTTCAGAGATAATATGGGAAGTTATTTCCCAGAATTATTTTTTATTAAATTCTTATTAGTTCCATAAATTAATCAGTTAATATTTATAGGGTCATACTGGCATTATTGAAAATAAAAATCTTAATAAGAGCATGTGGCCTAGTATTTTGTAATTATTTTCTTAAGCTCACAGAAATTTTAAGCTCTAGGCTGTTGCTAGATCTAAGTGCTCTCTTAATTGCAAAAGAATGAATGAATAAATGAAACAATGTCATCTAGTGATAGGATATGGGGCAATGGTTGTGAGCTGGAATGTAGGAGGTTCCACATAAATATGAGAAGGAGTTCCTGCTGATTGCTGAAACCACATTTGATTTGCAAGAGATACATTAAGATGTTGACCTAGACGGATGCCTTTCTTGAATGGAAATAAAAATTAACCACATAAAACAAAAGGGTCACGATATGAAGTGAGATTTGAGTGAAAATACGGTCTGGGAGACAGTGTGGTTGAGAACAGGCCTGTGGAGAACGACCCTGTGGGGGTCGATGAAAAGTCGGACATGAGCCAGCAATGCACACTCACAACCCTGAAGGCCAAGTGAGGCTGACAGAGCACTGGAACAGGCTGCCCTGGGAGGTTGCGGAGCCTCCTTGTCTGGAGGTGTTTAAAACCTGCCTGGATGTGTTCCTGTGTGATTTGGCCTAGGTGATCCTGCTGTGTCAGGGGAATTGGACTAGATGATCTTTCGAGGTCCCTTCCAATCCCTTATATGATTCTATGAATGAATGAATGAATGAAACAATTTGGTTTTCAAGGTATTATGGTGACAGTCTTACATAAGTCTGTAGTCATGGTCATGAAAACCAAAACAGATGATAGAAATTAAAAGATGTATAGTTCCCCATGTATTGCTGGTTCATTAACCTGTAAATAATGTAATTAATCAAATAACATCAAGCTGTTGAACCTGACTTAAACTTCTGCAGTCCATGATGCTGAAGATTCTCTGCCAATAGTAACAAAATAATTATTTTGTGAATTGTACTTAAAATTGAGAGGCCTTTCTGCATCACAGGAAGAGAAGCTAATGTAATAAATCAGGTTAGCCTACATTTTCTAACATTGTGGCCTAACTTGGAATTCTATTTACCAAAGTGATTAGATAACAGTGCATATATTGCTTCTTGGGAGATTTTCACCTCAACTGAAAGTGTCAACTTCATTTTTAATAAAAGTCTTTGATTACATTTTATTTATCCTTTCAACAGAACAAGCTTAATCTAGAATCTGAGATGTGCACTGTCCTTTTCTTATGCTTTGCATTAGTGTTTATAGAACTAATTCCCAAAATTCATTTTCAAAGAGCATGCTCTGTAGATAGCCAACAGAACCACTGCCCTCAGATCAAATCTTGGCAGTGCACTTGGCAGTTGTGGAAGTCTGCAGTGATTTGTTCACTCTAGAAGTATAGGAGCATGGAATAATAAAGTTCCAAAGGCCAAACTTCATAAAGCCCTCTAAAATTCCAGCATCTGTTGTCTCTGCCTCTAGTTATACAGAATTTGGGTAAGATTTTCAAAAGAACCAAGTTTTTAAAAAACATTTATCACATTGCAAGCCTAAGTATTCTAGAAATTTGGGCCCCACATAATGTATCTGACATTGATCTCCAATGATGTTAAACAGGAATAATTAAGAGGAAAAGTTCCACTGACAGAATTCAGGAAAATCCATACTTTTATGCTGAGGCATCATTTCTATTTTATCTTTTTAACAAATAGAATGCAATACAATGATTGTGGTTACTTACACAAAGGTCTAGGGTATTGGAACAAAGGAGGAAACTGATGAACAGTCAGATGCCATTTTGTCAAAGGCACTTTTCTAACAGTTATGACACACTGAAATGGTAATTACAACCTCAAATAAAACAGCACAGCTGCTCTCAAAATAATGGATATAGCATGGGCTTTTCTATGATTTTTTTTTGTAACTTACTCTATCCTGGAAAAATTTAAAATACAGAAGTGCTAATAAAGAATAAATTATCAGCCAAACAAATAAAACTGCATTTACCTTTTGGCTCGGCAACATTGACATCTAGTGGCTCAGCTAGGCACTTGACAAGCTTTGTGTAAGGAAACATGTGGAAGCATACACTGTACTGAATTTGACGAAAATAAAGCAGCATTCCAACAGCCTGCTCTCTTTACATAAGCTCTAGATGACTACAGAATGATAGTAGTCTTTAATGATTAGTCTGAAGTAACCAGTCACAGTGATAGGAACTGGTGACCATGAGCCACTGCCCCTCAGCACAACTCCACTAGTTATCCCTAATACTACTGGTGAAGTGGTATTAGGCTTGCGAGTCAGCTTCTTGACCGAAGGATCTACCTTGCTTGGGGCTTGTTGCGAAGCATCCTCTAGGTGATCCTGCTGTAGTGGAGGGATTGGACTAGATGATCCTTTGAGGCCCCCTCCAATCCCTAACGTTCTGTGATCTAAAGTAATTACTGAAAGTGATGTTACTGGCATATGCGAATGTCCATCTTCACTTCTACTTGCTTCTCTACAAATTACTAGGGGGATTCAGAAAGGGGGAGATGAAAATCAAAAACATGACAGATGCCATGAGACTGTACTCTAAAGATATGAAAATTAATGATTTGTCAATTTCATTGACATGTAGAAGATAGGAAGATGTCAATATCAAATGACGTTAGAAAGTCTAATTTCCATATATATTAATACTTTTTTAATAGATAAAGAAGAATGATCAGATAGGAAAAAATATTAGCAATAAATAATTATAGATGAGATAGTTTTTATTAGCATAATTGGTGGTTCCACATTACTTACTCATAATCAAACTTAAATGTCCTTTGCAAACAGCTGTTTACCACCGTGCCCTTGGCCTCCATACCAATGCTAGCAACCTCTTCTGGCCCGCTGGCAAAGCCACCTAATACGCTTCACTAAAAACCAGACCAATTCTGAAACTGGCTAACTAAACAAATCATGACCAAACAAATAAGAGCAAGCAACTTTACCAGAAGATCTCAGGAGGAAATAATATTCAGGAGGATTGAAGTATTTCTTCCTAGTTCAATATTGATAGGGACTTAACAGCCATGCTTAGTGCTTCTTAGAAATACACAGATAAATGAAGTCATAATGCTAACATAATGCTACCCCCAAATTATTAGAAGGTCAGAGAAAGTCTGTCCTGAACACACATTCCAGTTGTTAAAATGCAGCTCTAAACCCCTAGTACAAATTACATGAGTCAACAGGCCTTTGTAAATCTCTGGTTGTCAGCAACAGTTTTATCACTCATTTAATCAACCTGGATGACTGAGAAGTAGCAAATCCAACGAAATCATTTTTGTCTAGTTTTTGTTCTTTGCATACTGCGGCTAATCTTTATCGCCTACATAGTATGATCAGAGATTGGAGGTGACTGGAAGACAATGAGTATAAATACAGAGAAGTTTGGGAACTCTTAAGATTATTTTTGATTCATGGGCATTACCTTGTACTATTAAGCACATCCCTGGGAATAATTTTTTTGAAAGACAGTTCCATTTCTTCTTACCAAAATTTTCTATGGAATTGTTACCTTGGACTACTCAAAAAACTGAGTGATTAAACTTCATACTATGTTTAAAATTTGAAAACATGGAAAACATTTATTTCTTTTAAAGTTTAAAAATAATGTCTGACTTTAGCTTTCTCACACTTAGCTGTCTCCTTGGTGGGCCATGAAATTGAAGGCTACTGTAATTTAAGAGTATAGTTTCACATTACTGCTAATAGAGAGATGCTGCTGAAAGAGCCACCCTTGTTTCTCACTGCTCCATTCCCTTCTGTTTCATTCCTCCATCTTTAACGTTTTTTCACACCAGCACTGTTACTTATCAGACATCATAGTAGGATACTCAGAGGAGTTAGACTGTCAGAAAATTAAACACTGCAGTTCAGCGAAATGGTCATACAAGCAGTAGAGTCAGGGGAAGAGGAATGCTCTCTTCAGCTGCAGCTAACCCACAGACTGATTTACCTCTGATGGAAAACATACACAACCATTGAATGCACAGCATACACAACATACACAACTTAAAACCACAGCACCTCCCACCCTGCAAAGAGTTATGCCCAGCTCTTCTTTTTTCTGTATTTTTCAGTCCTGTGGGACCCAGATGAATGAAGTGTCAAAGTCAAGCATATTAATACCAGAGTTAAACTATGGAGATGCTCCCATAGGAACAAGCTACACAAAAGGCTAAGAACAATTTCAACTTTCAGTTTATTTAGGAAGCCATTTCTGATCCACTGCCCCAGCTGTAGCCCACTGTCCCAGTTTGGCTGGGACAGAATCACCAGCCAGCAATGGTCTGCAAGCCATAAGCAGTTTGGAGTCAGACAGGGCAGCTGGCTCATAGGTGTATCCCAGACAATACACATCATGCTTGGTGTAACAGGGGAAGTTAATTATCATCCTGTTCCTGAGGACTGCTTTCCCATTTATTGTCTACATTCCCTGGGCTAAGAATAACCACACACTTTATACTGGCATTGGTATTAGTTTGGCTGATCAGTTAAATCCATTTTCATTTCAACCTGTGAGTCTTTTTTTCCCGATCCCCCTTCTCTGCTAGGGAGACAGAGCTAACTGCTATGGTTTAGCCCCAGGTACAACATAACTACAGACATCCACATATAAAAAGCAGTCAGGTGATACCTGAAAGCAATACAGGCAGACATCAGAAAAGTATAACACAGTAAAATTAAACTATCTTGCTGCTATTCTCAGAAAAGCTGTTTACAGAACAGTTGCTATAATTGGACTCACTGCAGAATTTTCCTGTCCCAGAAATATTTTTTTTCTGTATACAGGCATTTATGGCCCTAGCACAATGCCAAGATTGGAAATCTTTCCTGTACCTTTCCCGCTTTTCTTCAAAGTGCATAATCAATGATACATTGGCCCAGTTTACAGATTCATGTCAGAATTCATTCATACTAAAGCAGTCTGTCATTTCCATAAGAGAAGAACAAAAAGATGTCTGCTATTACAGCTTTGTGGGTATACATTATTTATTTTGAGATATTTAAATTATTAATTAGGATAATTCCATTTTTGCAAGTCTCTGCCCTGTAGAGGAAACAGGCCACAATTCAGCAGGACTAGAGCAGAATATCGTGTACATTCATGCAAACACATTGCCAATCATTTCTTTTCCACAGGACACTTTAGCATCACTATCACGTTCTTTCAAGTGATAACATAGTGAGTGACACAAGTACTAGATCAGGACACAACATACTTCTGCTTTCAAAACTGAGATTCAGCAGCCAAGGTAACAAGTTACACTGTCAACTATGGCATGTGATTGTCTTACTGCATAACAGTAGCAACCAGCTACAACAAATGCTTTACAACTTACATATTACAATGACAATGCTAGTATTTCAATTTTGAAATTTTCCCTGTATTAAGTGTATCTGTGTTTTAAGACTCCGATAATCAATAACGCTGATGGATACTCTTGATACAGCCCAGAAGAAAATAGCTGTGATGGATTAAAGAATTTCAGACCTTGGAAGTCAAAATGCTGGTTCAGGTATTGTGCATCCTAAATGTTTGATGGGAAACAGTATTAGCTCCTTGACAGCTCCTCGCGGCATCTCATGTCTTAATGCTGAAGAGGGGCATTTCCCAGCTACCTTGTGAGAAAACAGTTTTAGTTTCCCTGATGCAACACACAGGCTTGGAAACTCTCATCCAGTTGTTGTTGGTCCTCTCAGGAGAAACTGGGTCACATAATAGCCTTTCCTCTAACTGCCGAGATGCGATTAAACATTAGAGAAAACGCTAAAACACATGGAAACCAATGTCGCATACTACCTTGCCGAGGCTTCCCGGGCTGCCCAGTCCCGCAGTACTAGGCTCAGTCCTGCAGACGAGTTTCCCCCATCGTCCCACCCCAACTCAGCTCCCCGTTCGCGGCGAAGCGGGGCGGGAGGCGCGGGGCTCGGCAAGGCCTCTCAGAGCCACCCCGGCCGAGTCCTACCTTCCCCGAGGCGCAGATCGCCGCAGCCGCGCACCGGTTTCCCGGCGAGGAAGCCGCCCCTCGTCCCTGAACATGCTGAGCGGCCTCCGTTCCCCTCCCTCCCTTGCCGCCGCTCGCTCTTCCCCGCCCGCCGCCGCCCCTCCGCGATCTGCCGGCTGCTCGCACCCCACAGCCCTGCGCCGCCCGCCAGCGGTCGAAAGAGGCAGCACCCGGCGCGGCCCTGCTCCGCCTCTGCCCCCGTGTTCCGGGAGGGGCCCCCGGCGCAGCTGAGCGCGGCGCCGCGGCAGGAGAGCGAGGCCGGGCTGCAGAGGCGACCCGCGCCCGCGTCTCCAGGCAGCTGCCCCCGCCGCCGCTGCCATGGTGCCCAGCCAGCTACGCCTCTCCGCGGCCGTAAGTGGGACCTGGGCCGGAAAGAGAGAGGAAGGGACGGGGGCGGGCGGCCGCGGCAGCCAGGCTTCAGCAGAGGCCGCGGCCTTCATTGCGGCGGGAGTGGGGCCGGTGAGGGTCCAGTTCGTACCGGAGCGGGAAAGGGGCTGCGCGGTAGGCGGAGAACGTGGCCTGAACCCCTCGGTTCCCCCAGAACCTGACTGGAGGTGGCGGGACGGGCCTGGCAGGCACTGCAGCTGGAGGAGACAGGATCAGGCTGCTTTCGGGGCACGAATATGGCTTCGGAAGTGCTGTCGGACCCTCACGGGCCCAATTTCGCGTGTCTTTTCTCCGTGGAGCCCCACGAACCTCTAATCCTCACTGTCGAGTTCTGCTGTTACCCGCCTTTTGTTTCCGAGCTTCGGTAAAGGGGCAGTGCCGTGTGAGCGTCCTTTTGTTAGTACCGTGCACCGAGCTATGTGTCCGGATGCTTCCCATAACTGGTTGTACAAGGAAGAGTAGCTCGAAGGTTTATTGTGTTTATGACTCCAAATGGGGGTTGCAAAGCCTCAAAAGACAATATGAAAGTGAAAAGAGTGTGTTGCAGTGAATCATGCAGACTCTCTGTATAAGCACCCTTCACACAGCCAGGTTGGCTCCTCAAGCCTTGTTCTACATCCCATGCACCTTTCAGATAGGTTTTTGGCACCAAAAGGATCATTCCGGTCTGTTTTGGGACCTCATCTGGGCTGTGGGCAGCCGTGAGCACAGACCTTTGTGCTAAGCGCAAAAAGAACGGGAACAACATCTATGAAAGTAGTAGTGAAATTAGGGCTGAGGTCAGGAGACATGACTTGGGATTCTATGTGTAGGTTTGTTTTGCTTTTTTAAACTCTTTTCCTGATCAGCCGCATGTTGTGATCAGGAAACAACTGAAACTGTGATGTACCCGTTTCACTAGTACGTGGAGAGAATTTAAAGAGGTCCCTTTTCTGGGTACAGATACCTCCTGTAAATACAGTGCTAGAGAATCCACAGGGTCCTGTACTGACATCAACAGCTGACGTCTCATCAGATTGCTTTAGGTTGTGTACGTTTATGCTGTTCAAATTGCTGGTTTTTATTAGCCTTAAATTAGTGGCCTTGATTCTGTCCCCAGTTGCTTCACGATTTATCCAAGATGTTGGGATTTAAATGTATCCCAGGGCATATTGTTCCTGTTTTAATTTTCTGGTTTCGGTTTGGTTTGTGTTGTTTGAGAAAAAAAGTTCAAGTTGGTAGAGCAGACAAAATATACCATACCCTTCATGTTACATAACTTTCAGTTTCATGTTTTGATAAAAAGTTAGATATTTACCTTACCAATTTAATAAGCGTTCTGAGTTTCTTACAAGTTCCATCAAAGCAAAGTTATATTGAAGAGTTTATTAAATAGTGAAAGTAGTTAAAGTTTCATTTTTAAATGAAATTAATGCCTTAAATTAATATTTTAAATTTAATTTTGCATGTTTTAAAACCTAGTAGCCTGGGCGCAAAGCTTGATGTCTGCCTTTCTTTTACTAGTTAAATATCAAGTAAATTTTCCTCATCTGGGATTGTCATTTGTCTTGTTCTTTTGGAGAATGGGAGAAATCAGTCTTGAAATTTTACAACATTGACCACAAGTCTGTTTACATTGTCATTCAAAAGCATAAAGGTTTATTTATTGATGAAGTTCCTTGATGGGATTCATTTTTATGTTTTACCTGAAAGTCACATAATCTTGGGATCTTCTTGAGGCATCTGTCAGGCCAGTAATTGTTCATTCATTGTCTCCAGGAGTGCTGTCCAGCACTGCTGGAGCTGCTGATGTCAAACCCAACTTCAGTACAGTACCTGCACATCCTGCTGCTGCCTTTGAAGGAAGAGTGACCTAGAAGTGTCAGGATATCAGTTCTGGACTGTATTCTTCTTCAATCTGAATTTGTCTTTGAGTGATCATAGTGATTCAAAGGAATGGCTAAAGCTGTGAAGAGTTTTCCAGTCACAAGATCAGCCTTTTTGGACCTACCCTGTAGCCAAGCCATGCCTGCCTTTATATTCACAGTCACATCTTTTTTTTGTTGAATCACTCCCAGAATCAGTTAGGAGCTATTCTTTCCTAGGGACCATCATCCAAGTGCAACCACAATTGGAAATAGAAATGGCCTGTGGTGGGTTCAAGACCACAATTAAAGGAAAAGAAAACAAAGCAGTTAGGTCTCAGTGAGGTCTCGGATAGAATTTGCCAGACAATGGATAGCTTAGGGAAACTGGAAGAAGGTTTATTAACTCTATAACTGTATACAGAAAAGAAGAAAAGGTTAAGCAAGATAGTGCACACAAACCAGAAACTGTGTCACAAATGCCATCACATATTCTGAGAAAAATACAATGGAGGATCACTATCTTATAGGTCCTTGGGTTTTTTCACATTAGAGACCTGGGAAAAGAACATGTCAATCGAGTAGAGACGAGTGCCACCACCCTCTCTATTATTCATGTGTCACCCCTACCTGGAAACAGCAGCACCCTCAGCTGTCCAGACTGGTGAATTCTTCAATTCTTCAGTGTAGCTCTTCCAGCTCAATGCTCATTGGGCAGGCCTGATTCCTCGGCACCTGAACTGCATCCCACAGTGCAGGAGACATGCTTTCAAACAAAGAGCCCAGACTCTGTCTTTCATGCCCAAGGTTTAAGGATTCTCGAGTCCTTCTGCTTTCTTCAGCTAAGCACAAAGGAATTCTCTCCAATGCTTGAGCACCCCCAGTTCACCTCAGCAGCAGAACTGACAGTCTCTTTTCCTGCTGACGAGTGCTCTCTAAGGTGGTGGTGGCGGTGGCCGCATGGCCCCATCCACGTGCGAGACCCAAGATGGAGACTGACCACATGGCCGCGTCAGCAGGGTTCCCCCCACTACTCCGCAAACGTGGCCAAGAGGGTTCCATGACCCTCCCCTTTCCTCCTGTTTCAGCTCCAGGGGAAAAAAGGAAGAATCCCTTCAGCTCACCGCTAAGGTCTTGCTTCTCCAGTCCACGATGCCAGCTGTGGACTGGGCTGGGTTGAAGCCGGTGCCACCGCTGCGGATCTGGGGTTGGGGCCATGTGGAGCTGCCACATCTCTCCCCATGGTGGAGTGGGGCCGGGGTCTGGGCCAGGGTTGAGCTGCAGCAGGCCTATCTTTCCCCCCCCACCACCACCCTGGAAGTGTGTAGGAGCCCTAGCAAAAAGAGGCAGGGCTAAGATTACTCACCCCTTCTATCTTCTCACCCAGCCCATTCCTAAAGGGCGGGTACTTGGGACAATTCTGTATGGTGTAACCTCCCGCAGGACAGGTCACTGTTGGGAGGTCCTCTTAAAGCAACATAACTTTTTTTCTTCATGAAAGCACAAATCTGCACATCTGAAAATGCTGGTAATTTTCAAACTGCAACATGGCTTGTTTTTACACTTCATTTGTCTCATGCATATTGTGGTGGCTTGGACTTTCTCCCCTTTCAAGTGTGAAGGAAGCTTTCAGCGTTCATCTGGGAAGCATTAGTTTTGCCATTTAAAGCACTCATGGATTACCATGGTATTTTTAAAATTTAGAGTCCAAGTGCAACACACTCTAAATGTATTCAGCATTTTTTAAGAACCACATAAGCTTCATTTCAAAAAGTATCGACAGCCTTACTATTAGAACATCAGCTAGGAGAACAGCTTCTGAGCTGTGAATTGTCATGGCACTGTGCTGAGAGGACTTCACTACTACTCCTTTGCCAGTGCAAGAGGCACCTTACACTAAACACTGACGATTTCTGCTGCGCTTTCTTTATTGTAACTGGTACTAAAAAATAAACCTACAGGCAAGTCAGAACATGCTGATTTGCTTTTGTTCATATAAATATGCATATAAACAATATACATATGTATGTGTATGTGAACTGTGACTTCTCTGGAAGAGTTCAAGAGTGTACAATATTAAAGCAAGGAAGAAAGGTACAGTTTCTTATTATTAATAAAATAATTTTAAAGAATCAATCCTTTGCCATCAGTGTAAGAAGATACTGTTTTGCATACTCTGCTTGATACTCACCAGTAGAGTGTACGGTTGAGTCTCCAGCATGGCATTTCTGGAAGGCATTTGCATGACAAGAAGGCACCTCATCAAAATAATCTTGAAGGGATGTGCCTTTATGTGGATTTTGTTTTTTCTCAGGTTTTTATCTGAGAAGGAATGGTTGCAGGTAATACAGGAATCAGCAATGCTGTATCAAAAAAATGGTTTCTCATCATAGTCTGGGTTACTAAGATGCTTAGGAATCATATGTTGAACCTTTCCCCATGCAGATGTGTTATAACCATCCCTCTTGTTTTTAGCTGAGTTGTGTAAGTGCTTTCTGGTGTTGCTTTTTTTAATTATAATAATATTTTGTGATAGAATTCTTTGTAAGTAGAATAAGATGTTTGATCTGGTTCGTGTGTAGTTTCACTTTAACTGAGCAGGTGGAAGATGCCAGAGTAAGGAGTGATGGACAGGAGATGGGCTATTACTTCTACTGAAAGAACTGGACATGTCATTGTATCTTGAAAAATTGAGATCTGGCACCAATCAGTGCTTGATAGCATTAAGTTATGGGATAGTTTGGTTTTCTTATATGTATTAATTTGACATTGTATCCCAAAGTACATCGAAAAGATATTTAATTTCATGGTAGGAATGTTGCGCTGATTATAGAAGATGCATTTTTGCAGACATTTTGTGGGTTTTTTATTTTAGTTATAATTTTAATCAGCTTTCCAGCTACCAAAGTAAGATCTAATGATCTAAAATGCTGTACCACAGTCCAAGAAATTTTTGTTCTCCTCTTTGTTTGTTGATAATATGTGTGTGTCTGTTGCTGTCCTCCAAGCCTCAGAAAGAGTAGCTCCTGGGGAAAATGGTCACCTTTTTCTTATACAAGAGAGAGTTTTTGAAAGTAAAGACCAGAGATGTTTATAATACTTTGGGTTATCTGCTCTATGTGAAGAATAAATATGGAGACATCTGCATAAATTATGTCAAAAGTGATCTTTTTTTTGACATGTCAAAAGTGATCTTTTGACAGACTGGCAATGTCTTTGCCCTCTGCTACTTGGAATATACTCTGCATGGTCTACTGATTTTGGTTTGGTTTAGACATCAGAATTTCAAGTTGCTTGTTTGTTCCCTGTCTTTGTCTCTTTCTTTTTGTGCATCATGGACAGTACTAATTTCTAGTTGTGCTGTATCCATATTACATTAGCAGGTATGTTGACTGTTGTCTTTTATTTTCAGGCACGTGGGCATGGAGGCTATGATTCTGACTTTAGTGATGAGGAGAATGGGGAGAAGCCTGTGCAGAAGACTAAAAGGTGATTTTCGGCAGAATTCACACTTGACATTGTGTATTTTGTGGCAATGACCTTATTACTCTGTGTGAAAGATTATACTGTGGCATGTAAAGTCATGTTGAAATGGTTTTTGAAAAAATCAGTCTCTTTCATTCCTGCATCTCCTTGTGTCAAGTTTGCCAAAGCATATTGTCTCCTGGGGCAGCTGATTAAGATCTGTTCTGCTGTGTCTATCTGGTTTCTATATACCCCTTCAGTTCTCAAAGCAGTGTGTTAGAATTTTTGAATCACTAGTATCAGCTGCTGGGGTTTGGCCACACTGTTCACTGTGCTGTGACCATCAGGACATGCGGAACTGCTAAGAAAGTTAGGTATAAAAGGTCAAGTGGCAGCAAGATTTCTAGGTCTAAAATACTGCTTTTTATTTGGCACCATAGTCCTGTGATGTTTTCTGCACTGTACTGAATATTTTGCCTACATTATACATATATTTTTCTTATCTTTCCCTGTCTTTCCCTTGTTCTGTTGTTGGACTTATATTTAAGAAGGTCTTCTGGAAACTTTCCTAGGATACTTGCTTATTTTTCTTTGTAGTATAATTGAAAGAATGGGCTTTGTAGTGTCCGACTGCATTCTTGGGGAAAAAAATCATGTTTTAAGCATTGGAATAATAGCAGGCACTGTGCTGTTCCCTTTATTTTATATATATAGATGTTCTTCATTAAAACAGTGACTGCTTTTGTTAGTTTCCATTTTCTTTAAAAGGCTATTGGACATTTTACCATTCCACTTTCTAGGTGGAATATTAGCTAACCATTAGGAGCCTTTCAAAAATATCATCATTAGCCTTGTTCTCGCCCCATGAGGCTCTTACGTGAGTTCGGTGTACATGTAGACACCCTTTTCTTGTACTATGGTGATACTTATTTTAACTTTAAGGAGAATAGTAGTTTTAAATTTTCTCCACGTTGCTGTTTCATGGAGTCTCCTTATGGGAATTTTTTGCCTACAGGTCATTTTGAGCAAATGATACCTGTAGTTTCTAGAGTCCTGTATTTCATAGCTTGAAATATAAATTCCATGGCTTGCTTTCTTCAGGTTTCTGAATTCTGTTCTTCATACTAGCCAATAATTATAGAAGAGTCAGTTTTCTAAGATCTGTTGAGGAATGAAACTAACTAAATACACCTTTTATTACCCAAAGTGCATCTAACTTCTTACTACTTCGCGAAATTCTGAAAGTATTTTTCACTGCCCCTTGACAAGTATGGTTCACAACATAGAACTTAAGTTTGAAATTAGTGATTTTTGTGATTAGGGAAGGAGAGTCAGAGCTGTTTAATGAGGTGTTGAGACATTAGCATGAGAGGATGGGATAGGAATTCTGCCAGTCACTCTGACTCAGTGAACATTATGTCCTTCCTGTTCCTACATAATGGTGCAAATGAGATTTTAGAGGGCTTTAAGTATAGTGTGGAACTGAGGAATATTTAGGGTTTTTTTGTTGTGGTTCTGTAATGATAATATTGATACAGATAATTATGAACAATTTCCATTTTAAGCAAGTTTTTTTAAATGCTAACTGTAAGCAGATGTCTTTCTGATCTTATTCTTTAAGCTAAGGTCTAAGCTGGTTTTGTTTCTAAAGTTTTGTTTCATTCATGTAGAAACTAGCAATATGACAGTCTTTGTTAGTCTAGTTAGTACAGAGTTTGGCATAAGGAAATTTTATTGCTTATGAAAAGTTCTTGACTGACATTTCTTCCTTTTCCCTACCTATCTTTAGTATAAAGGAAGATGGCCTTCTGATAAAGCCGTTCCAAAAAGCAAAACAAGGTGGTTTGGTTCACAGACAATTTGCAGCCGAAGAATGGGACAGGTATCTTTTATCTGTTGCTTTTGTTAGCAGTTTTTTTCCTTAATGTAAAGATGGTTTTAACTGAAATGTACTTGTTATTAACAGGGAAGAAGCAAGAAAAAGAAGATATCATTTGATATCAATGGATGCTGTATCCTTTCTTTAAGTTTGAGAATGGGGCACAGGTTATCCATTGGGGTGAAGTACTGGGAATTCTCACATGTCACCATAGTCGATCATGTGGCATCAACTATGTGATCAGCTGATACTGAGCTGAATAGATACTGAACTGTTCTTTAAAGTAACTTCTTTTTGTTGCTCAGATGTCTCTGAGAATGCTGGAGAGCAGCCTAGCAGAGAGACACCTGGAAGTACTGGTTGATGACTGGCTGAACATGAGCCAGCAGTGTGCTCAAGTGGCACAAAAGACCGGTGGCATCCTGGCTTGTATCAGGAGTAGTGTGGCCAGCAGGACTAGGGATGTAATTCTCCCTCCCCAGCACTGGTGAGGCCTCACTTTGAGTACTGTGTATTGTTCTGGGCCCCTCACTTTAAGAAAGATATTTGAGGTACTGGAGTGGGCCCAGAGGAGAGCAACAAGGCTGATGAATGGACTGGAAGGAAAGTCTTCTGAGGAGATGCTGAGGGAGCTGGGGTTGTTTAGCCTGGAGGAGACTCAGTCTGGACCTTATCATGCTCTATAACCACCTAGAGGGAGGTTGTGATCAGGTAGGAGTCGGGCTCTTCTCCCAGGCAACTAGTCATAGGACAAGAAGGCAGGGCCTGAAGCTGTGCCAGAGGAGGGTTAGGTTGGATCTTAGGAAGCACTTCCTCACGGAAAGGATGACTTGATGATCTCAGAGGTCTTTTCCAGCCTCAATAAATCTGTGATTCTGTGACTGGCACAAAGACACTTTGCTCTTTCAGTTGATCTTATGCAGAACAGAATTCTGTACAAGGTTGCTGTTGTCTGTGGACAAAGATGTTTCTACAGGAGATTGAAGAATAGTTTAGTTAATTCAAAAGTATGTTCAAACCTGCCTTCAGTAATGTCTTCTACAGATGCACTAATGTAAGCCTATTTAGTAATATGTGCTGTTTCATTTTTTTTAATATCTTAATTTTTCACGCATAATTTCTAAGTATTTTTATAACGATTACCGTACTTAGATTACAACCTTTCTTAGTTTTCACCTGGGGCAGTCATTACATAGTTTGATAAATTGTGTCTGAAATGCTGCCAACTCCTTTGTTTCAGTAGTGGTTCTTTAGCAGTTAACAGTTAATAAATAGGAAAGTAAAGACTAATTAAATACGGAAGCACTTATTTCAATCTGGAAACTCCAGCAAACAGAAAGTAAGTTCTAACCTGCTTAGAATTTGACCATGTACTACCTAAACCATTGTATGCCTGTAAAGGAGACATACCTTAACTGGTCCCAGTGACCTTGCAGATTGCCTCAGAAAAGCCCATGTATTTTGGAATGACTACAGAATTTGTTGTGCAGATACTTTTTTAAATGTGCTAATGTTTTGGAGTAATTCCTGTTTAAAATAACACCTGGTAATTCAAATGGCAAAATACCATGTTAAATGCTTTTAATTGTGCCTTCTGGGCTTGTGTCTCAGTTCCTTCTCTTTGTGGCGGAAAGGAAGAAGAAGACTTATACTGAGGTTAAATTACCTTTTTGGGGGCCTTTGGAAAATAAAATATTCTCTCAATAAAATTCTAATGCATGTCAAATATAAACTTCACACTGATGCAGTGGTTGCCAGGATATGTACCAGGAGGTAATGTATTTCCTGATTTCTTAATTTGCTGCTAAACACCATAGAAGTTGATTGAGAATATTTTAAAGTAGCCACATATAATATTTTTATTAGTGAAGTTGCTTCTTTTCTGAAGAAGTAGTTAAATACTTTTGCTCAAATAGTGGTATGAAATGTGTTCTAAATCATGTCTCTGAGGCTGAAATGGTCTAAAAAAAGCATTACATATTTTCCCATGATTTTCATCTCCAAACTAAAGCACATAACTTTCATTTGTATGTTGATGGCAAAATGTAAGAAGCTGTTCAATGCTAGTAGCCAGAATTATTTCCTCTAATACAAAAATACAGACATCTTTTAAACCAAAACCAAGAAGCTGTTGCCTGAATTACAGCTGAAATAATGAGCCTTGTTTCTGTGTATAGGTGTACAGAGCATCTTTGATAAAAGAGACACAATTATATAAGGGACTGGCAGCTGAATGAGGATTTAGAGGAATTCAAGGCAATTTTGTCTTTTTTGTTGAAAATAGCTTTTATGAGAGCTTCTAAGTAAAAATTGCTAATTAATTCTCCTTATTCTGGAAAACACTGAACTGGTTTGGAGAAAACACCCTGTATGTTAAGTATATAAACATTTTTTCATTTTTCCCCCAAGTTTTAATCCATAGTAAGATAAAAGAAGATACATTCTGAAACAATCCTTAATTGTTTCATTCAGTATCAAAGACATAAAAAGTTTGTGAGGGATTATATTTTGTACTATGGTGGCAAAATAGAAGATTTCCGACGTTCTGGGTAAGAATATTTAGAAATCTTTCCCCTCATGCTCCCAAAACTCCTATGTTATGTAAAGCCATTAAATATATATTAGAGCTTTGGCGGAAGGGACATGTATTAAATTACTAATACTTTTGGTCACAAGTAGTAGTAACTGCAATTAATATAAATATCCAAAACGCAGACTTGCCTGTTTCATTTCTCACCGTTATTTTTATGTAAGAACTTACTGTGAGATGAATTGTTCTTGCTTTGTTATGTAAAAGGAAAATTGACAGTTGAGCATTAATTGAGGGTACATTGAGAAATGTCTGGCAGCACCTTCAAAATAACAGTCTGAAATAGTTTTGAAATGTGCGGAATAGCTCTCCATTGTACAGAATAGCGATAACCTTCTTTAAAGCTATCTATAACTGGCTTGTGACAATACTGTCTTCAGTAAAAAGTATATTTTCAGGTGAGATCAAGTCATCCACAGTTACAGCAGCCGTTTTCTCCCATGAATTTTTCATTTGGGAAAAGATATGCCAAGTAATACTTGCTTTGATAGCTATATTCCATAGCAATATATTCCTTTACGCAGTGGTGGGGAGAGTACTACTGTGAGAAACTGTTTACCAAATTACTGTTTGTCAGACTTTTCATTTTAATGTTACATTGAACTAAAAAAAAGTCTTTTTGTAGAGAAAATGACAAGACGGATCTTGACGTTATTAGAGAAAACCATAGATTCTTGTGGAACGCAGATGATGAAGCAGACATGAATTGGTACGTGAAACTATTATAGAGAATGTTATTTTTTGATCAGTTGTAACAAATTTGTGATTTCCCCACTAATAAAGCTCATACTTAGTGATCACTCGTTGATCTTTAACACATTTCAAAGTGAAAGAACTTTAGGAGGCCTCTCATATTTTAATATTGATCAGTGACAAAATTAATTGATGACAGAAAGAACTAAGAAATATTTATACATTTTCAGAGATCCGTATTAGTGTGCCAAATGCTCTGAAGGAATCCTAGTTTGAAAAAAATTGTGCTGTAGATACATTTGAGGTATATTTTCCTAGCTTTATGTAAATTACTCTCTAGCTCACTGAGTGTATTTTGGTTGCATTCCTAGCAACCAGATCTTCTAATGAACAATGTATCTTTGTCTTCCTGAAGGTTACAAGGTAAAATGAATTGTATCATATTTTGTATTTCATTAAAAATATTTGTTTTGTTATAGGGAGAAGAGGCTTGCAAAGAAGTATTATGATAAATTGTTCAAAGAATACTGTATAGCAGATCTCAGTAGATACAAAGAGAATAAGGTACATTTCATTGTTTTAAATCATTTTAGTTTAAAAGTACATACTTTTTCCAAAATTGCCTTGTGTTTGTGGGAAAGTTGTGTGAAACGAGAATGTGAGCACCCCTTCCCTAGAAAAAGAATTGTGAGAACTTGCCACGTTATTTACTAAGCAGCAGGAGTTTGAATCTAAGCGTTGTCATTGTCCCCAAAATGTGCCTCTGTGGAAACAGGAGCATTTCTGTCAAACAGGGCTTTATGAAGAGGTACATTGTGTGTAAAAAAGGTAGAAAATGTAGAAAAGTCAAGGAGAGAAGACTAGAGAGGTTTGCCTGGAGAGAAGCACTAGATGTAGCCTAAGTATCCTGGCAGTGTTACTGTTTGAAAAAAACAAAAAGTCTAAAAAAGAAAGTTTTGTACTTGAATGTTGGCAGAAGCAATTTTGGAAATGTGTGTTCAAAGCAACATCCTTGCTGGTTGTTCTTTTCTGTTTATGGAAACAGATTTGTAAAAAAATAGAATTTCTTAAGATAAACGAATTCCAGCACCAGTTTTTCTTCTTTTTCTTGTTTCCAAGTTTTTTGACTGACCAACCTGTTATTCTGTTGTTGTTTTGCAAAGGTTATTGCTGAACTCAGATGTAGTTTTGTGTTGTTAGCACATAGTAACAACCCAGCCCTACAAGCAGTGTGTATATATTTGAGACCATTTATAATACTGAAAATGCCATTCACTCGTGTTTACAAGGACTGGGCTTAAACTCTAATATCGGGCAGAAGAGATGACAGAACAGGAAAGTGCAAAAATAAAAATTAACAAAGTAAAATGCGGCATATGTCTTCTCTACTTTCTTTTTTCAGTAAACATGATTTTTATTTATTATAGCAGTTTCATATCCCTCAGTGTTCTGCCCCCCTCCCCCAACTGATTTTCCCTTGAGCGTGCTTACAAATTTTGTTTCTTTTGCTCCTGTGCCAAGTTTCCATATGTTGCCTATCTTTTGTGGGAAACCACTCTGCCCTAGTTCCCTTTTTTTTGGTGTGTGTTATGTGAACAGTGTTTCCCTGTTAGACTTTGAATGTGGCTGTCCTAACTGAGGTCACTCTGAATTCTTGTTTATGCTTGTAAGTCAGTACCTACGTTTTTGGAATTGCCATGTCGGCATAACTCTGCTGCATCATGTAATGTGTTCTGTTAGGTTATGTGTTCGGTCCTCAAATACATTCTGTCTGTCAGAGGCCTTCCTTAAAAATTCTTTTAAAAACAGATAAAATGAAATCTTTCTCAGTTACTGGTACAGAAAGATGTCAAAACAGGGGTTTTTTCTTGGAAGTCAGAAATAGGCTGCTGATCCAAATCACACCAATGGAATGCAGTCTGTTTTTTCATATTGTTTCCATTTATTTGTTTTCTGCGTTTCCAGAGACTGTAAGCTGGGTATCTTCAGCCCTTTGTGCTTTTTGTTTTTCAGTACCCATGCTGTAAGAGTTGCAGGGTGGGTAACCAGCTTCTCTGGAAGTAATCCATTTCTTCTTTTCTGAAAGAGATGACTGACTGCACGTTAGTTGTTCCTGCACCAATGCTTATTACACAAGCGATCTGTGTTTAATTTGGAAATTTATCGTTCTTCTTGCTGTAGATATTAAACGGTCTTTCACATTTCTATGTAATATCTTAATAATTTAAGAATCTCATGTTGTTTGTTTTCCTTAATACCATTACAGAAGTGATTTTTTTTTGTCACCTATGAAACCAGTAGGTATGAGGGTGACGGAGCACTGGAACAGGCTGCCCAGGGTGGTTGTGGAGTCTCCTTCACTGGAGATGTTCAAGACCTGCCTGGATGTGTTCCTGTGTGACTTGGTCTAGGTGATCCTGCTGTTGCAGGGGGATTGGACTAGATGATATTTTGAGGTTCCTTCCAGTCCGTAATGATTCTGTGATTCTATGAAAAAATTGTTTATGAATCATAGAATCATAGAATGGTTTAGGTATGAAGAAACCTTAGAGATCATCTAGTTCCAATCCCCCGGTCATTGGGGGGGGGGACCTCTCACTAGCCTAGATTGTCCGGAGCCCCATCCAACCTTATGTTATCCAGACTTATATTACAATAACAATTTAAATATTAGTGGACTAAAGAGCCAAATATTTTGTTGATGTACAGATGTTTAGTTTTCTTAGATATCTAATGTGTAATATATTGACTTGGGGAAAACAGTGCCAGCAAAACATTTGGCTCCTGAAGTCTTTCTGCTCAGTTTTTTCAGGTTTTTTATTAAAGCACAAGGCATTTATGTGAGAACATGGCACATTCATAAAAGCCCACACGTTTGTTTCCGTATGTTTTCTGATGTTCTTTGAATCACATACCACCAGCAGTTGCCCTTATGGGGCAGGTATTATGGTTTACTAAAAAAAAAATCAACGTTAAAGACAACAGACAGCAATAGATACTTGATCTTCTGTACAGTATTTAAGGTTAAAACCACTGAGAATCAATCAATTATATTATAGAATTTGTGCCACTGCAACTAATCTGTAAGTGCACCAAGAGAAGTTTCATATGACAAAGGATGCTTTGGAAGCTGGAGTGCCAAATATGGGCTTTGCAGATATTTTTGTACCTCTGATATTTGTAACCCTCCCTACCCCTTATCCCTCCCCATCTTTTACCATGAAGTTCAGAGTCTGTGCTTTGCTTACAGAGCAGCAATTTTATCTTGTTGTCATCCTCCATTTGTGAATTTTAATTGGAAATAGAAGATAGCCCTTTATGGAGAAGTTGTGTGCCTCTGAGTTCTGTCCCCTCTTTCTACTTCTTAGTGACAATAAAATTTGTTTTCCTAGGCTGTTCCCATTGCCTTCCATCTTCAGTCTTTTCGCAAGGCTACTTGCCATTTTGAGAGGATAAAGCAGATTCTACAGGGAAAAAAAAAGTAGCAGATATGTTATCTGCTGTGATGTTTCTTGGCAATGTAAAGAGAAATACAACTCAGTTGTTGGTTGGTTTTTGGTATCTTAGTCTTTAGGGTGTAAAAAGTGATCCAGTGAGTGTTTAAATGACTTCTTAGCATTCCAGTGGTCTTCTAAGTTTTTAGTGTGGACAGAATTACAGCTAAGTATGTAGTAAAATTGGTCTGGCCTAGTTGCATGTTCTTCTGCCTGCTAATGGAGCCTTTGTTAGTACTTGCTGTTCAGTACTGAACAGTAGTACTGGACTTAAAAATTGCATGTGTCAATTGGAATCCTCTAGTGAGCAGAGATGTATATTTAATTAACAAAGACATAAAATGTAACTAACCAGATCTGAATGGATGAACCATATGCAGGACATCAATCAAGTGAAATTAGTCTTTACTGATTGTGTTCACTGCTCATAACTTAATCTTGATTCTTATCTTAATAGTTTGGATTTAGATGGCGACATGAGAAAGAAGTAATTTCAGGAAAAGGTAAAGCTGTCTTTCATTTTATATTACAATTCTCATTGATGCTTTTCTTGGTGCATTTTAACACAATTTTGTTTGACAGTATTTTGACAATACTAGTAAGTTTATTAGATAATAATGGACAATAAATTTACCTAGCTTTTAACTTGCTGTTTCATGCCACACAGCTCTAGAGTGCACACTGATTGGCATATAATAAAATTAAAGAGACCATATGGTTTATTTTCACAAGGTCAGATTTGTGATGGACACCAGCATTCAGTAATGTAGAATTGCACATATATGGTTCTTAGCTGCTTTTCTCCTGTAGTTTTGTGTTACTTTGTTACTCTTTGGTACCCTTAATTGAAGTATCTCAATACTTTTCCTCAGGAAATAATTTTCTTAACTGTTTCTCCACTGCCTTTTTGCAGAACATTAGCTTTTTAATTAAAGTTCTGTGTGTTGTGTCTGTTTTAGGCTGTAAATCGGTTTTAAAATTGAAGTGGACATCAGTAGGAATAAATTTCATGTCTCCCAATCCCGTTTCTGTCTCGTTAGGTTATACCAGGTGCTTCTGTGTGTGAGTTCTTAACCATTGTGTCACAGCAACTGTACAAAGTGGTCTCCATTCTGTGCCCTGGGTGGGCTTTTTCAAGTGGCTGAACAAGCAACATACTGTTAATTAGAACAGTTCAGTAAACAGCTCTGTTAGATGATATATCGCCAGAAGTTAGACATTTTTTCCAATTATACTATTTCATAGCAGGAAATGTAGAAATGAAGTTAGGTTTTTTAAAGCTATAAAGATTGAAGCTCCTGAAGGTGATTGTAGTCACATGTTGCATTCAGCAGTACACATTATAGTAACAGATGGTTACATGGGACACAGTTACATGCTTTCTAGGATGCTTTCAATACATAATTAAAATTAAAAGAGGAATGATTAGTTTATGAACAATTATGGCTTCATGGGGAAAAAAGTTTAAAGCTGCGTTGTACTATTAGTATCTGACACTCCATATTTAAAAATGCGTGAAGAAGTGCAGAATTGCGTGTGTTAAGCTGTTTAATGAAACTGGAAAGTAAGAATTGCGAGATAGCGTCTGTCACCACTGAGGGGCGCAAGAGCTCAACCTTCGCTCGCTTTCAGACGCCGTTTTCAAGCGCCGTTTCAAATGATCATTTTTAAACAAGGTGTGACTGTTTAATGCCTTTCTTCTAATTAAATGTAAGAAAGGATTAGTACCTGCTTTGCTGATAATTCTCACTAAAATAGGGAAGGCATGTGTGTATTTTAGCCATGGCAATGATAGAGTTAAAGTGAACCACTGCGGGTAGACTGTACTGTGGTTGTTAAGAAGGTGTGTGAAGAGGGGAACGTACTAAGGGGTTATCTCATTTACTTGCTTTGGCATTGATGGCTGCCTTTGTAAGGTCATGGAGAAGAAGGGTTAGGATGAATAAAAGGAGAAAGGAGCCTGCATTGCTTGTTTTAAATCTAGATTATTTCCTTCCCACTTCATTCTCTTCCCATAGGGTTTTTGAAATGAGGTTGTATTGGTTCTCTTGTATCTCTTTAAAAATAAAATGTAACCCTAATGGCAGTTAATGGTGTAATATGTTGCTGGTCTAAAGAAAATGTTCCTCAGAAGGGGCATTTTTTAAAATTGAAACATAAATTTCAGCTAGAAACCCTACTTGAATTATTTTAATCAGGGAGAAGTAGATGCATGAGTTATTTGGTCTGAAAATAAATCCTTAAAACCAGAAGCTCTTAAACTACTTTAAAATATAATTGGCATGCCTTCCCAACTACTTTCCCCTTACTTTCATGGCGTGGCTAGTAAGGTATAGCATAAAATGTTGAAATTAAAGCTTTTTTAGCCAAAAGGGAATAGTGATAGAAGTTTTCTATAGGTAAATGTATAACAGGTTCATTGGGTAGGGATGAAATATTACTTTTTCAGCAATATCCAGAAAGATCAAACTTAAACTTGTGGGTGTATTTGCTCATTTCTACTTAGGTATATTTTGTAGATAATGTACGAAAATCCTCAAACTACACATAATTTGCTAAAGCAGGGTTTAATACCTTCAAATTGATCTGCTCTCCATTTTTTCAGTGTGTCACTGAACCAGTGTTTCACTTTCAGCATAGTAGTGTTTTTCTTAGCCCATTTTATGTATGTGTAAATAAACATATAATATGCTTTACTTAAACAAATGTTCATCCAAACCTGTTTCCATTTACTTTTTCACAGTAGTGTCCTGGATGGAAAACAGGCAGGGTATCAATACCTGGATAGTGCACCATGTTATCAATATACCAGTGTGGTACATCTGCTATATTATAGTTATGAACAAATTGCATTAAAATCAGTCTTTAGAGTCTCTAGATGTAACCTCGTGTATTTAATTTTCAGTATGTCATTTAGCTTGTATTACTTAGGTTTTCTGCCTATTCTGTTTTTCTGCAAGAAGCAGAAGATGCTAATGGTTTTTGAAAGCACACATTTAGTAGTCAGATTATAGAAGTTATAATTCTGAGTATTAAAGCAATACTTTCCTTGCAGCTCACAGCAAGGGGGCAGAACTTCAGGTGGAAGTGGAATTTTGAACACTTTTTATTTTTTTTAAATTAAATTAGATAACTGTCCACTCAGCATGCTGGTTTGCATGTGTTCCTTTCTTGGACATCTAACTGTAGGAAAAGCCACGTTTCAAGTTCTGAATAATCTGGTGTATCGTTCTGTCAATATAGATCCTTATACATGATGGGGATTGTAGTGATGTTACTTTGGAAATAGGTTTTTATTGCTTTTATGACATTCAGATATACTAGAGTAAAAAATATCACTGGAAAAGTCTTCCAGAAGAGTGGATTTCTGTACTCAAGTCAAGGTTTGAATATGTGGGGATCACAGTGTGAAAGGACAGCAAGTGAAGCCTGCTGTTTGCATACATGTATGGCATGGAGCAGGGATCTGCTAAAGTTTTACCATGATTCCAGCTACTTAGATGGTCATAAATGCAAGTAAATGCATGTAAGGGCGCAGGATAATTGTTGGTTACTCAAGTTCTGGTTTATCTAAGAATTCATTGCTTGCAATTAGCAATCTGAAGGGGTGTTGCAAGTACATTCTTGTGAACATACTCAGTTTCACATTAAAATATGGAATACACAAAATGGATTTTACATGCTATAAAGATCAGCTAGTCATAAATTAAACTGACATATCGCTATTTCTCTCTGCATATTTTGAAGAGTTCCAGAAATTTTTATCTAGTGTAAATTTTTCCATGCAGATTTTTAGTTCTTTATAATGGATATAAATTATTTCTGGTGACACAGGGTACTGATAGCCATACTGTACATGGGCTTGAACATAATGTATATTCATTTGAAACCTTTTTTAATGAAAGTCCTGCATTGGTTCAAGTGCTAGCATTGCAAGTGGTTTTACATTGCAGAACTGAAATATCTGAGGACACTGCCAATCCATTAGTTAGCAGCTTAAGCAAAATGTTCTGAGGTTAATCGTTCACCAACAGTCCTGCTCGTGAGCCTATTAATACACATCCTTACCAGTCTTCTGCAAAGGGAATCTTTGTTACTGCAACATTTGGAACCTGGTGATGTAAATGACAAAACAAAAAAACCAAATTGTATTTAAGTTCATGTTTTATTTAACATGAGAAACCCGAGACAGCTTTCAAAGCTGCCATTCTGATAGAGTCAGATTTCATTTTCTTAAAATTCAAGTGTTTATGGAAAGTGATTTGAATATAGTTGTATGTCTAGTATATCAGGTGAACGGGTGCGATGTTAAGGACGCAGACATCTTAATTTTGTACATTCATAATACATTAATTAGTTTGATGTTATTAAAGAGTAATGTCTGAATTGCCTTCCTCATCTATCAGCCTCTGCTAAGTGACTAGTCAGGTAAGATATAGCATGAATCCTAATGACATTCATTTCTTCAGAGTACAGTGTTAGAAGTGTTATTTCATAACATAATGCCTTCCTCTCTACATTGTAAAACAACAGTTCAAGTTATGTTCTTTGTCGTGTTACGTTATTGTTTTCTTGATGTAGATGTTACTTTCAGACTTGGGCTTTGGCAAAAAGTAAGCAAAATTGGTTCTAACAGTGCTACAGCTGTGTTTGTTAATCATTGAACCCTGGTTTGCTTTGTTTTGACCTCTTTAAAGGTCAGTTTTCCTGTGGGAATAAGCACTGTGATGAGAAAGAAGGCCTGAGGAGCTGGGAGGTGAATTTTGGTTACGTTGAACATGGTGAAAAGAGGAATGCGCTTGTGAAATTGAGTAAGTCAGTCCTTCAAGAAAATGTACACTTAGAAGACGACAAAGATCTTGTGCTTTAGAAGCTATCAAGTGACACCCAGACCCAGTGATAATGGTATTCGTTTGTGTAAAATGGAAAATGCTAAATAGAGTATAGGTTTGTTGAATTAATTACTAGTATTATGACGGTCTTGATTTAGAAAGAATGATTACTGTTATATATGACAAAGTTGTTAGAAATTGATCACTTCGTGCAGTGTAATTGGTAGTGTCATACAGTTACAATAACTGTTTATAGTAAGTGTATACAAGCTGGTTTTAACGAGCAGTACAGCATTGCAAGGACAATTTCATTACTGTCATTGCTTCATCAGTTATGTGGCTCAGGAGTCCTTAGGCCTTTGGACCAGACAAATTCATGCACGTCTTCAGCTCTGCTACTTTTGTCTTTAATGCCTATGATTTTTCCCAAAAATTCTAACTTTAATTACATGACTTCCTTTTCCAGTCTTGTCTTTGTCTGAGTGGGGTTTCTTTATTCAGTATGATGGGCCTTTCGATACACTTACTGCATAATTAAACTCACTGTAGTTTATAGTCACTTTGTGTAAAACAGGCTAATGTGGTTTTTCATTTTGTCCGCAAGACAGCCCGTGTGGCAGCACTTAGTCTCTGGCAAAGCTCTTAGAGACTTACAGTTTTTCAGTATAATTGTAGCACAATTTGATCTGTCTAAAAAGATCCATAGAATGGGATATCTGTATGTGATAAGCACTGATAGCTTCTTGTGAAGAGTTGCCAGTGCTTCATCTATGATCTTTCTCTGGGTTTAGTAAAATCTGGCTTTGTACAGAAGACCTTTATTGTGGTGGTTTTTGCAACTGTGGCTGCAGTTACACTGTGTTTTTGTTTTGAAAGAAAAGCTGCTCAAATTGGAAGATAGTGTTTTACTTGGTTTTATGTGTTATTAGTAAGTTTTGCTAAAACATCAGTTATCAAATACATGAGTGTAATGTTATCATTCGGTCCTTTTCAGGACTCTGTCCAGAATGTTCCTGCAAACTAAACTTTCATCACAGGTAATAAATTATTTAGAAAATATGAGGGCGGCATTATTGTAGATTATAGTTACAATGAACAACAAATACGGGGAAGACACTTTTGTTAGTGAAAGTACAAAACTCCTCTGTCAGGAAGA
This sequence comes from Rhinopomastus cyanomelas, assembly GCA_013400115.1. Lineage (NCBI taxonomy): Eukaryota > Metazoa > Chordata > Aves > Bucerotiformes > Rhinopomastidae > Rhinopomastus > Rhinopomastus cyanomelas. The sequence continues at coordinate 173,901 of VXBP01001903.1, read as the reverse complement.
ATTCATCCCCACCCTCATAAAAGTTTCCTTTGGTTTACTTTGCTTAATTTAAGCCCAGCGGTTGCTTTTGTTTTCTCAAATTTTATGTAAAACACTACCTTATTTTCTTTTCCCCTCTGACATACTTAAGATGCAGAGTGCTTTACCTTTTCTTAAAAGTATTTGGTTTATGTGAGAGCAGAGACCGGACTTAAAAATTTTAAAATAGAGTATTTGTTCTGTTTTGAAAATTTTAAGGATTAATTTGAAAATATTCAGAAGTATTAATAGGCGGAGGAAAAGTTCATTTTGAACCTGTAAGAACAAGAATTAACTGAGATGAGTTTGACCAGTCTTGCTTCTTTTTGTACCTAAAATCATCAACTCATTTGAATAACCATGGTCAGATATTTTCTCATTGTCAACTGCAGAGTAATACTTGCTTTGAAATCATTTCAGTGGCTTCTTTGTGCAAAAAAGCAGGAAAAGCCTGTGTTCATACCATAAGCCAGTGTAAATAATGCTGAAAACAAAATCTGTGAGTTACTGGTCTACAGCAGGTTCTTAGACTCGAGATTATTCTACTAGAGCTTTTGTTGCTATCTAATATAAAAATGTATTTTCAAAATTGTATTAACTGTGGTTTTTTCACTGCATAAATAGAAAATTATTTGCTAAAAGCTTCCAATATAAAGAAGAATCCTGCACAGTATACAATTATTTTCTCTGTTGATTCTTTGCTGCTTTTTTAAAGGAGGAAAGAAGTCAAAGCACGCAAGAAAAAAGGCACAGAGCCAAAAAATAAGAAGACAAAATTGTCCCATCCAGCAAAAAAGAAGTCCAAAAAAAAGACCCGTAAAGGTAACTTTAAAAATTTGACTTTTTAAAATATTTAGCTATGCAGTTGCATCTTACTTTAGGTCAAACTAATGACCTTTGAACACATGCAGAAAAGTTTTTTGACTTCAGTGTTTGCTTGCTTTCCCTGCATGCATGTATGCTGTCTGAGTGCATGTGCACACATTTATGTGCAATGTATTATGCTAGAGAGATCCTTGTAAGTGATACAACAGATAAGACCAAAATAAGCTTCCTGGTTTTAAGTGGTGTTTCTTTTCAGATCAGACTTCTTCAGAAGATTCAGAAAATTCAGACAAAGGTAAAGTATTTGAATATCGTCTGCATTTTATGTTTTGCAATGAGGTGTATTACTTCAAGGCTATTTGTCAATTTTAGTTTTATTTGCTGGCAGTTTTTATATTTTATATAATGATAAGAATGTTGTGTGAAAACAAGAAGAGGTAAAGCAGGATCAAAATAATTACTTACAAATTCTTGGACAAAAAGCAGTAAGGAATTTTAAGAAGGAATCTTCTAATTAAAGAGTGAAAATGAAGGCATATAACAAAATTGAAATAATAAAAAAGATAAATCTGTTTTTCTAGAAAAGAGAAGAGAGTGCAAAATAGGTACATTTGTAATTATTGCATGGGTCCAGATATGCAGATATGTGCTGTAGAATGTCTACTGTGCAAAGAAAGTTGTTTTCCAGTACTAAAACTACTACATTTCCTTTCAGGTACCTACTAAAAAAAATAATAGATTTTAAAGAAATCCTAGGCTTTAACTAAAGTCTTTTCCAATTACCACCTCTAGTACCTCAGCAAACCCATTCAGAGTCTCAATGACTTCTCAGGCAGTGGTTGTCTATGTCAGTAGTTGCAGTCCTACTGGTTTTTTCATTAAATAAGCTCTGTTGGCTGGTCATCCCAATACTTGCTGCAGACTGTTTAGAATGTGTTTACTGCTTCTATAGCTTTGGCGTGTTGCATGTTTTGAGGAATTTCCTCAGCACCTATACTTTGCCCGATAAGTACATGAAAACCCAAAGCTGTTTCATTACGGCTCAGACCATGCCCTAAGTTCCTGTTTTGTCAAGAAAGCACTGTTGGGAGATTGAGGGTTTTTAAGTCAGGGCATATTTCTGATGATGAGGGGGTTTTGTTGTTTTCACTTACTATACTTTGCAGTGATTACTCAATTGCTTTGCAGTAATTCATGTTTTCTGAAAATTTCACTGATGAGTTACAATTGATAAAAGTCGTTGTTCAAGTAGTAGTGAAGTAATTGATTAATTTCATGTCATTTTGAGTCATTTTGATGCTCTATTGAATGATGTTGGAAAATGTCTTCATTTTTACTTTTTGCAAAGTGTTCTTTTTATTCTGATGGTTACAAGTGAACATTGCCCCTAGAATTATACCATCTAAATTTAAAAAAAATCTTATAAAATGCTTAAAACAAGCCCTTTAAATTTTTTAACAGATTCAGATAACAATGATGCACAAGATGGTCCTTCAGATGCTGACTTCTGGAAAGGTCCTCTACAAGAACCAGATGAAAAATCACGGTTAGTTTGATCTAGTGAACTTGAAGCGAGTAGAACATACAATGTCAATTCAGAACTGAAAAGATAGAGATTTTTTCCTGTCTGTTTTAGTGAATACTCTGACGTAGCAATTTATGTCATATCTCCTTCCATGTACTGAACATGGCTTTTTTAAATAAGAGGCATACACAACACTGGAGGAGAAACATTGTCAAGCCACTGCCATGGTACTGCTGTCTTAACCCCAACCCTTCTGTTAACTATTCCAGAAGTAAATCTCAACAGTCAGTTCACTGCTGTTGCACAGAAGGGGAAGTTTGAAGGGTATAGGGAATGTATTGAATAGTCAAAATGGTCTATACCAGCTACAGATTCTGACCACAAGTCTAATGAATCCGTTTTGTACAAAGATTATCCCCTAGGTACAGATGCAAAGCACAACTTTCTTTTACTTTTTTTTCTCCTTTCTTTGTTTACAGGGAGGAAGAGTTTGATGAGTATTTTCAAGACTTGTTTCTCTGAAGATTAAAATAGGTGTAGGCTGATTTTCTTCAAAAATTGTCAAGATGAAACTCTGGAAATCCATCAAAATTAGAGACCAGACACCTCTTTCTGTCACCGCACCTTTTCTCCAGTCACTCATCAAAGACCACCTCAGTAGACTGTAAACCACAGTCTGCTTAAAATAAACTTATATTTTCTCTTGCAATAGGCTGAAAACTCATGAAATAATAGAAGATATATTACATCCAAACTGAAAAGTAGGAAGGATGTAAACAAACAAGAATAAGATTTATTGACATTACATCAAGGAAGTTGGCTGGTTTTTATTTTATCCCAAAATTCAGTTGTTACCAGATTTTTGTAAAGGGACATTCTGGAAGATTCTGTTTTTAGATTAAAGCCATACACTTTAATATATTCATATTAGTAAACAAGAGTTAATAATCTTAAATTTATCAGTAGGCCTTACTATTCAGGTATCAGTCTCTGACTGTATTTTCAAATGCAGTTGGAGAAGTTCAATTTTTTATCAAATCTATATTTTGTTTGAACTAAGTGAAGCACTACTGAAAATATTTCCTACTCCTTAGAAAAGTTTAGTTCATTGTGACTATGTTTTAGATCTGAATTATAATATTTGACAGGTCCACTTACAAAAATCTGGATGGTTGGTGGGTTTTTTAATGTCAAAAGATAGAGTGTGTGACTTTCTCCTGGGGATGTACATGTGACTTGTATGTTATCTGTGGTTTCTGATCTCCTTAAGATTGATAGAATGTTAATCCTTCTTTAACCTGTAATCCTAAATATACAAGTAAAGAATATATATTGCTTGAGAATCTTACTGGATCCATCTTCTTTTCAAATTGCAAGACAACTTTAAAGATTCTGCATTTTGTGTTTCCAAAGAAACAGTCTGCATATGAATAGTTACTGTGGCCATTTTCTTGTCAGGTGAGAATGACTTTGATTATAAAAGACAAACTTTTTTTTAATTTGATGTTCATATTAGCCCGAGGAAAGTTAATGTTGTACAAAATATATTTTTGATAAGTACTTCCTTCTGTAGATGTATTTATAGAAAGTATTTATGATAGCTGTTTGATATGGAAAATGTAATGGCAGAGATGGTTGCAGTGTATTTATGAGCATTTTACATGCACTTATATGAATAAGTCAATCTATTTACAAGTATTACTTAATGACATTTTCAGCAGTTGGTACTTACATAACAGATGACAGTACAAGGACATATGCAGGGTGTCCTTGAGTAAGAAATACATGTAGCCTTGCATGAAGGCTTCTTTAGGTAAGAAGGTGGATTTAAAGGTTAATTCTCTGTCATCTTGCAAGCTTGGTTGAGAGTCAAATCCAATCTGCAGCAATCTGCTTACGTACATGCAAGTTACCCAAACGGGTTTTTTGTCAAATGTGTTGCTGTATTTGTTGCTTCAAGTATTGTATACTATGTGTTCTGGATACCTAAGTCCTCTTTAAGTATTCAAAACAAAGTTATGAAAAGGTACAGTATACATATGAAATACATTTAATACAGTTTGGGTAAAATGACATTACTAAAACAACCTTGAGTAGTTTTTTTTTTTAGCATCTGCATTTAATACAGAAAATAATACATAATATTCAGTTTTATGTCAGAACTAGTTTTGCATAAAATATTTGGCTGATTTGGAAGTAGGGGTGTAATATGTGAATTTTTTTTTGGTGGACTTCTTTAATATTGGGTGAGATAATTGTACTCATTTTCTCTGCTCGTAGAGCATTCTTAGACAGATTTACAATATGGCAAATGAGGGCACTTCAGAGAAAGAAAAAAGTGGGTCTGCTTTCTTTAAAGGGGGAGGTGTTAGGATTGAGTCTGCACGTCAGATTTGTTTGTTGCAGGAATTACATTTGACATCCATTTTCTCAGATTTGGAACTGCTTCCAGTGAAGGTTCAGATAGGTGCATACTATTCCAGCCTGTTTCCTTCCTTCATCTGCAGGAGGAACTGGCTTCAGGAGGCCTGAGTAGAAGGTATGGAGCGGATGCTGTCATTCTTCAAGAACAGGTTTTAACAGCTAGATTGTTGTCTGTGAAGGTGTAATCAGTTTTGTCTTACTGGTTGAGGAAAGGGAGGTAATGCAAATTCCAATGTGCTCTACTTCTGCTGTCTTCTGCCTCCCAAGACTAAATTGGTGCCAGTTCACTGATTTTCAAATACCTTGATGTACTGTATCTTTTAAAAAGCCGCATTGGGAGTACATGAGCCTTGTAAAATGCCTTTGAACATAGAGCCTGCTGTAGATACACTGGTGTCAGAATCTTAGTGAACTTGTACTTCTATGCAAAGCCTGCCTTTTCAGATTTTTACAATAAAAAGTGGTCAGTTTAGGAACTGTGCAAAGCCATTTGCAAATGTGCAAAAGTGATTTCTCTGAGCTACGGCTACAATTTACAGATTTATCCGTGGCAATTTTGAAACTACGCTGTGTACCATGGACCTGCATTTTAAAGATATGAGCCAGGAAATTGGGTCAAGTATTCCTAAAATGAAGATGCTTATAATTTTATATAGTAGTATTGAGAAAGATGGAAAAGGACAGTTCCAAATTAAGGAAATACAGATAATATAAAAATCTAAATATACAGGTTACAAAAATCACAAGTTTTCGGTTTGAATTGTACATGTTATATTTTGTTCCGTAATTCCTTAAGATCTCTCAAAATTACCTCTTTTCTGGACAGTGTACAGAAGTTACATGTTTTAATAAAAATACTGTATATAAATTGTGACTTGAAAAAACATCTACTGCGCACAGTTAACTTCTTTTTTGCACCATTATTTTTTCTTTTAATTTTCTGGCTTTTAATTGTAACTGTTTACTCCATTAAAAATTATTTCCAACAAATGGCAAGTGTTTAAGAGGATTGTTAAGAGATCAATCTATACTACTCTACGCGAAGCAGAAGTCCACTGGGGCTCACTGAAGTTCTTTCTAGGTGTCTTTTCTGTAGCAGAAACAGTGCCTGAGACAAAGAATTACAAAACTATACATGTTTTGGATTTTGCTTCTTCTCCACCTCCGCCTCCGCCTCCACCTCCAGCTGCAGTTTCAGCTAAAAAACAGAGAAGGAAAGTAAAATGAGTATTTTCTGTTATTTTTAGCTGCTTTAAATTGGTATTTCAAAAGCTTTGCTTTTGTGATACTCATATCATGTGTGTTTGACCTTCTGAAAATTGAATGTGCTTTCATTACTCGTCTGGGAAAATTGACTAAGAAACAGTAACACGTGCTATATATACATATGTGTATATGGTGTTGCAGCTGATTCCAGCATTTCTCAAAGGCCCAAACACACACTGAACCACTCTTACTGGAAAGTTTCAGTAGTTAAACATATCTAGCTGTCCCACACATACAAAACTGAGGTATGCAAGCCATGCAAAAGAAATATACTCCTGGGTTGATATAATCTGTGAATCTATTTTTGAAGCAGATGATACAAAAACTTTAATTTGACCTAATTGTATAAGCCTTTATCCAACCCTGCATGAATCCCTTTTTAATTACCAATTAAGAGAGACACTTTGTATGTTTGTTATCTATAGCTACTGGCTCTGTTAGTGTCTCTCAAATGATTCCACAGATGTTTGTTGGTCATAATTAAGATTCTTCCAATGTAATAAATATGTTTCCAGGTTCATTTAAGGTAAGATACCAATATTAGAATTAAAACTTACATTTCAAAGCTGTGGATCACCATGTTACTAGGTCATTTTCGACCCTTTCCACCTGCATTGAAACACGTCACACAATCAGTGTCCTACCCTCTGTAATTTGTGGATATAATCAACACTATGTTACTAACTATGTCTTTTATTTTCTTAGATTAATATTCTGGTTTACTTTCTGTTCTGAACTTTCCACTGTAGTGGTTCAGCAAATAGGTTTATTTTCTTTGCTGTCTAGTGAATGGCTTAGAATAGCCAGGTCAGTGTGATCTAGAAAAACCACTGTGGTTCAGCATGTATCAAATTATTGTTTGCATGAACTGACTTAACAAACCCATATATTTACATGGCCTTGATTTGACAGTGTCAGATCTGTTCTTCACAAATGTGCATGGCCTTGTTCCAGTGTACATTTTAAAATATGCAAAATCATTCACTTACATTTTGTGATACCAGACATGATTAGCAAAGCATAGATTCTTAGCTCTTGCAAAGCAGTCTGTCTATGCATGCCTGTGTAGAAGTTCCTTGTGGGGAAAATACTTCTTTTTTTAAGACAAAATATCAATGATGTAGGATGGTCCTAACTGCACGTAGGGGTAGAAATACCCATGTCTTCCTAAATGTGTAGTTTAAATTTTATTTAAGAGCTCTATGCTTAAGGGCGTAGGGTCGGACTTGCTTCAGTAACATTTTGCCAAGAAAGGCATAAGGTGGTTGGTGTGTAGGTCCTGGGTTGTTTTGGTGTGCGTTGCTGGTATTTCTGTGAAGTTTAGATGCTTACGTTCCATTTATTGCTTGTATGAACTGACTTAACAAACCCATATATTTACATGGCCTTGGTTTGACAGTGTCAGATCTGTTCCTCACAAATGTGCGTGGCCTCGTTCCAGTGAGCAGGCCAAAATACTACTGGTGATTTTGTCAAATACTCTGATTAAATCATGTAATTTGTAGTACTTTTTTAACCACTTGCAACTACTTTTTTTTTTTTTCCAAATTTTTGCCTAGTATATTTTATTTTAGGAGCCAATAACTATCTAGTTCCACTTCACATGATGGGTGACCTTGAGAGGCCTCTCCTTTGTGTGAAATGTGAAGAATACTCACCTATTTCCCACAGACACTGATTAACAAATTATTTAGTACTGGTTTATGCTTTAAAAATGAGAGACACACTTAGAGTAAAATAACTTCTTCAAATTATCTGACAATAAATCATTTTTGTTCTAATCTCTGGGCCTTTTCTGTCATCTCAGATGATTAGCAAAGCTGTTGATGTGCTGTTCCACGTGTGATACAGAAAAAAACAACTGACTCATTACACTGGAGTGACGAGTTACCAGTTTTTGTAAAATGAGATTCTCTTCTAGGTTATCATGCACACTTTTGGGACTTTTAGTGTTGAATTTTTCATATGTATTTCAGCCAAGAAACTGATGGTAGGGAACAAGAACCAAAAGCTTTATCTTACACTTGGAAAAGAAGTGTGGATTTGTACTGATTTTTAATGTTCCAAGTACACACTAACCATTCCCATCTTTTCCTTATGCTTTCCATTTTGAATTGAAACAAGGCACATGAATGAATTTGGTGCTGATGCCACATGAACTTTCATACATCCCTAGTATTTCAGGTGATTCCTGTATTCATAGATAAACAGGTACTAAATTACATTCAGTTTCAAATCTTAAGACAAAAGACATGTTCAGCTCTGTGATGGTCATATTTTCCGTAGTTCCGCAGTTTAGAAAATGAGGTCAGTATATTGGATTTGTATAATTTTTAAAGGCTGCCCCTCTTCCGAGTAAAGATAAAGCTAATTTGGCTACTTCAGAGCTCACATACCATTAATATAAAACTTTAATATAATCCTGTACAAGTGCACTGTATGTGTGAATCTGAGAGATAATATATTGACTGCCTTACAAATAGATATAAATGAAAACTGTAAAAGTTACTTAACCTTTTTTGGCAGCTTCTTCTTCTTCCTTTTTCTTTTGTTCCTCAATAATTTTCATCTTTTCTTCATATTCATCAGCTCGTGTTTTCCATTCAACTCTGTTGTTTTGAAGGCCATCAAACATAGGTGTAATTTCTTTATGAAACCTTGAGAATTCCTGTGCAAACAATTTAAATTAGTAAATTCAAAATTTGAAACACTGAAAAAAAATCAGAATTAATCTGGTGATACTGCTGCTTTGTAGAGAAAAAATTAGCACTTTTTTTTTGCTAAATCTAATTCTGTGTATATGGAACAGGCTGCCCAGGGCAGTGGTGGAGTCACCACTCCCATCCCTGGAAGGATTTAATGTGTAGACCTGGTGATTAGAGACATGATTTAGGGGTGACCTCACAACGCTAGGCTGGACTTGATGATCCTAAGAGTCTCTTTCAACCAGAAAGATTCTATGATTCTATGTATGCTAGTTTATTTCATCTTACTTGATAAAACTATTTTAAAGCACTTGGTATGACTGGTAGTAGGTTTTCTGTAGAAGAGAATAAAATTTAAAAGAAATAATGTAGGCACTGGCCTTGCAGTGGTAGCATATTATTGAAAATACTTCTGTGTCAGAAAAGATTAAAAAATTGTAGTGGTTGTGATAGTTATTTACCCTGTGCCCAGCATTCCTGCTGCTGTCAACAATTTTTAATGGAACAACCTGACACTATAGTTGTGCCATCAGAACTGCTGCAGTTGGAGAAAAAACTAAAATAATACTTACCTTGTACACAAATGTGCACACAAAGTCTATGAAACCAACTTGGAGCTTAGGTAGCTCGTCGCCTTTGTTTCTGTCCATCATAGGCTAGAACAGAATAGGACCAAATGCTATTTGGTAAAATGATCTAGTAATCGCAGACCGTCTGTTCAGTATTTTAGTAACAGTCAATAGGGCTTTCCACCGTTAAAATAATTTAGTACTTACAATTGGTTGTTGCTGTAGCACAGTTCGTTCCAGGTCACCTTGCTCCCAGAATTCATTTGCAACCATGAGGGCAACCTGAAAAATCGCAGTTCAGTGGGAATGTCAGTAGAAAGCCATAAATTTAAATAAATAAAAAACAACAGCTTCCAGAAAATATTAAAATACTGATTAAAAACTGACATATTGCTGTATGTAACTTTATTATTACCAACTTCTCTTCTACAAAGAATTTTTTTCTTCTAGTTTTATTATCTCTGAGTTGTTTAAAAATCACGCATAACAGAATTCCACTTCTCAGTCCTCGGACTAATAGTCAAGTGCTTCTTTCAAATAATGACACTCTCATGTACTTAAATCTTTTTCCAGCAAATTATCTGCACCGGTATTCTGGTGCACGCTGAGGGAATGACAGATTATTGTCAACAGGAACAAGACAACATTAGCAAAATAATGATCTTGTGGCACCTGTGTTGTCTATCACTTACAGGGCTCCACAAGCACCTTGTTGTGGTATTTTGATGATACATGGTTAAAATCTATTCCTGTAAGGCCAAGTGATGAACTTCAGCATGATGGTACTGGAGAACATGAAGTACTTATTTACAGAGCAGTGTCACACTATGTTACAGGATTTAGTTTTTACTGTGTTTAAGCTACTTTGCAATGGCATCGAGATCTATAGAATAAACACAATTCACACTGTTGTTAAATCTGTATCTTAAAAATAGCTGACAAGAGTGAAAGCAGAAAAATAACCAAGTGCTATTTAAGGGTGGTTAGAACAGGTGACTGAATCAAGGATGCCAGTTTTAACTGAAGGACAAGTAGAGAAGGGTGGAACAGCTGTAAAGTGTTTGGGAAGAGGCATCTTGGAATCCTTAAACTCACAGCGACAGAAAAATAGAGGTTTTCTGGCAACACAATTGATTGCAGGAACTTAAATCTCAACTGGTAGTAAGTTGGGGATTTTTTCACAGAATCACAGAATCGTCAGAGTTGTAAGCAACCTCAAGAGATCATCAAGTTCAACCCCCCCTGCCAAAGCAGAACTGCCTAAATCATGTTACACAGGGCTGCATCAAGGCAGATTTTGAGTATCTCCACAGAAGGAGACTCCACAACCTCTCTGGGCAGCCAGTTCCAGTCCTTTGTGACTCACACTGAAAAAAGGTTTTTCCATATTTTTAAATGAAACAAGCCTATTGCTCCTTGTTCTGGCACAACTGAAAACAGTCTGGCACCATCATCACTGCAGCCATCCTTCAGATATTCATAGATGTGGATAAGGTGTCTTCTCATTCTTCTCTTCAGTCCCAGCTCTCTCAATCTGTCCACGTAAGTGATGCTGCAGACCCCCAGTCATCTTTATTGCCCTCCACTGGATTCTCTTCAGCAGTTTCCTGTGTCTCAGGAGCCCAGAACTGATTACAGTTCCAGATGTGGCACCACCAGGGCTGAGTAGAGGAGGATGACCTATAGACCTACTGTCCACACTCTTCTGAATGCACCCTAGAATACTATTTGCCTTCTTGGCAACAACAGCACGCTGTCAGCTCATGGTCATCTTACTGTCCACCAGGACTCCAAGATCTTTTGCCTCAAGGCTACCCTCCAACAGGTTTACTTATTCCAACACATGGAGTTCTGCCTCCTCTTCTCAAGTGCAGGACCCTGCACTTGCTCTTGTTGACTGTCATTAGATTGCTCTTGGCCCAGCTATTCTGCCTGTCCAGGTCACACTGAATGGAAGCACAGCCACCCCTCCTGCTTTCTATCATCAGCAAACTTCCTAAGGATACATTCAGTCCACTCACCAAGATCATTGATGAATATGTTGAACAAAACCAGACCCCTTACTGGTCCCTGGAGAGCACCACTAGTCACAGGTCTCCAACTTGACCCTGCACTCTTGATAATGACTTTCTGAGCTGTCACATAACCAGGTCTCACTGTCAACTCATGGAACACACATTGCATGATTTTCCTAATTAAGATGTTATGGGCGATGATGTCAAAGGCTTTGCTGAAGTCAAGGTAGACAACATCCACTTTTCAAATGATCATACAGCACATGGACAGTAAAAAAAGGCAGTAAATGCAGTGTTGTCATTCCAAGTACCTACCTTACTTTGTACTTCCCAAGGCTTGGTTATTGCAGACAGGTCACACCCAGTCATCATCATAGCCCTTTGAAAACAGAGAACAGGAGCACAGTTAGGATGATGGCAGAAGAAAAAAATCGAAAATTTTTAAGGAATTTAGATACCTAACATGCAGATGCATGTACATTTTGAGAAGAATGTAGACATCTATTCTAATTCAAAATAACAATTATACTGGAGACACCTAAGTCTTAATTTGCAGTATCAGGTGCCCAAATTACTTTAAAATCTGGTCCTAAATAACTGTAAAGAGTAGAATTTAGCCACCTACATGATGACTTCTTTTTTGGTTGGGTCAATAGAGATATATTTAATTGCCTCCTCTTCTGATTCCATTTTTTCAATTGCATCCACAATCTTTTGAAACATGGTTCTTTTCCTGTTGAAACATACCAATATACCTCTATTAGTGAACAATATTGTCTGCATTTAAAATTACATAGAAAATAATATTTCTGATAGTTAAGCTTTTTAAAAGTCATGCCCTAGTCAGAGTAATAAGAAGCTGATACTTCTTTTCTGTTGCATTTAAACTTTTCAGGTAACCTACCGCATTTAGCTTTTGCTAGATACCACTGTATTGCAAAGTTAAGTATTTCACTTTGAATACTTTGAAGTATTTCACATGAATACATGTGAAGTATTATGTCAGAATTCCTGACAAATAGCCCATTTCCTAACTCTCAAAGTGTTCGGGGTGACATTTTTTTTCTCTTTAGTATATACATGTTTATTGCTTCCTGTAACATAATGAATTGGTAAAACTGGAGAAAATGCTAGTAAATGTTCTTCCTCCACTCAAAAATACAAACTAAGACCTGACTGAGAACTTTCAAAAATATAACCTTGTCTTGCTGTTGCTGAATTGATCTTCTAATTTGCTTTACGAATTAACTGAATTACTGTTCAGTAAAATTTAATAACTGCTGTTCAACAACATACTGAATGGTTTCCTGTCTCCTGACTTTAAACATGTCCCAGTCAGAAGACATTTGAGCCACAACAAAAGGTTCCATGTATCTTTAGGGAAAATACCCTTTATAAAAGCAGAGTAATGTAGGAACAGGATAGACAACTGGCTGTTTGGAGCCTTTGGCATATTTAGCACAGGAATCAGTTGATGTCTGCTGTTTTGTTTTTAAACCAGTATCTTAATTGCTATATCATAAGCATAATCCTGGTTAGGATGAGTAACTGAAGTGTGGTATGCTAATGATCACACATGCACACACATTACCGTTAAGCCACAGCATCCACACTTCTAGAATATATTTTTTGCTTTAACTAGAAGCATATTTGAATGACCTACTAAATGTATACTAAGCTCATATATAATTAATGTGTTCTCTAATTTAAAAGCTTATAATCAGTCCAAGTCTTGGTTTTTTACAAGAGTGAATAGCAATTTTAAATATAGCACTGTGCCTGCATATAAACATTTCTGTTATGTGTTTACGAACTCTGCTTATAAACTCAAAAGGACAGATGTAAATCCTATAGTAACGACATTTTTTTCAGTAGGAAGTTGTACAGAATGTAGTACTTACTTGAAATACAAAGCCAAATCAGTTGCTATTATTGCAACTTCAAATAAGTGCAGAACGGTTTCAAACTGGCGTTTATTTAGGTTCTGGAAGATGTTTAAACTCTGCAAGATGGAAAGTTTGGGCATTCAATTCCTTTTATAACACTCTCTTTGGTTTGCACTCTACAGGTTGTCTCACAGAATAGTATAACAAACTGGGCCAACTACAGTCTCTAGATCAAAATAATGCTACAATTGAAAACTTAATTGATTAAAGATGGCCCTTAATCATGATTAAATATCTGCGTGAACCATGGGTGAGTCTCAGATACTGGCCCAGATGCAGCACAAGTCATTTAATCCACAGTGACTCAAACAGCTGCAAGTCCTATTGCCACATAGAAATGAAAACCCAAAGGAAAAACACTTAATTCATAAATAAATGGCAGTTCTTCACTATTTCTTTGCAGTTCACATTCCATAAACATAATTACACAGGACCATTTCCTCCTGCTCAGTGGGGTTGTTGCCTGCAGTGCTTTTTCTCAGGCAAAAGGAGTGAGAGCATCAGGTACAGCATTTTCCTAAATGTCCTGGTTTTCCTTTTTTAATTGAGGGGACAATACTTGTGTGAGCACGGGGCACAGTGGTGCCACCATGGAAAGCCTCTGGAGCTCCTAACAGCGGCTCCGGCAAAGAGCAGAATCTCATTCCCCAGTACCTCATTTCAGATTCAGTCACCATCAATAAAGGTAAAGATACTTGTTTGTTTGTTTGTTTGTTTAAAAATAATTACTCTTCTGGGGTTTTTATTATCACTGTGCTACTGGTTAGCGTAAGGATTTGTTTTGTGGCCTCACAGGGTCAGAAAATGGCAGCACCACACGTATTACAAGATGGAAAATTGAGGCAGAAGTGTGTGGAAACACGGGGTTTTGTGGAGTCGCTGTTGTGAGAGCCAAGGATGCTCTGACTTGTGAACAGCCGGTTGAAGTGCGGCAGTTGGCACCTGTCGCGGTCTGAGTTCACCGCCCGCAGGGGAGACCGGAGGCGGGGGCGGCAGTGCGCGTGGACACCGCGTGGACAGCGTCTGGCAGCCAATGAGCTCGCGGCACGGGCGGGTTTGGTGTTTGACGGGAAAATTAAGGTAGAGGTGGGCATCTGCCATGCTGCTGCGAGCAAGTGGGGTGGAGGAGGTACATGTGTTCTAGATTTTCCTGTTAACTCTTTTATTTCCCTGTAAAAGAAGTCGTGAAGATTTGTCACCTCCGCTGCTGCCGGGCAAGGGTAGCTGGTAGTATCTGCCTGATCGGGGAAGATCAGTCATGGAAGCTGTGGGAGAGCGTCGTGACACCACCTTCTCTGCTTTAGCAAGGTAAGGTGCTTGTGTGTGTGCGCGTGTGTGTGTGTCTGGCCGGCCTGGGGGTGAAGGGGCCCTCCATAAACAGCTCCATCCCATGGTTCCTCAGCTGCCAGAGCAAGCAGTTGAATCCAGACTCATGGAACAAGGCCAGCAGTTTAATTACAACATTTTGTATGTGTGTATTGTATTTTCTGCTTTGGTTTCAACATAAGCTGTTTTGTGAAAGTGGTAAAAACCTGAAGTATGAGAGAGGCCCAGAGGAAGAGCTCTTCTGCCTTAATTAAATCTGTTTCTGGAAGAAGTGATGAAGTTGCTCTGAAAGTGGGCACTGCATAGAGTTTGGCTTAAACTGTTTACATTTTAGCACATTTCTTATTTTGGATCTGGAGAAATGAATGAGGTATTGTGAAATTTAGAACATCAGAATTGGATCTTTGGTGCTGAGCAGGAAGTTCATGCAGACATACCTCATCTTGCAGTAGGGTTTTACTGTACTCAAGGTGATGTCTTTCTAAAATGGAAGAGCCATGAAGTTTGGCCAGTGGAGCAGCTGACCTGTTGAAAAAGAAGCAATTCTTTATAATACTTTAGAGACAACTGTTTTAATATTTTTTATGTTTGAAATTCTTCTGATCTGCATGTTCAATATTTTAATCTAGATATATTTACCATTGGTGTGATGCAGAGTGAGAAAGATGACTTGCTTGCCTTCACGCTTGTGACCGAATAATGATGGAAATTGCTGAGCACTGGGTGTCCCGTGCCCAATAAGTCAAAGGCATGATTAGGTGCCTCAAAACCCCAAAACCGTGCTTTTAAAATATACCTGGTTTTTGTGTTGCACATGTGGTTTTACTGTCTGTTTAATCTCTGCACTTTCTATGTACCTTAAGAGTTAGCCTTTATGCATATCTTAGTATTTATTTTGTGACATGGCTTTTGAACATCCTCTCATGACTTGGGCCATATCCCCTGTGATTCTAACGTGATGTATATGTGCATCATGTATAATGTGATGTATATATAAACTCCATCATATATACAGTGGAGTTTATTTCCTCTAATGCCCTTGGGCTTCTCCTTTCCCCCAAATCACTGTTTATGAACTGAGCAAGTCCTGACAGCTCAGGTGTGTTTAGTCTTATCACAGAGCTCAAAGTACCTCTCTGGCATTGGGCTAAGCTACAAGCAAGGCAAATTCTGTGTCAAACTATGGTAGTGGGAGGAGTGTTCTCTGTGCATAAGCTCTTGATGTCCCTGTATGTTTGGAAGTGTTTTTTCTCCGTTCTTTTCTGGCTAGTACTCCATTTCTCAGATAACCCAAGGCAGATTTGCTACATGCTACCTGTATGTTGTGATTTGTGATTAGGACTGTCGTGCTGAAGCCTGATAACTTCTTTATAAATAGCTGTACTGCCTGTGACCTCACATAGAGGGCTTTCAGCTAGGGAAGACCACTGTAGGAAGCTTTAAAAACCCCTTAAACTTATTTGGATGAGAGGCAGTCCACTGAATAAGATTCAGCATCTGTCATTCTCTCTCCTACGTCACCTGGAGAATCCCTGAGAATAATCAGAAAATCCCCTTGCGTCACTGCTGTAGCATGCAGGCTGAATTACATCTCCTAGGAGGGGTGTATCCAGGGTCAGAGGAGGAGGATGAATGATTCTAGTGGGAACTCCTCTTCAGAATATTATGTTTACAGTCTTCTGGTACACGTGACATTCTGAGAAACCCATGTTCTTTAGCTAGCAAATAGAAACAAGCCCTAACAGACTGTGTAAAAGCCTAACTGCTAGATTCTTCAGTCTGCAGGAGAAGAGTGAGTCTCACCATGATATTTAAAGTGGTATTAAAAAGGTAAGTCTAACACAAAGTGAATTAATACTGTTTTATGGAAAGCATCTAATAATTTATATAGTTTTGTAACAAACACAGGAAAAAACACAAATTCTTTGTAATATTTTCTCTGAGCAAAAAAGCAGCATGAATTGCAAAGATTTACCTCGTGATCTGTAACTTACTGGCATGTGGACCCATCAGTAGAACACAAGCTCTTTAGCTCAGAATCCTGTATAACATGAGGAGATTAAACCTCAGGAAAGGCCCTACATCAATCAGTAAACTAAGTGTGTGTGTGTGTGTAAGAACAACTGAGCTGGTCAAATGAGACAGTAGAAAAAAGAAAAATAATCTTAAATCCTGTCTCACTTTAAACTGGCCCTTGTCTCTGCCACATATAGAATCCCTCTCCAGAAAAGTGCCTATGTTAGGGATTTTTATTTACTTTTCTAACTTCTGCTCATGTGCATGAGGCTTTGCTACAATTCAAACACTGCAACTCCAGGAGTTCCTTCTAGGATTCTGCTTTTGCATTTTGCCTTTGTGTTTCAGCTGTCATGACAAACGCTCTGAAGCAAAACATTTCTGTAGGGGAAATCCTTATTCATGCCAGACAGATCAGGGATATATACCTTGTATTTTTGCAAGTTTTGACTTTTCTTTTTTCATTTGCCACTAAAAATACTACATTTCAATACATTTGAGCATTGGTACTCACTTCATTTGATACAAATTATTGGTCCCTCTGTGATCAATGTCATGGCAGAAAGCAGCAGCAACCATGGCAAAGGCTTCTAGATCAGTGTAGTACTTCTTTATTTTGCCTGTCTGTGAAAGGAAACAGACAATTCTGAGTGTGTATCTCCTTGAATTTTCCAGCTGAAAGAGAAAGGAAAACTAAATAAAGAATATATGGTTAGCAACGTTACCATCAGCAAAGTAAACATGGTTTGTCCCACATTGAATCCATGCCTCCAGTTATGGTAAGTGATATCCCTATAACCCTTCCTGACTGTGTACATCCATCTTGTAAGGACCTGTGGTGAATGAAAGGGATTAAGACTTAGCTGTTATTTGAAAAAAAATACAGAATTCTGGAACATAAATTACTGGAATGTGCTACAGAATGACTGTAGTAACGTGCAAGTTCTATGAAAATAATTGCTTTTCACATAATTAAATATGGAAACAGCAAATTGTTCTTACATAAGGGCACGTTGATTTAATTCCTTCCATAGCTCACACTGTTTCAGAATTAGTTCTTTATGACTAATATGCAGAAAATTAAGAGTGCGAGATTGGTATCCACACCACTAATATTTTAATATTGCCTACTTCTATAATGAAGTACCTACAGTCAGCTGTTTTTCTTATATCTTCAAATAAATATAAACAAGACAAAAGAAATCAGACCTCAGCTGGGACTTTGAACTTTTCAACAACGTTGATCTCAAAGAAGAGTCGTATTCCACAGGTTATCAGGCCATGCTCTGTAACAGGAAAGTCACTGAAGCGGAATTCATACAGTTCTAAATCTTTTGGATCAGGTAACTCTTCTTTCTGTTAGGAAAAGTCAGAAACATACATTTTTGCATAGCAAGAATAAAGTTGGTGGAACACTTTCTGTTACTTTTCTGACCTCAGTAGAATCATTTGCTTAGGACAGGAGGTTTTCTGTGTCCTCACAGGTCTCAGACTTCAGCACAAACTAATGAGCATTAGATGATGAAATACAATCATCATACTGCTGGCTTTCTTCTCAAAGAACATAAGTAAAATTCTTGACCAGAAGACGTTTCTTCCCCCTCTGAATTCCAACATAATCTGTTGTGACCAGCTCAACTCTTCCTTAGTTTACAGATCTCAGGCCTTGGAATTTCTTCTTCCTGGTCTAAAATCCAGTGATTTTCCTACTTTTAGCCTGGTCTTGCAGCTGCAGTTCTTCTTGTTCACAACTAAAATTATTCTTTGTTGTTCTTCCCTTGTGAAGCTTATAGTAAGGATGAACATAGTGACCAAATTCAATCTGTCTAGACAGATTGAAAACAATTTTTTTCACTTTTGCATTGAAATAAAGTGCAAGCAAATATTTCTATGCATATTTTAACCTCTGCAGTGCTGGCAATTTGTTTCTGCTCCACAACCAGCTGTCAAAATTAGTCTTACCTTGTCTTCTGTGACAGTGTCTCTGCCTAAATACGCTTAATGGAAAATCCTGAAAAGTTGATATACAAAGTGAACTGGGAATTCCTACAAGACCAGTAGTTCATAAACTTATTTCTGAATAAAAGAGTTCTGTTCTCATTTGTCTGCTTGCAGTAGATTTTTGACTGCTTGCCACTGAGTGATCTCAGTGTATGCGTAAAGGAAAAATGGTTACAGTGCTTAAATGCACAAACATGTAGGATTCATTGTTATAGCTTACTTCAAATCCCTCGGTCGTTTACTTTCTAGTGCTGTACCTGGTGGTGAGAGTGTCTTTCTGTAGTTCACAGTGTATTCTGAGAAATCCTAATCATTGGTGAAACTGAGAGATTGTTGCAGAAAGCAGTGGGCTGCATAATCTTTATAGGAGTGGTGCGTAATTTTTGCCACATGTACTAAACTTTATTAGAAGTTGTCTGGATGCCGTTCTGGGTTTTTGGTCTCTCTGAAGGGCAGTTAGAGAGCTTAGGCCTGCTCTTCCTTGTACTGAAGAACTTCGGTAAAACATGTACTAAATTCTAAAATGCAGAGCATCCAAAAGTTAGGAAGCCTGCATTAAATTGCTGATTTTGTGTACATTGTATAGATTCCTGTTGAATGCCCTACCTGGTAATGGCAATATTAGGGAACTTCTCATCTGTACAGCCCTGAGCTTTGCTAGAGTTGTATTATATTTTTTAAGAATGTGCCCCAATCCCAACCAAAATTAATTCTGATGCAGAAATAAAAGAAGTCACAATGAGTCACTTCCTCCATAGCAGTCAATAAATTATCTAAATTTTATGGATGAGAAAAAACATGGCTGAATGAATTGCATATATTTCAACAAACAAGGCTGGACATGCATGTTAATGTGTATGATTCTCCCTTGGGTTTTTCACTTATATCTACTCAGATATGAGGTCAAGGACAAGGAAGCCTGGAGCACTGGTGTCTTAAGACCCATTACTTTGTGAATCATCAGATCTAGAAACACCTGCTTTATCCCATTAGTATCTAGGATTCCAGGTCTTATAATAGGATAAAGCATTTGCATGTAGCCTTGGCATTGCAGGAGATACCAGACCTTTGAATTTGTGACTCCACACTGTTGAGTGATTTTATATTAATTACTTCTTTGACATTTAAAAACTCATAACATTGTTAGGTTTTGACACCTGGAGCCTCTGCCATTATCATGACTTGTTGTTCTACCAGTAAAGAAATTTTATAATGCTTTTTGCAATTCTGTGTGCAGCTAAATTAAATATATTTTACAAGATATGTGAAGCTACACAGTCTGATGATGTTTTTTTCAAACAGCTTGTGCGCTGTGTAAGCATCTCTTTGGTGGGAAGCAGTAAACCTTAACACGATGCGTATGCGCATAAGTAAAGACAGCTTAATGAGATCTGTTCTCCGTGTCTATGTCCACATTTGTAAATGTGGTGTAACAGTAAGAGAGGTGCGGTTGGTACTGGAAGTCAGCACATTTGTGCGTGTTTTGCCTTTTTTGTTCCGCCTAGCTCTGTTTTGATCCAGTAACAGTGTTTTGATCCAGTGTTTTTATTCAGTGTTTCCTGAACCACATCTTTGAGTATTATTTTTAGGTAAAGTAAAGAGTAAATGTGCTCCCAGACTGCTGTACAAGAAAAAAATGAGCTCCATTAAGTGACCAAAAACAGGAGTTTTCCTCAAAAAAGGCACTCCCTTTCCAGATCGAAATACTGTGGCAGCCAGACGACTGCACTGTCTGGAAAAATAAAGTGACTTATTTTTGGTCTAGTAGTAGCAGAGTTTTAACTGATGAGGTGACATCTGTTTGATCGCTGTGAAGTCACTGATCAGTGTCTGGATTTCACGGCCTCAGGAAATGCAGGAAAATGAATCTGCCAGTAGGTTACTTGCACTGGACACTCCTACATGTGTTCTCTTACTCAGAACGGACGTTATCTTATGTCAATGTCCCTTCTTTTATTTTCAAATTTATATGGATTCAGTTATAAGTATAGCACTGTTCCCACGAACATTTGAAGTAGTTTAACATTTTACTTCATGTAAATGTTTCTAGATAACTTTTGACTATCCAAGTCTGTTGACACGTATTTGGACAGAATATTCCCCTGTACATAGCAAGTGAGTGCTGCACATAGAATCATAGAATCATTAGGGATTGGAAGGGACCCCGAAAGATCATCTAGTCCAATCCCCCTGCCACAGCAGGATCACTTCACTGGAGAAGTTATGAAATAAGAGTCACTAAGCCCCCACCAGGCTGGGACACCCCACCCTGGAAAAACTGAAGATGTTGAAGATGTATTATCAGCTCTTGCTAGCTAGAATCACTTACTATCTGATATAAACTTGGCACCAGAGTTTTTAGTTTAATGACTTACCAAAATCCTGATAAGATCCTTTTGATCACAATCTTCTAGACTGTTTACATTTAATTTCTCCTTGTATTTCTAAAAATGAAAATGAATAAGAGATTCAGGTTTTGTGTGTCAGATTTCCTACTTCAAATTTAGGGCTGCGGACAGAAACTTACCAATATAGATTCAACTTCAGCTGGGGTGGCCTTTGTCTGGTACATAAGCATTTCCTGAGCAATGTCTTTCCTGTTTTCAAGCTTATTCATTTTGTCATAAGTGTCAGTATTTAAAACAGACCACCCCAGGAACTGTGTGAGAGTCTGGAACAAAGCCAAACAAAGAGGAGATGACACCACAACAGTGAAATTGAACTGACAAATATTAAGTTGCTTTTCTTAAATTTCAGTTTCTGTTACTGCCCTTTGAAATGCAGTGTGTAATTCTACTCATTAGAGGACTTTATCTTCCATCAACGTGTTCTGTTAGCACCTCATGGCTTTTAATGACGTTGTTTGACTCAGCCTAGCAATTAAGGGCCTATATTCCCATTTTTTTATGCAAGAATTTGGGGTTTTTGAAGCCCGGTTTAGCTGAGTGCACATGGATACACTGAGTAGCATCTTGCCATGTCCAAGTGCATGCGATCATGAATGCTCTGGGAACATTCATGGTCACAGGCACGATTCCATTGGCAAACACCATGCCATACCTGCTTACTCACTGATGATTAGGATACTGACAATGACTAAGAAGGGGGTTATATCTGAACTATGTTCATTAGTGGAATTGCAAGTGATCTCTCATGAATTTTCAGGATTATAAAGAAAAGTCTTTCTGATTCTTAAGAAACTGCATTGTGAAGAAAACATTAGGTTAGATGTAAATATACCATATTTCAACATTACTCTTTGCTAAAATGTTTTTATTGGCTCAATAAAGCTTCTAATCATAGTAAGCTTACTTCAATGATCTGTTCATCATACTCGTCAAAAGGCTTCCCATCTTTTCTATTGTAAAATGTTGCAACTCCCACTATTTCTTCTTTTTTGTTGACAATAGGCAAAGACAAGACATTTTTGATAACCCATCCAGTCTCATCTACTGGTCCTTTCTGTAAGAAAGCCAAAGAATAGGTAGCTTATATTTCTTTGAAAGCAGTAACACAGCTACTGATAGGCGTTGTAACATATCCATTACAAACAAAGTACTTATTTATGGAATGAAGTATGTAACTAATTGGTGGAAAGCATTAGCATATTTTTCTAGACCATCTATAATTAACATGCCTGGAATTACCTGAAATGTGAAATATTCATCTGCTGGTGCATTCATCATGTTACAAATCTGCAACGTAAAGAAAAGGAGACATTGCTTGAATTGACTGTAATGTGCACCAAAACTTGGCCTGATAGTTTTAGAAAGTGTCCTTCTAAGCTAACAATCGTGAGCACCCTGGCTAGCTACAGAAACAGAAACTGTTCCTATTGAAGTAGATGTAGTTCTTTCAAAAGATGTCATTCTGAAGTGCCTGTAGCAGTCCCTCACATACGTTGTCTCACATAGCATAAGCTCTGTGGGGAAGGAAATAATTTCAATTTTAAGCAGTGATTATGGTTTATGGAAATTAAAAACCAAATTCTAAGGGCTCCGTCATTGCTCTTAAAAATGCCATACAATTACTAATGCCTGTCATACCTCGCAACTCTGAATTGCATATATTGTCTACACAAGAAGAGGTAAGAAATAAAGAAAATGTTAGAGCTGTGTATATGGTGGTTTTCTTATTGTGACATTTTGTTGTGAGACTTAGTGCACTTAGAAAGTGACA
Organism: Rhinopomastus cyanomelas; assembly: GCA_013400115.1. NCBI lineage: Eukaryota > Metazoa > Chordata > Aves > Bucerotiformes > Rhinopomastidae > Rhinopomastus > Rhinopomastus cyanomelas. The sequence continues at coordinate 151,086 of VXBP01001903.1, read as the reverse complement.
TCAGATGCACGTTATTCCTCTGGTGTCACCACCATCAGAGGGAAATTCTGGGGTTTTGTCCGTTTGCGCTGAGGGCTTGCCTCCAACTGGACTGTTGATTCACATAATTTCACTGGGAACCACTGGCACTGGAAGTATCATGGTATTTTGTACAGGTTTTCAGTTGTGAGGAAGACAGCAGGGATTATTCAGTCAGAACAACTGCATGAACTGAAACATATAGTTTTTACTTTTCATATGAACTTACAAATCCATTTTCAGCAACATATGTTGGCAATCCGCTGACCAGACACCAGTGATCTGCGGGAGGTGACCTTCAGAGACAGTGAAATTGAATTATTTCCACAACGTAAGCATGTTATGGTTCGATCCCAGCAATATGCCTGATTCCCCACAGGTGATTACAATGAATACTCACGGAATTACTTTGATTTCTTCTTTTCCATGTAAAATATAGTCAATAATCTTATAAAAGTTGACTTCCTGAATGCAAAGAGAAAAACACATAGGTGACCTGTGCAATCTCATAGTCAAAATGAAGAGTCATGAAAAAGAATAACTCATATCCTCACTCGTCCATCAGGTGTCTTGGGGCCTTTGTATGGCTCCGCCTCGCCCAGCCGGATTGGCCACTCATCGTAGAACTCCTGAGGAAACGACATGCAGCGGTTAGCAAAAAACCAAACAAATCTGTTCTGTGTTGAGAGCTAGCGTGACATCTACAGAGAGCAGTTCTCTTTTTCCTCTCCATAGCTGTATAGTGATCACATTTCAGACAGTGCGAGAACACTGTTACATGTATTCCCCGTGTGCCAGTACACTGCAGGCTCGTCTGATGTTTATCTCTGGACGGTAGTACAGCTTGGTTGCTGTTTCAGGAGCCAAGTATTTAAACAACAATCAGACCTACTCTTTTCTACTCTTTCAGTGAATTATGAAAATATAATTCAGAATGTTGTTTATATCATGCTTTTACCCTTTGCCATGTTTATGTTTTGCATGTAATGTTTGTAACACACTTAGATTGCGTGTAAGTTATTGCGAAGGGTTAGGAAGTGTGGCAACTCTGTCTCTTGGAATGTCCCGCGTTAGAAATAGACAGAACAAATGAAAGTTAGCAGTAACATGCTTCTAGCAAGCAGGCAAGATAGGTGTTACCTTCTCTTTAGTCATGTCCAGCAGACCAACAGAGTATCTTTCACAGTTCAAATATATTCGAATCGTATACAGTGCTTTGTGAAACTGTCGTTCTATGTCAGTTAGCTCTTCAAATACTTTGTTGGCAGACCACAAGAGCATCTATTTACAAAGAAAAGAGAAAGAGAATAAATGTTCACAACAGTAAGAAAACAGACATACGAATACCAGGCATTCCAGCAGAAAATTATAAGGTGTCTTACTCTTATGAAATAAAAGCATAAAAAAGATGTCATCCTTACTTCATTAACCTGCCAATAAATGAAATGGTCTGAATAATAATAAATAATGTTTTCACACCATTATTATTAATGTGTTAAAATTAACAGATTCTTCTGTACCTGACTTCTTCGGGATTCAATATTGTAGAGATACGACGTATGATGATTTCTTAGGGTCAAAGATATAAAATTGAGGTATTTTTTAAAGACCTAAGAAGGAAGGAGAGCAAAAATAAGACAAAAGTGTCAACTCAAGAAGTAATTTGAGCTACTTGTTGAACTAACTACTGTTGTTATTACCTCTTCATCCTCTTTTGAGAACTCAGGGGCATTTGATTTATTGAGTGCCATCACAACAGCAAGCACCTCCTTGCCCTGCATAATTGGGATTGCCAACATACTGGTTGTTGTATAACCAGTTTTTTTGTCCATAAAGTCAGAAAAATGGTTGTTCTGAAAGAAAAGGAATTTAAAAAGAGCAAAACACAAATGAAAAGCATGACAATTAGTTACCACACCAAGTACAAATGATAATTTCACTTGACAATTTATATTTGCACTACTATGAGCACAGTTTCACACTGCAATAGGTTTATATTTATTGTGATTATTTCATAGAATCATAGAATCATTAGGGATCTGCAGAGATGTATGTACAAGCTTATCTAAGGCATTAGTTATGAATATAGCTTCTGAAAGTATGCTCTGTGCAGGTTTTTGTTAGAATTACGAGGAATCCAAGGATTTAAAAATTCTAGAATAAAGGAGAGAGTAATATGACTTAGTGGCTACCTGAGAATCCAATACATATGGCTTGCATATAAAGAATTACTTCATAGCTATGTTATTATTAATTACTGATTATTTCTGTAGGTAAAATTCACAATACGCAATATGTAAAACTACAATCTGTCCTGGATGTATGTGGCTAACGTTGCTTCTGGCTGAGAGGCATCTCCAGCAGGTATGCTTCTGACTGAGTTTTTGCTTACACCTTCCTGCCTGACAAACTTCTGTTCCTGCTGCTCCCAGCCCAACATGCTCTTCTGGTGAAATGCGGGGCGTAGCACCAGGGGCATCAGAGCTGCTTTTGCTGGGGGTGCAATACTGTGGGAATGAGAGCGCAAGACTAATGGAAGAGCCACAACTAGCTACCGTATCAATGTCATCCTTGACCAAATGCTGGGGAGGGTTTAGTCAAAGCTCTTCCTTTCATTCTTTTATGTGAAAAATATTGAGAAGCTAGTTCATGTTTCATGAAAAGCTCTTTTATTTCCTTGTATCAAAGAAATTTGTGGTATTTTCTTTGAAATGCTTTTGTGTTCTCCTTAATTTAAAAAAGGGTTTTGAAATCTGTCAGCAAAATCTGTTTGTCAAGGATTCTTGCGTTTTGTGAGTTTTTTGCAATAACACATCTAAATTAGCTGAGTTATGGCTAGTGGGATCAAAATCTATTAATATGTGCATACTGAGAATGGTACCTGGTTCTAACAAGCAGTTAAAATAGCCAAACCCTGTCTTCCTTGAGCGTTTTCCATCCTTTTGCATCTGCCACTGCTAATAAGTCGTTGCTCAAACTTCAGAGAGAGGAGCACGTAAGCCCTGGTCTACAGTCAATGGCAGCTTCTTTCTGAATTCTATTTAACAGTTCTGTTTCCAGTTTTTCAAGTTGATGTGTGTTGGTGCTAAATGAGAACATCAGGACGTGGTGGGAGGTGTTGTAACCACGGAAGGTCAGACATACCACATTATAACACCGTAGATAGGAATAACAGCCATCCAGGAGGCCAGAGGAGTCCTTCTAAGGACATCCCCCTGGAAATTAGATTCCCAAACTTTACCAATACCATGCTGTCAGCAAATACTGTGAACCCACTTACAAAGTGACTGATTTGTTAATGCTTGTCAACACACAAAGGTGATTGCTATTTGTTACTGCATTAGCTTGGGCTGCCAAGGTCTGCAAGGTGGATCTCAAGGTGTCTCTCTTCCCTCTAGCAATAATTTCTGGTCTAAGTTGAACTTGCAGCATATGCAACCTTGAGAATGTAGACTGGCTTTTATTATGTGTTTAAAATGTTAGGGCTTGGAGGTTTTAGTCTTTAGACAACCCATCTTTTACATTTGCATTTTAGATATACTTATAGGTCGCCGTTTCTGTGAAAGAAATTACGTATGTGGAAATGACTTTGAAATGTCTTTTCTGTATTTACCGGCTGGTCTCTCTTGCAGAGAATTCATTCTATTAAGAACAGCCCATGTCATACCTATAAATCACATTCAGAAGAATAAAAGTAGACAGTTTTCTCTGTACTCTCTCTGTGTTTGGGTCCTTGGGAAGTGTGGCCCGTTTTGAATATGTAGCCTAGCTGAAGAGGGGATAGTCTCTCTATTTCTGTCAAATTTTCTCTGAGTTGTTTTTCTGAGGGAAATGGATAAGGGTATCTCACCTTACAGGCATCAAGGGAAATTAGCAATCGTCCCTTTACGTAAGAATCAACAGCATAGTTCCTGCAGTCTGCTGAAGAAGTATGTTATTAAATGGAAATAGTTTAACTTTCTCTGAGATGTGTTTCCTGCTGACACAACCATTCTGGTTTTGGGCTTCCTTAACAATTTCTGAATTTCTGAAAGGTTTAGCTGTTCAAAAGAAAGTCAGATAATTTGACTGCATTTTGTAGTCTCTTTGTTCCAGCAAGAGCCTCTGGTATAATGTCAAGGCTCAAGTTCCTGTGTTTAGAGAACTATGTGCTTGTATGATGGAATACATAACATTTTCAGACACTTCTGGATTTCTGAATACTTAAAAGGACCTATATACATCAGATGAGCTGAATCAGCAGGACACAGCGGCTTAGTCTTCATTTCTTTAATAACTCCAAATCAAAGGTACCAGTAGTGGTGTACAGAAGTGGTCAGAAGAAGCACTTAGCTCATACAATTTTTGCAGAGAATAGGAAAATTTTAACACAAGTCTGTGTTTTAAAACAAGAAGTTTAGTAACTATAAACTTCCTGAGCTATGCCTAGATGGTGCAATGCAGAAAGGTATTGCTACCTTGTAAGACATGGGCTGTGCTCCCACAGACTGCTGTTGCACATGATTTGCCTGTGCAAGCAAAAATTGTGCTTAGATGTAGGCTTTTCATTCTTGAATATTTTGCACATAATTGTTAGTAGTTTTGGAGACTGTATTTCCTATCAAGGTTTTAAAATCTGTTGAGAACAAAAGCTCCTTCAGTTTTCAAAGAAAGTAACTTCTAAAAATTTCTAAAAAAATATATTCACAGACAAATAAGTCAGAAATGTGCTCTGCAGTAACAAAGCCAGCAGAGCATGTTGGTGCTGCCATTACTATATGAATATGGACATACGAGCCAGATCTTACGAATCCAACCATCTTTTAAAGACAATATTGTGAACTTTCAGCTCTCACTTAAATAATTCTTTTTTTTTTTTTTAATTGAGGGAAAAGCTATCTGTTGATAACTCCCTCTCTAGTACATTTGCACACGTATTCTGCTCACTCTGTTTAAAGCTAAGATGCCTAGACATTTGCTGGTGAGTTCTGTACATGTATCGTAAGGTGTTTGCACTGATCTAGTGTCAGCATAACATGATAGATTTTCCGTCAGGAGAGGAAAATCAGGTTGCCTCTTTGTGTTCATCTTTCTGCTAAAAACACGAGGAGGTAATGGAAGAGAGATGTGGCAGGCTAATATGGATATAACCTGTACACTTAAATAATCAGCTAATTCATGTTTTTTAAAGTTCTCTAAATCATGACACCAGTTTCATCTTACCATCACTTACTAACACTGCTACACATTATTATTGTGTAAATTATTTATTGAGTGCATGTTTGATCACAAAATTCAAAAACTTACTATAAACAATGACATAGCGTAACCATTGTCCATTTGGCTTTCATTACACACGCAAAAGTATGTATTTTATATACATGCAGGGAAGACAGCCAAGTGGAGAAGCACGAAAAGCAACTCAAAAGTATAAGGTAACACAGATTCTTCTCCCCCTTTGGCTACTCAGGATGAAGAGTCACAGCTCTGTTTGATTTGAGGTAGTAAGAATGGCAGCTGAAAGTTGTTAGTGCTGAGGCGTCTTTCGTCACCAGTACACTTGCTTGTTCCCAATTGCTTTTGATTTGGCACGCCATCAGCATTGTCATTAGACAGGTGGTGTGAAATGGAGGAAAAGATTTCATGGAAAACCTTTCTTCCTTGACTGTGGCCTTGCTAGCAAGCAGCCTGGTATTGCTTTGGTCATGTCTCACAGATTACAGTGACACCTTGGTTTTTCACAGCACTATCAGCACTGTTTCTGTTCAAAAAATTCTTCCTTTCTTTTTGTGTCAACTCCAAGTGACCTGTTGGGTTCTGCTGTGGAGGCTATTTCTCCAGTCTGAGTTTGGCTAAGGACAAGTGATAAGACTTAATCCTGCAGCTGAGATAATACTGCCAAGAGAGCAGGTGCCTATTTTCCTTGACTTCTTTCCTTGTAGAAAACTCAGAGGGCCCCTTTCAGTTCTGACTGCTCTAGGGTTGGGCTGGAAGTTCTGGGTTTGCTAGATTGGCTCATCATCCTTTAGATATATGATGACCAGGAGGGGGTCTGTAGCACTACTAGAACAGGAACCATAGAAACCTGACATCAGGAGCTAGTGTTCCTGCTCTCATCATCACACATGTCTTTGCACCATCTTTACCTACAGTGTTTTTCATTCTGGTAGCCCTGCAGTATTGTCTCCTCTCCTGATATTTTGTTCCCCCACTGATCGCCTTATATTAGCTCAGATTTCAAATCTACAGTTTTGAAAAGAGTAGGTTGTATTGGTGTGTTGTATTACTTCATTTCTTATTTCTGCTTTTCCTAATTTCAACCCAAAATCTTTTTGTTTCATGATATAATTGAGTATTAATAGAAAATAAAAAGCACTTGCTCTTGGCTACAAAATATCGTCAGTCTGATTCCAAGTAGAAACCAATTAGCTCAATGAATTGGCCATTCATTAGGCTGTACTCAAAGAATCATGTATTGTCAGGGATGTAAAACAGTTGCATTTTGACATGAAGCTACTGGCATTGCAGAGCAAATTTCCTTTGTTACCTTCAAGATCACTGAACTTCTGAAACTAAGTCAATTAGAAATTAATGTATATTGGGCAGCACTTGGGGTTTAAACTCTTCAGTCATGTCACTGAAATGTCTACTTGTTATTTGCCATATGTAGTGGCTACTTTACAATTTTGGGAAAATTAATCTGTATTATATTGGATTAAGTATTTTTTTCACATTAAACTAAACAATATAGTTTGAAGAGAGTTTTAAATTTTAATTTTTAATATTAGTTTTTTTCTTCAGTTTTTGGAGCTTGCCTGTTAATGAAAACTACTTCAATCAATAATTAAAGGTTTAGGTTTTGGTTCTGGAAGACAGGATTAATAGAAATTTGTTCCTGTGTTAAAATGTGCTCTTTTAAGTTTCCTGATTTTATGCCTTTATAACACCTTTCAGTATTTCCAGTTAATAGTTACTGATTGAGTGTGAGCTTATGACAATCTGGTTTTTATTATCAGGATGATAAGATAAAATGGAGGAACAGAGTAACATTTACAAGCAAATTCTTCCCACGTTAAAGGCTAGCTTATAATTTTCTCCTGATTTTAGTTTGTCTTGGGATGGTTTCTTTCAATCTTTATTACCTTTCAAACATTCAGGAAGGCAGCACTTCGGTAGTTTGGTGTATCTTTGCTCTTATTTCTTCAAACCTTAACAACTCTGAGTTTGTTGCCCTCTAAATTATTTTAACAAACTTCCTTTGGCCTCTTAACAGATTCTGCCACGTCAGTATGTTGGATATTTAGTTTTGTTCTCTCATACCAGATTATGAGTGAGCTGTCAAAACAGGAGTTTAGAACTGAAGCATCTTATTGGCAGGTGACTACCTTGCTAGCAGATCCACCACAAATCAATTCCATTCTTTCCATTTTCAGGGCAACCAGGTGTGTCATTGGCCATCTTGGTCCCCACCCTGCTTTCATATTGCTACATGTTTTTGACATGACAGCAATGTTTTCTTGCTGTAGAAGGGAGTCCAAGGCCACCAGCTGGTCCCAGGAACACTGCTGTGTGTTACCAGAGCGACTGTTTGCACCGACCATTTGGACCACAGTTCAGTGTCTGGGTCTCCTCACATGTGAGCTTGAACCACTGAGCTACAAAACCATGCTTTTCTTCACTCTTTTCTTTCACCTCTTTTAAAAACATCGTTATTTTCCAGTTAGGTGTAGATTCAAGAAAAGGGATGGAATGTCTCTGTTGTTCCAGGCTCAGACAGCCTGGAGCCTGGGCCCAGCACATTCCTGGGAGTCTAAAACCCCTGCACCTTCAGACAGGCCTGGAGTTAGTGTCTCTCTCACCCTTGCATCAGAGAGCAGTAGAGCTCCCATATAAAAATAGGCTCGTGCAAACTGAAGTTGGATCAGCTTACAGAGGGATGAAGTTTGTAACTTAAAGATGTTTTTAAGTTGTTTTGTGTCATAGTTTTCCAGTGGCCAAATTAGATGCCACAATGATCACCTCTCTGGATGATTAATCTGAGTTGGAAGAACCACAGTCTCTCCAAATGCTGTTGCTTTCCCTCAGTAGGAGATCTGGATTTCAGTGCAGAATCTCTAAAAAAATTCAGCATTAGGACATTTCAGTCCCTTTATGGAGCTAAGAAGCATTCACTTTTTTGAGGCATTTTTTCACCATTTATATGATTTTGTACTCTTCTATAACCTGGAATATTACTTCTCAAGTTTCCAACCCTCAGTTAAATCTTTCTCTTGAAATGTCCCTGAATGAAAAGGAATAATGTAATAATTTAAAGCCATGATGGACTGAAGCAAACACATACTGGTTCCCCAGAAGATGTACTCCTTGGAAATAATTTGGAAAGAATGCCTTAGCAAAAGATGTAAGGTAATAGTAATCTTCATTATCATGTTGCCCATGTTAACAGTTGACATATAAGGATTAGTGATGGACACGTCATGCAGTCTATAACTTTACTTTGGAATATTTGAGTCACTTTCTCTGACAGACCCTAGGAATAATGTGAGACAAATTATTAGGGTAGTGGTCCTGTCTGGCCTCCTGTTTCTCACCGCTATTAAATCCTGGATTAAACACTATTAGCTCCTGCAGTCAACAGGTCCATAATCTTGTCGGGAGAGACTGTTCTGGCCACTAAGTTAATTATGAAAGGTCTGTATCTTTTCCTCTGCTTTTCTTTTCTGAAGCATTAGTCAGGATGAGGAGATTCCTCACGTTTATTGGTACCTTTCCAGGTTGAAGAAGTAGATAATCCCTGAAGAACTGGCTACCAGCACTAAAAGTAGAGTCTCTTGTTTTCCAATGATTTATTGCTGTTGTGACTTTTATCATATTCACTCTTGTTACAAAAAGGTGGTGACTGAAGCATGAAACTGTCTACTGTGGGTTTGTCAATGTTGTCATGCACTTAAAATTTAAAGAACACTATGCTGTTTGGATATGGATTGTGCCAACAATAAAAAATGGTTAGACATGACATCTTTAACGTACTATAGACATCCAGAAGTATTCATTGTTCTTTTACAATTCTTTTACAATTCTATACATTGTTCCTTCACAGTAGAGACCAAATCCCTCTCTGCCTGTCATTTTTTTCTCAGGATTTGGGTAGTAGGTAATCCTGTTAGACTGAAGTGCATACAAAGTGATCTGAAAAGTAATTATTCTTTCAAAACTGTGGGAAAGGCTCCAGTGCCTTGCATGTTTCTGCTACCATGGACTAATTTTAGTCCTTGAAAGGTACTGGCTAAAGCTTGGTTCCTTGTGGAGATAAAGACTCTGGTGACATTGCTGGGAGCTTTGATTGTGTGAGGAGCGGGGATTTGGACACCTGACTTCTTGTTTGTACAAATAGATTGGAAACAGTGACAAGTTTGTAACTATAAGGATTGTTTTTAAATGGCAAATCTCAGTCCCAGAGAAGTCTTTGGGAGTTTTGTGATTAACTTATAAAACGTCAGTGCTTTTATGACATGTAGTTACTGAATATGGATTGGATGGCACCATGGACTAACTGCATTTTCAAGTGTGGGCCTGATGGCATAGACCTCAGTAATGCTGAGAGTGAACTGATGCCTAAGTAAAGGTTACTGTAGAGTCATTGACTAGTAGTTGGTCAGATACTCAGCCAACATGAATAAATTTATGAGTGCAAAATGTATACCCAGCAGAGTAAGTTTCTCTTGTTAAGCATATTCAAATTACAGTTGTCACAAAATTCTGAGCGTATCCTGTTGCAAACACAGAAGTATTTGGGCAGCTCTGCTCTGGGCGCTACTCACATAATAATATTAAGGAGCAGTGTCATGTCTGATAGAAGACACATCTTTCTTGATCCTCCTTATCTTTTCTCATGTAATCAGCCTTATGAATTTAGAAGGATTATCCTACAATCTCCCCATGTGCTGGTAAGAGGCAGTAAGTCAGATGCTTCTTGTCAGAACAGCAGCCACTGAAGACAGCATCTTACCAGTCAGTTAAAAAACAACTGATTTTTTTTCCCCAAATCAGTTGCTCTTCTGCTTGCTCCCATGTCTCATTCTTGCATCTGAGGTAGTTTATTATATAATGGAATGTTCCTTTCACACATATATACATTTTCATTTGTTTCTGAGCTTTTAAAAGTGCTCCATTATTTTTTTTTATGTCTGACAACTTTTAACATGATAGAATACATTACTTTTGTTTGCCTTCTGGAAAACATAGATAATTGCAGTATATAAAGATCTTTAATATTTAAATCAAGCTTAAGAGACTGAGATGGTTTCCATCTCTAAAATGGCCTGGAGTTTTAAGTTGGCTTGTATAGGAAATACTCAGAAGCCAGACTGTCATCTCATGTAATTATTTGAGCATTATTTGTTTAGGCTGAGTTTTTCCACAGAAGATTAAAACCAAGATGAAGACATTACCATTTGATAATTTAAGGTTAACTCTTTTTGAAGAACTCTAAAACAGTCAAAGCACTTTCATATTTTCCCATGTGTTTCTGATGAATATCTAAAGCTGTTCTCATACATACGTGTTTAATTTTTATTACATCAATCATTTTAATTAACATTTGTAGTAACCCTTATCAGCACCATAACTGAAGAAGGTGAGTCTGTGCAAATTTAGCAGAAACTTGGAAAATATCAGAGCAGTTCTGACTCACTGATCTTATACAGATGGTTCCAAACAAAAGCCCTGGATATAGACATGCTCAAAATATTAAGTAATTTGAAATTCAAAGACAGACTCGAAGCTGAATGTGTATGTTGACATCATCAAGCTTCATTATTCTCCTTAAAAGGAAGCATCCTCACTGCAAAAGCTGCAAATAAATTGTATTCAGAGGTGCACGTATGGCAGCAGGGAATGACACGGGAGAGCAATTGTAAGCCCACATTGGAAAGCAGAATAGGAGCCTGCCATGTTCAACAGAAGTACAAATACTTATTGGTCTCTATTAATCTAATATTCCTCCTCCCTTATTGTAGTAAATTGCATTGCAGCCACTTTGCAAGCACACTGGAAGTACCTCACTAGGCTGCGTGATGTGGTTCTTCTGGATTTTAAGCAAGTTCTGCTGCTCCTTCTCTCATGTTCTTAGTCTGGATTTCTGTCTGAGGGATGCTTTTGAAGAATTCCTCTGTACAACAAGCCCCATGCAGGAAGCTGAGTAAGCAAATGCACAGAAACCCATTCCCCAAGAGAAGTCACTTACCTTTCTCACATCAGGTATATTAAAAAATTTCTTGCTATGAGCAACCCATCCCGCTATCCCGATGTCCAGAGGGAAAACAGTCTCATCATCTGGTTTCACCAAATTGTCCTCAAATTTGGAAGTTGGAGTGATATCGAGAAGCTTGGTGGCTACCTCTGGAATACCATTTCGGGAACGACAAATAAACATACTACACCGATCAGCTGCCAGCAGCTGTGCCAGCCTTTGCAGGGTCTTGTGCACTACCTTTTCCATATTGCTTCCTTCATCCTGGATTTCTGTTAGCAGCTCAAAAAGTATGTTACACTCCTCCAGACGAGTCATGTCTTTAAAGCTGACTCCTTCCTTGACATCTCCAGGGTTCACGTTAAAGATACTTCCCAGCACTTCTGCCCTCATTTTTCGGTCGAAATATTCCTTGGCAAACTGGGGATTGTTCTCCAAGTATTTTTCAACGGCATCTTTATTTACCTCACCCATTTTTGCTAGATTGTTCGTAGGATTTCTTTTAGAACTGCATCACCATCAAAGCAAGAGTGGTAGCAAGAAGTCCTAGCTTGACACTAGTAAGAAAAAGGTATTTTGTACATATTATACAGCTCACAGACATAGTACATTCACCTTCCTCTGTGGCTTCCAAGCCTTCTGAAACTCTCGAGAAATGACAGCAGGCACTGGCTTAACGTCTTCTTAGTGTGAGATCTTGGAGACTGCTAATTAAAGAGCTGTCAGGACACTAAACCCCTGAGCATTCTTAGCTCATCAATCCAAAGGGAACCATTTTGGCATTTTAAACTAGCCAGTTCTTAGACCTTATAAAATTGCCTGATTTGTAGATATGTACACCTCTGTGTTACCTCAGTCACAGTACCTTGTACTATGCACACAGAAGTTTCTGCTGAAGCATGAGAGGAGGAGTGCCATTCACTTAGCCTGCGTTACAGATACACGCAGTGTACACGTGTGTATTTGTGAAGCATGCTCCCGGGGATAAAAACAGAATAATGCAGAACAAGGTCTAAAGTAGAAGTTTATTTGATTTTTTTTCGAAATAGTCAAGAGATGATTGAAACCGGGAGTGCTGAAAGTAAATAATTATACATGCATAAAATAGCTGAATTCCTAAAGACCTTTCAAAAGCAGGAGTTTGCTGAAGCAATTTACCCTTATGAAGACTCTGAAAAGAATCAGAATTTGGCTCAGCACAGTCAGACATGACTTACATATCATTTGAAAAAAAAACCAAAAACCCAAAACCATAGCCAGCAAATGGCTTAAAATAAAACTGAGTTCAGGAAAAAGTAGAATTTCTACTCTACAAATATAATATTGAGGCAGGGTCTTGCAAGTAACACAGTTTCTTTTATGCCAGAGAATGTAAGAGATCTCCCCACTCATAAATAGCGGAAGAATGGTAGTAACTGACAGTGGGCAAAGAAGGAATCTTGAGACTGGTTGTAGCTTTACAACATGTTTGAAGTTTCCTACCATCAGAAGTTCAGCATTACTCACGTAAAAGGAAAAGGAATGATCAAAACTGCGTTGAATTTTAGGAGCAAATACACTGGGGCTGAGTTTAGGGTGAGTGCCAGCTGAGACAGCAAATGATCTGTGTTCATTGAAACAGGTCTGGATGTTGTGGTATGTGGGCTGCCATACAATTCCTCTTGGTCGTGTCTGTGGCATCCAAACAGAAGCAGAAGCCGAAATAGATTCTTGCTGTAAGAAGAATAGACCATTTTGGCAAGTCTTAATTTGAAAAGAGTAATTATCAAAGCACAACTTTATCTGTCTGCCAGCGGCCACAGTGTGTCAACATCCATTTTTATCAACAGATCTAAAAGAATCAACATGGGCAACTGACACTGATCTTCTTGTGCACAAAGGAAGGTCGGTGATGGATGTGTAATGGCAGCTCACTCAGAGCATTAGGTTTCCCTCTGGCTGTGATACAAAAACACTGTGCAAGACACTGGATTTTGCCAGACTCTATTTGCCATAAAGATTCACAAATGCCTATGAAAATCATCGCAGTATGGACACATACTGGTTCGTTTTCTCTGGCTGGGTTACTTACCCCTAGCAGCCTGGGGTACCCTTACTGGTGGGGGGGTGTGAGATTGTAGCGTCTTCTTTACAAGAAGGACTGGTGATGGGACTGTGCTGTGACAGCACAGCAAGATGTTGTCACCATTGTACGTATGGATGGTTTACAACAGAGCAGCAGAATACATGCACTTAAATGTTAGTCTTTGAGTATTTTGGCAATCTGAGCTGTAAGCATAAAAGGAATCTAATTTCTAGCTCAATTTTTTAATACAGTTCTTTTAAAAAAAGGTTGTCAAACATCTTGTGTGAAGGGGTCGTGACATTTTTGCATTATATTTTGGTCATACTTTCTTATGGACTTTGGAATATTCTACATGGTAGTTTCTTTGAAGTAAGAAGGGTCTATGGAGGATCTGTGTTATTCCCAGCTAAATTATTCTATAAAATTCTGTCCCACATTCATCTTTAGCACATGTGAAAACAGTGGAATTCAGTCAGGTTGCCTATCTTCACTTACTTTCCCCCCACAAAGAGAAGAGAAACTTTAAAATCCATTACAATGTTAGTGCTCCAAAATGTTTACATGGTATAATTTACAAAACTAATTAAAATACTATTATGAGAAAGACAAAAAACATTAATACAAATACACTGTATTTTCTTGTCTCACAACACATAGATACTAAAATGTGGTTGGGCACATACATTGTTTATATCTATGAAGGTCTGTATTTTAGAGTTAGGGAAATACAGGAGCACTGGCACTGTAATGAATTTTAAAGTTTCTTTTCTGGAACAAGACATTTATTTGCTGTTCTGTCCCCTTCACTTTCCTTATTTTCCACATATTGATTGTTTTTTCTTTAGTAATGCTAATTCCTGTTTGTGCTTAAATTTGTTAAAATAAAATGTACCCAATTCTTTTTGTTTTCACATTTCTTGCACTTTCAAATGTGATTTTGCTATCGTGTTTCCTAGCAATTTTAAAACAAAATCACCCATTAGAATCCGTTATGTGCTCACACATTGGAAACGGACCTTGAACAGTCTTTTTACTGCACCTTTCAAAGCAAAAATAATATGCATTTTGCTTTGATCCCTTTTCGCACTGAAGTGGTTTCATTTAAAAACATGACAGACAGAGTGCTGTGTGTTTCAAATTGCTTTAATTTCAGAGCACGTCAGAAATACGTGTGCTTTGTGATTTTAATTATTATGATGTCATTTGCCTTTGACGTTCACAGTTACAGCAGAAACAAACTATTTATGGAGTAGTTCTTAGTTAGCAGACCGTTCCTGAGCCCTTGTGATACGTGTAAACTCCTAAGAAGGATAACTGACAGACGTGGTTATCTGGATAGACTCAAGCAGCACATAAATGTCAAAGGTATTTACAAGGTTTCCCGGTTCAGCTCAGTGTTCGTGCATTCCCACAGCAGTTCATGTGGTTCATTCATGAAAGATTTTCTGAAGAAACACACATCAGACGTTTTTATTTCAATTGCATGGTTTCTGATGTGGGCAATTTTGTGGCCACTGTCTGGGCATCAGAGATTTGTGGGTATAATCCAGGAAAGCAGTATTCAAAATTACTGATTTTTTTCAAAATGATTAGGTTGTGAGAATGGATTCTGTAGGTGTTTACCAATTGGTATTATACTGCCCCTAGTGTAGCCAGTTTTTGACACCGAAATGCTTCAGCCATCGACCCAGTATGGTAACCTTTATAAACTTCAAATTTCATTATTTTTTTAGAACTATTTTCTGTCAATTTTCTAACAAAAGTGGTCTTAAAAAGGTAAACACTGAAGATAGTAAGTTAGCTGCTTTGTTCTGTATGGCTGCAAATTTTCACAGTCCCTTAAAACTACCAATGATTTGCTTAAATAAGTAGTTGTGGTCTATCTCCAGCCAGCAGCAAAAGCACCACCCAGCCGTTGGCTTACTTGCCACCCTGTGGGATGAGGGGAGACAATCAGGAAAAAGTGAGAAAATTGTGGGTTGAGATAAAGACAGTTCAATAGGGAAATCAAAATCTGTGCGTGCAAGTGAAGCAAAGCAAGGAATTAATTCCCTGCATGCCATCGGCAGACAGGTGTTCAGCCGTCTCCAGAGAAGCTGGGCTTCATCACGTGTAAGAGTTACGTGGGAAGACAAATGCCATCACTCTTCCCTTCCTTCTCCGGCTTTATATTCTGAGCATGATGTCATGTGGAGTATCTCTTTGGTCATTTGGGGCCAGCCCTCCCAGCAGCAGCTCCTCACAACTCCTTGTGCACTCCCAGCCTGTTTGATGGTGCTGTGGTGCGAGAAGCACAAAATGCCTTGACTCTGCTCAGAAACAGTGAAAACATTGCTGTGTTATCACCACTGTTTTGAGCACAAATCTAAAACAGAGCCCCATACTAGCTACTAGGAAGACAATTAGCTCTAACGCAGTCAAAACCAGAACAGGACTCCACAGAAATTTTAGATTCTAGAGCAGATTTCCTGAAGTAAATGGCCAGTCTTGCAGTAAGGTTTAAGCCGGGTTTCCAGATGCACTGTAGCTGTGAGCGTGAACGTAAGTGGGTGGCATGAATTTTCGTATATATACCCAGCGAAGGACAGCAGCCTTTGAATCCCATCACTTGCACATTCTCTCCCCAACGCTCTTAGGTTACCTGACCATTTTTTGTTACTGAGAATATTACTCAGCACCATTGAGAAGCGTCTGACTCTGTCTTCTTCGTACCTTCCTGCAAGATATTTATACATTTGATAAGATGCCCCAAGCTTTCTTTTTAGGCTGAACAGTCCCAGCAATCTCAGCCTTTCGTTTTGTCTGAATCTCCTGTTGCTCGATGATCTTTGTGGCTCTTTACTGAACCCACTCCAGTATGTCCATGTCTTTCATCAGTCATTGTTTAAAGCTCTAATAACCAAGCTCTCCAGCATGTTGGCAGACTTTACATCTTTGTTTCAAGCTGTTTCCGTTTTAGCAATACGTCTAGAAAAACATTTTAATTCAACAGCCCTCAGATAGGTTTGCCAAGAGAAGAAAGGTGTAATTTTAAACTAAATAGAGTTTATAAAGAGTTGAGTGTAAATTTACTCTTTAAGCAGAATGTCGCACCATTAAATTACAAATGCAGCACAAGCTGGCATGGTGCAAAGGCCAGTCTTTTCTATTCCATTCTGTCGTTGACCTCTGTACTCAGGCTCCCACCTTGGGCTGTTGTGATGGTGGCAGTGTACATAGTTGGCCCTCACAAAGTACACGGAGATCCTTGGCTCAGCTGATGCCATGTGTTGATGCTTATTAATCTGAGTTTGGTTCCACAGGGCAGAGGCTACACTCGGATCCATCTGGGAACACAGTGGTCATTCATTGCCTGCAAAATCTGCCTCTTGAGAGTTTAGTGTTTGTGAATGGCACTCCATAAATAAATAAACACTAAAAAGTCTTTTTGTGCAGTTTGGCTGGAAACGGGTGCTACATATCCTATTGCCAGCAATTTGCAACAGCTTTCTCCCAAGAGCTAGACTTATTCTTGAGACCACAAATAAAATTCGGCTTGTTTAATATTTAAAACTTCAGTGTTGCAGCATCAAAAATGTTTTAAATAGTACTTTGACTCTCATGTCTTCCTTTTTATTATAAAGTCATAAATGAAACTAAAATAACTCCTACAATGAAATCTTTGCCAGCCATCTCTTCTGA
The DNA here is from genome assembly GCA_013400115.1 of Rhinopomastus cyanomelas. Taxonomy (NCBI): domain Eukaryota; kingdom Metazoa; phylum Chordata; class Aves; order Bucerotiformes; family Rhinopomastidae; genus Rhinopomastus; species Rhinopomastus cyanomelas. The sequence goes on along the minus strand of VXBP01001903.1, from coordinate 134,092 downwards.
AAAACTGACATTTTCTGTGGCTGTTCCTAGTGGGAAACCTTGCAGAATTTTAGAGGCTACCAATGCAAAGTGTATCTCAATCCCAGAATCACTGTCAGAAGTTAGCCCTTTTTTTGGCTTTTGGCAAAATTAAAAGGTGGAAGACTTCTTTTCCTCTTCAATGGAGTATGATCACAAAAAATGTAGTGACTTTTAAACAACTTTCTGTAATATTTAAAAAATGCAGCCAGAATGAGAAATCATATATGACCTTTATTAAGCTTGGTGTTGAACTTAGCACTAGTTTTGTGAATGTGTGCTTTACATTAGAAGTTATTTGCGTGTTTATTTGTTACTGGTATTTTAATAATTCTTGTAAACATGATGGTTTGAACTTCCCCAGAATCCATCAATCATTTGATGCCATTCTGTTTGCATGAGAAATCAAAATCTGCAAAGGATATAGCCAGATTCCAAAGATCTGCATGAGGATCACTTGCCACGTCATTTCTCAACCAAACCCACAGTCCAAGTCAATCCAAATTATTAGTAACTGAGGCAAAGTTTACACTGTTTATGCATTGACAGAGTTGTGCTGTCACACAGAGCTACATCTGTTAGGACTGAGAAGAAATTCACCCTTGAGTTGCCGTAACAATGCTAGGCTGCCAGCAATCTTCCATCCCTCTTCCAATACACTCCTGACCTGACAACAGAGGAGCCCTTTTGCCTGAAAAGCTTGTAGCATTGAACCAAAGAAGTGCTTTAGCTGTAACTATGAAAACACTTAATCATTGTAAACTGTTTCACAGGTAGCCAGTGTTGGAAACGCAGCCAAGACAAAAGAAGACAGAGCCAAATTTTTGCTATGTGATCTTCAAATTTTACTAACTTGCCCGGGTCCTCTGTTGCAGTTCTTGAAATCTAACTGGGTTATAATGGTGTGACTTCACTGTAGCAGCGCTGGCACAAATCCACAATTGTAACAGTTCAAAAGATAATTTTCTCACACGTTGCCTAGAGTTTGTAGAGATCCTAGCCTTGAGAAACTGAAATAATTAGAGACTATAATTGCAAAGTATCTTCAGGCATCTCCACCAGATATGAGTTGCTAATCTGTGGAGGCACACACAATTAAAGAAAAGCTAGCAAATACAAAAATGTTTCTTATTTTTTTGTTTTGATGACCTCAGATTAATTTAAGAGACCGTAATGGCTATTGCACATATTTTGAATGGACCTTATTAAAAATTATTAACAGAAGCAAATCTTTGTTTCAGTGAAAGCTCGATTGGTCTCTTGTCTGTAAAACTGCTGAGGACAACACGCAGTAAGTGGAATGGGACTATTGTTGTACCACAACAGCTACTACTACTACTACTACCACTACCTAGATTTTCAGAGGAGATCAGGTGTTATCAGGTATTGATTCATTTGGATAAGTGACCACAGATTCTTTTGAAAATCTCTGACTCATAATTTTTATGGATATTTTTATTGATAAAATTTTATATGAATGGATTAGATCATGAAAGAACTTCTCTTGGAATTTATTTATTATTTATATTCTCTTGGAATATAAAGCAGTATTCAAATTTCTGAAGGGAACAATATTTCACTAATTGCCAGAGGATAAAGAAATAATTGGTTTCTTTGGTATTAAAGAAAGTAATCAATTTAGAGCTTATAAATTATGCTATAAACCCTTCTTTATCAGTGGCGTTCTCTCGTAGTCGTGAGACACTGAACAAAGAAATTCCCTGCTGATTTTGATCTTGTAAGTATGGTGTAGTGTACAGTAAATTAGTGCCTGTTTTGTAAAACTTTTGTAAAGATGGATTTTATACATATATAACTGGTATCACCCTTGCCAGAGGCTGGAGCAAGGTTCTAGAAAGCCACCAGAATGATACAGATCTGCAGTTTCTCTTCCATCTCGGTGGGAACTAGCCAACTCGAAAATCTCCTTTTAAAAATGGAAAGATTTGCTTTATTGCAAGGCTATTGTTAAAAGTTTCAGGACAATTAATATGCATCAACTTTTCTGGCTACCTGTGCTAAACAGGCATTCAGTGTTTAACATAATGGATTTTTAGTGTCTGATGAGATCCAAGGAATCAAAGGCTGTGGAGCAGGCTTGAAACAGGCCTGGGCATTTGATGTTTGAGAAAGTAAACAAAAATTCATGCTATGCAGAAAGGCTCCATCACGCAGCAGAAAAGAAAGATAAACAGATTGTGCCACTATCTGCACTAAATATTAAAAAGATTATAAAGGGCACCAGTGGTTAAAAGTTTAAGAGTCTATTAAATGAATCAAAGGGTGAAGGCAATTTCTGTGAAAGGCCATGCTGAATAAGTTGGTTTAGTTCTGTACATCAGATACTACAGAAGTATTTTCATGCTACATCAGTAGTTCCATATAACATATTTTTTATCACTTCTTAAAGTAATGAACAGAGATTTTCAACTGGTGAGCTTCTGCCCTTATTCTTTCAAAATGAAGAGGTGAAAAAAGTAGGTGAATTAGTTCTCTTGGTAACAATCATTCCTACCGTGCTCTGGTTACATGTGTAGCAAATAATTAACAGGTTTTCTCTAATGCTTCCTAAAGATGTTGAAACTATAGAACAAATATTGACTGAGAGGCAGCAAAACTTGCCTGTACAGGAGAAAATAGTGGTTTATATAACTGAAAACAATTTGCCAAAAGCAGAATAGAAAATGGAAGCTCTAGTTCAGAATTTATGTCAAATAAGCCAGATGTGGTATTTGCAGGTCATCCCATAAGATGACCTGCACAGTACCACGTAAGCCTCTTTTGCTTTCCTGAAGATTTGCAAGGCAAATTTGCAATTTGTAAGATTTCCTGTCCCTGGGAGCGGATCACGACATCATCTAGAGCCACCCTTTTGGAAGCAAGAGACGACCAATCATGAGAATGTGAAGAGGTCTTGTCATGATCAGGCTTCAGAAACATTAACAAAAACTTGCATGTTTGCGGTTGTTTATCAGGGAAGTGTTGAAAGGAATTTGGAGAGGAGGTGGAGAAAGCAAGCCTGCACCTTGTAACTGGGTTGAGCACATTGGGTAAGAAGGACTTTGGACTGCGCTGCGTAAAATCACAAAGGAGGTGGAAGCAGCTTTTTCTCCCTCATGCGAAGATGGGGGGCCTCTCTTTTCCTTTGTTTTCTCCACATGCGCACACCCCTTGCCCCAGGTGTGAGCTCTACCTTTGGGTTACAAAAACTAAAGAGAGGCATTTGTTCCTAGTGCCTGCTGGGCTGCAGGTCAGGGCCAAAGACCACCTGAGCCCATGGGCATTACGCAAGAGGCTGTTGTGCAGGGGCCCTAGCCTGCAGCATACATCATCCCACCTCCTCACTCCTCCTCCAGTGCTGGCTGTGTCCCACAGGGGGTTGCGAAAGCTCTGGGACCATATAAAGCATTCTGTCTGGGTGCCCTGCCACTGCCATCAACACTTGGTTTTCAGAGGCTACAGGGACCAGCACTGTCTGTAAGGAACTCTACTGTGGTGGGCTGGGGACAACCAGGTGTCTTCCCTGTGCATGCATCAGGGAGAGCTGCATGATGTCCTGGGGACTTGTCAGAGCATCCTTCCTTCCTTGCTTCTGTGACAGAGCCTGTTTCTGATGTTATTCTCTGTTTGCTGTTGCTGCAGGGACAGGATGGCCCACACAGAGAGAGCTCTGCCGTGGCTGCTGCTGCTGGTACTGGCCTTGCTGGGCAGCAGTGTGGCAGAGCGAGACTGCCGAGTAAGCAGCTTCAAAGTCAAGGAGAACTTCGACAAGACCAGGGTAAACATCTTTCTCTCTTGGATCAGTGATGTCTTCTCTAGCTCCTTTTCCCAGGCTATAAAATCTGGCATTCAGTAGTACCCGTGTGTTCACATCTTCCTTCAAAGTCACTGACTGCAATACTGAGAAACAGCAAGAAGTGTGTGATGTTGCCATCACCTCCACAGATGTACCTGACAAAGGAATACTGTAAAAATTCAGGTTTAGCAGACTGGTGTCAAACTGTATTGTCTAAACAAAAGGAGTGTAGTGACTTTGTTGTTGTTTCTATAAAAATCTAATACTCTGGTGTTTCCAGACATCATTTCAAGTTAAAAACATTTATACATAGATCTGTCAAGATCTGCTAGTTATACTCTTCCCACAAAATTTTATATTCTAAATGCTAGAGAACAGCAAACATCAATAAGAAACAACAACAAAAGAAGCCAATTCTTTTACAAAACCCAACTGCACTTGTTGGTGGGTTTATGCTGTTGAAACATGTAGATTTGTTTCTTAGACAGAACTTTCATGCATGGAGTCAAAGATCTGTGTGTCCTCTCATCCATCACCTACCCTACTCTGCAACTTCTGTGATGTTTTTCATACTTCTGGGTCTAACCGTAGGGTTTTTTATTTCCTTGCAGTACAGTGGGACATGGTATGCCATGGCAAAAAAAGATCCTGAGGGGCTGTTTCTGCAGGACAATGTGGTAGCCCAGTTCACTGTAGATGAGAATGGACAAATGACTGCCACTGCAAAGGGCAGAGTCAGACTCTTCAAGTAAGCTGTTTGCAATCTTCATCTTGTTTCATTTCACTAAGCTTCTGCTTCACTTTCTCGTGCTCTCATCCTACGTGCTCTCCCCATGCTGGTCACACAATCAGACCAGATTTGTGCTGTTAGGTTTGAATGTGATGGGGTTTCTTTCCTCTCTGGCTACAGTAACTGGGATGTCTGTGCTGACATGATTGGCTCTTTCACCGACACAGAGGATCCTGCCAAGTTCAAGATGAAGTACTGGGGTGTTGCCTCTTTTCTGCAGAAAGGAAGTAAGTACTACTGAAGATGCAGAACTGCTAGGTATGTTGTATGTCCACCCATGCTAGGAAAGAAAATACAAGTGTTAGTTTTCTTAAACACACATAGTAACTACCACACAGCAAAGCTTTAATGTGAACAAGGTAATCATTAGTTTTTACATGGGAGACAAAGCTGGCTGACTTTCTTTAAACAAGTGAAGACCAGGCCTTCATACATCTTTGTATTTAATTTGTTTGTTACCCGGCAACATAAACAAAGGCCAGTGCTTGGAGAGAAGCGAGGGGCAGATGAAGTACTTTAACTGTTGGTTGAGTTCAGAACTGTTACTGGCTGCAATCACCTGAAAGGAGGTTGGAGCGAGGAGTGGGACAGCCTTTTCTCCCTGGTGTCGTGTGACAGGAGTAGAGGAAATGGTTGCAGGCTGCGGCATGGAGGTTTAGGCTGGATAGTTGGAAACATTTTTTCACTGAAATGGTTATTGAACTTTGGAATAGCCTGCCCAGTGGTGCAGTCACCATCCCTGGAGGTATTTAAATTACGCGTGGACCTGGTGCTTAGGGACATGGTTTAGTGGTGAGCTTGCAGTGTTCTGTCCAAGGTTGGACTAGATGATCTTGAAGGTCTCTTCCAACCAGAGACATTATGTGATTCTGTTCTCTCTGAAAAGCCTAGCATCTTCTGAGCAGGGATGAGGCTATTTTGCTTGGTCCTGTGTCTGCAATTGTAGAGATCTATCTGTTTTAAGAAACAAATATGATCCAGTGTATATATATATATATATTCACATTTTTTCTGTACCCTGTCACACCCTACGCAAAATTGCTTTATTGAGCCAAGAAGATTTTCAGATACTTGTAGCTCAAGACATTTCCATGGCTTGTTTCCAAGATAAGCAGGTGGAATTTGGAAGTGATTGTAGCTCCAGTCTCTCCAAAGACACAGAGAGTGCTTTGGGTGTCAATTGCTCTTGAATTGTTGCCGAATCTCATCTCAGCAGACTGTTGAATCACACTTGTGCCAATACTTCATATTGTTGGCTGATCTCAGATTCTACCTTTCTAAAAACTGTGGTCCCCACCCACAGGAGAGATGTGGAAGAGAAGATAGTGTTGCCTTCACCAGCACAGACATAGTTGGAGGGAGGATGTTTTGCTCCAGAAGAGAAAGATGCAGAGTTTACACTTTTTACTGCAAACACGTAGGTTCGCTTCTGTTAGCACAGGGTGTCTGTGTGACCAGGTATTTGTCAGATTACCTGGCTAAACAGTTAAGAATCCTCTGAAATTGCAGCTGTGTTTAGAAAAAAGGGTTTATGGTAGTTTGTAGCAAATAGATAAGAGTTTGTCACAAATAAACACACGGGGAAACTGCATGATACTCTTTATCCTTAAAAATAGGTTAAGTAACAACTCCTGGTAGGAAAACAGTTAGGGCTTTGAGTAATCTGGAGCAAACTAGCATGACCAAGAGCACATTTAGCTTCTCTATTTTTTAAACAAACTTCTAATTGCTCCCCTTGTTTGGTTACAATAAGAATTCTTTCCTTTGCGCTTCGTGTATTATCTACTGTAATACATGGTTCTTTGTGTTGTAACGATGATCAGGCACAGATGTACAAGGCATTGATTAGCAATTCTTCATGATGTTCTTTTTCTGTACCCAGGGTAGAGGAGAAGTACTGGTGCCAACCATTTTCTTTTCCCTCTATCACCATCCCTGATAAATCTGCTTTTGTTTAAAAACAAAACAAAATGAAACAAAACCAAAAAGTCTCCAAAATATGAAAGTAAATACTGGACACATGAGTAAACTGAGAGCTAACCTATTATTTATATCAATCTTCATCTTACTATTTTCTTTACAATGTTGTGGCAGGGATTGATTTAGATTTAGTAGATTTTACTTGTGTTTCTAACACCTTTGCTTCTTTGCTATGATTTCTTCCAGATGATGACCACTGGGTAGTGGACACAGATTATGATACGTACGCACTTCATTACTCCTGTCGTGAACTAAATGAAGATGGCACTTGTGCTGACAGCTATTCCTTTGTGTTCTCCCGGGACCCCAATGGATTGCCTCCAGAGGCACAGAAAATTGTCAGGCAAAGGCAGAAGGACCTCTGCTTGGAGAGAAAATACAGAGTTATTGTTCACAATGGTAAGAGTATTTTTTGTGTGAAGAATTTTATTTCAGAACTTAATGACTAAAGCACTAGGAGTCTCTTGCTCATTAAAATAGCAAATGCATGAAGTCTTTTTCTTAGTGGCTGTAACATTGTCTTTTAAAAACTGGAATCTGTAGTATATAGTTTCCCACTTTAACTTCCCTTATCTGAAGTAGAGCTAAGGTGTATAGCTTTTTATATAGCATATCACATCAGCTGCAATAATAATTGATGATAGTTGTAAAACAATTAAATCAATGTAGTATGAGTCAACATAGTAAGGGTAAACTTCGTAGTCGCTGTAAAAAGAAATGGTATCTCTTCAATCAGATCTCTGCCTTTCTCAACAAAACAGTTGTTGAAGGGAATAGAATGTGGTTTTAAATACTTCTTTGAAAAATTCTTCATAAAAGGCTTTCAAGTAAAACCATAAGTCTTGGAAAGGATATCTTATAGCAGACCTTTTTCACAGGTCCTTATGCCAGCTGATTCAAAAAGGGTTATGGAAGAGGGATGTATCCCCTGTATGGGAAGTATGATACTGTCTAGTCATACAGTCAGATTAAGTTTGTGACTCCAGAAGGGACACAGATCAGGTCACTTGTGCTTAAGTACATTAGAAAAGGCCAAATGGTAACTTATGCTGCTTTAATCAATGTTATAGAAAAAAATGTAATATTCTGATTGATAAAGATTACACCCAGAGTAGGGAATAGTAAATAGTGAAGAGGACATAGCAGAATAAATAAAATAGTGAGGATTAGCACAAATAAAACAGTAATGTCCCCATCTCTATGCCACTCTGAATCCCACCCCCACCATGCATTCTGGAAGACGCAGTATGTACAGAGGACTTTACAGGTGAATCAGCTGAGTGTGAAATCCCAATGTAATGCGTTGGCTAAGATTTCATGTGATTCTTGGATACACAAACCAAGGACACAAAAGATGGAACAGACTCATATGAAACTGTTGTGTTTGGCATAGATCTCCTTGCTGTGTCAGGTCTGATGTTAACCGTAACATCAGAAAGGGTACAAAGAATGAGTTCGAAGTTTCAAAGAAGAGAAGAGAAAATTATTGAACATTTGTAACTTATGTCCTCTAGTGAGTTCTTCAGAGATCTTGATCTTTTCTCATCAGAAACAGCTTAAAGGCTGACCTGAGCAAAGTCTGTGCTCGTCCTCACAAGCAATGGGAATTGGATAATAAAGGGCTTGGAAACATAGGAATAATAAATTAAAATGGATGGAACTTTAAACTGGACACATTCAGAGCAGAAATAAATAGCCATTTGTTTAACTCCAAAGGTCATTAACCTTTGGAACTGTTGACCAAGAGCTGTTGTATGTTCTTCATCATTGAAATCAAGATTAAAGGCTTTTCTAAATGACGTGTTAGAATAAACTGGGATTGACTGAAGGAACTTTTCTGTATTACAAAGTCAGAACAGATGAGTACAGTCAGCTCTTGTGGCTCTGTTCCCCGTTGATCTCATCTATAAACAGAGTAATATATTGTCATGTTGTAAACTAGATACGCTGATAACAGGGTGCCTGAAAGATCTGCTAAGATGGGTGTGTTTAGAATTCTGATTATTGACTTGGAAAAAATGCCTTTTTCATTGTTTGTTTTCATGACAATAAAATCAAAAATTTTGTCTTCAAAAAAGACTTAGAGACAACATAAGAGTTGAGCTTTAAGGTAGTCAAGAATAAGCAACATCATAAATGCAAACGAAAGTGGCTTTTGTGCATGATATCTGTGATTGCATAAAGGGTAGGACAGACAAGAAACAACGTCATAATATAAAAATCATGTTATATATATTGTTTTCAATAGCACAAAAATGCTCTTTGGAGAAACTACAGCATAAAGATGAGAAGGCAATGAGATTATTGGAGATTTTTGTAAAATAAAACTAACATAAAGTGTAGATACACAGCTGTTGTGCTGTGTCTGTGAGACATGCGTAACGTTGGTTTGCAGATGCAAGATCAGAATATTGGAATAGTTCAACTACTGGACTCTATGAGGCTTGCAAGGCCATAAACTTATTGCCACTCTTTGCAAAAAAAGATAAATCAAACAGAAACATATAATTATGTATTCATCATTTGTGATACAACTTTTTCAAATATCTCCACACTTTTCTGTAGTAGAAAGCTTGTGTTTTTTTCACACAATATAGAACCAATAATGTAATTTAAATTTTAATTTGAAAACTCTGCTTTATTCTTTTACTTCATAAGCTTAAAGGTGCCTTTAGTTTCTTATAGAAACATCAACTCTACTAAGTTGCACTGAGTGCTGTACTCTTTGCTATCCTCATTTATAGTCAGATGTCAAGTGTTCAGTGTGGTAAACCAGATCCTTAACACTGCCTGCTTTTTATTGACCATTATGCCAGAGTTTATCTTTCTGAGCCCAGCATCAATATATAAATGTAACTTAAATCCAGCAGTTTGCATTTCCCCCTTACTGTGACCAGGACATGTAATTACCCCAGTGTTAGTTGATTCTGAATTCTCACGTATCATTAAGCCAAAGTCCCTGCAAATCAAGTACATTTGGGAAAGATAGAACGATTGTGAGCTGAACTGGAAAGGACATTTATTGAAAGCTTTGTATCATAACTGCTAGAAAATTCACTTAATTCTTTATGTGTGGGCTGGAGGCCTTGCCACATTAGTTTTAATTCAGCTATTAAGAGCTACAGACTGTACTTTAAGAGTACAGTCAACTTCCATTTTCTGACTGACCTGAATTCCATTGGTAAAATTCTAACGTTAACAGATGCTGCAAGAATAGATGAATACCTCTATAATTGTGCATACTCTGTGTCTTGAAGCTAATTTTTTTGTGCAAAGATTATTAATTAGTCTTTAATACTGTATGCAAATTACATTCACCCAAGAAACCTAATAGGTGTACACAACTTACCTTGATGGGGGGAAAAAAACTACAATTCTTAGGACAGGTGTAATGTTGGATGAATTCTTGGTTTGTTCCAAGTTGAAAATTCTTTGCAATTATAAACTGCAGAACAAGGTAGCAGAGCTCTATCAGTACAAGTAACAGTCTTTTAAAGAAATTAGATATGTATGGATGTTAAATTTTGTGGAAGTGAATATTTTAATTTTGTCTGATGTGCTTTAATTGATGTGGTTGAAAAATAAAATTTTGGGTTTGTGTCTTACAGGATTTTGCTCTTAAGAAATGGAAAGAAACCATGCACCAGCACCATGGATGTAAAGCTAACGCATTGATCAGGTGTTCTCTTGAAAACCTTGTGAACAGCTTCATTTAGATTTTGAGTATATTTATCTGAGCTGTGTAGCTCACCTTGTTAATAAACCAATGAAACACTTTAATAAACTTGGATTAAAGTAGATACAAATTGTATGCAAATCTGTACATATGTAGGCACCGGTTTTATTAGTAAATGGTTGTATTAATGCACTGCTTCAGTGACGGCAATAATTAAGAACTTAATCTTTTTTGTGTGTGTGTGTTCTGAATTTCTGACTAGAAGAGTTTTAATTAAAAACTCCAAATAAATGTATTTGAATTTATTTTCAAATACAAGGTCATCCCTTTTTGTAGGAAATACGTGAAATAGTTTGCTTCTTACAAAGGAGGAATTTCAGTGACCCTATGTATCACTGATTAACTTTATTATATGACTACCAAAGCAATAAAAAACCCCGTGTTTTAAAAAGAACTGTTTTACACACAGCAAGTACACATTTATTTATTTACTTATTCTTTATTTGTAAATTAACAAGTGTTCTGTCCATACTTTTGAGATGGGACCAAACTGGTCATTCACTTGGTGACAGTACATGTTTACCATCTTGTTTCCTACACAAAATTGGACAGCTCAAACCTATGTTCAAGCAGTTACCTAAATGTATAATCAAGAGCCTTTTTTAAAGAGGATTTAAAAACAAGAGCGGACACTTTGAGTGTGTACATTTTCACTGGAAAGTTGATCACTCTTACTCAACAGAAAATACAGAGTAAAAATGAATCAGGTGCCTTTTTTATACAGATACACTATAACTTCAATAAAGTGAATGGCATTTATGCCAACAAAAATTGTACCCCCACAGAAGTTAACTCATGTGGTAAGTACTTAGTTCAACTTTGGCATTAAACTTGGTGAATGTATATTCCTCTTTGTTTCTGTGAAAGTGGAAAATTTAATCCATTGGATTAAACTGCCCAAACTACTAAAGCAAAGCAGTGAGGTCAAGAGAATTTTACCTGCAGGAACCAAAAATACATATTTGGCCTTTTTTTCCTTCTCTGGTGTGTAATACTATAACATAGTGACCTATTAGTCTTGGGAAAGCATAACATCCAAGCTGTGGCACAGCTCAGACTTTAATTATCTGGTAATGAAAGACAGCTTTCCTTGCTCTTGGTTACTTCTTCTTGCAGAGGTTTCTGTACCTAACCCATGGCCTTTAGGGTGCCCTGTACAACAGAGAATAATTTCCTGACATTTACGTCTGAAATATGCCACATTATACAGAATTGGATTGACAGCAGAGTTGGCAAAAGTGAATAACGTTACCCAGAAGAAAACTGATGGCAAAATATTCAAATCTTGTTTGTATTTCTGGACTAAAATTAAAAAAATTATTATTACAATTGGGCTCCACATGATGAAGAAAGAGATCATCAACAAAAAGAGTGCTCTGAATAGTTTGTAGTCTTGCTGGGAAACACGAATCTGATGATTTTCTGAGTAGGCTAAACCAGCATTTAAACTTCTCCTTGATGCTTTTGTAATCTGCAGTAAAAGAGAAAAAAGTAATTTTCATTGAAACCTAGAATAACAATCCATTTTTACAAGTGCAAAAGTAAATCCTGGCATACAATGCTTCTGTTTTGAAAAGTGACTATGAACAAGGCAATGTAAAATTCCATTTTTACTATTTGTCAATGGTTTCATTTCAAATGTTGTGAATTTACTAGTAATTTTATTTTCCTCTTAGCTGTGAACTCACCTCAATATTGTTTATCTGGTTTATCCTCACAGCTCTCTACCAGCCATAAATACTTTTCCGCATAAAATAGAGCCTTAATTACTCATAAAATCCCATTAACTACAAAATAGGACCTCATTTTTTCTATCTAAATAACCCATTGATTTTTTTCCACGAATACAAACGGGAACATAATTAAAAACCCTGCTGATTCCCAAGAAGGAACACATTTCATCTCTTATGGCCATGCTGATACTATAAGGTAGGTATTAGAAGAGGCATTAATTCGTGTTATACATGTGAATGGGATTTTATGTTAAATGTTGTGTAAACTTTTAGTTTTTCAGTCAGTAAACAGAAAACCTAAAATCTTGCAAATCCTCGTCAGTGAAAATATGTGTCTTATAAAAATACTGTCTGATGTAAGAAAACCAGACCATGGGTTGTTTGGGAATCTAGTACTGATGGGCGTGAAACATTGTCCTTAGGTACAATGAATTGCATTAGCTTGCGGAAGACTCAACCTCATGCTCTTCACCTATCCTTGTCTTAAATGAAGTCAACATAACACTGTTACATACACACAGAAAATATTTTTGCTAAACAGTTGAGATACCATTCTACACCCTGCATGTGTGAAGAAGGGGTACTTTCAAAAGCCCAAGACTTGCCTTGACACTTTTATGTGTGATGGTTCCTTACAGCAGTACCTAAAGGGGGGACAGCAGTAATACTTGAGAACTTCCTAGTTCAGGTTGAATGGAGTTATGTATATATGACGTAACTTGCTATTCTTTCTGCCGTTTGCAGAATTTCCTACAAAGATAGGTGGCCTACAATAAATATTTGTTAACAGCCTAGACATATGCCAAAGATTTCAGTAGAAAGTAGATGTATAAAACAAAACTAGTGATCAAAAAAAAGGCTTCTCAGCAACTGCTGAGCCTAAGAAAGGGCTCACTGGATGTTTCCCTGCTTCAAAAGGGGCAGGGAATTCACATGTTTTGAGTATGTAAAACTGTTCCAGCCTGATGACCTTCTGCTGTACCCATCTGGAACCCAGAAACAAGGCTAACTCCTGGAAACAACGTTATCCAAGAGTTGTTCTTGATGAGCACACAACCTATCTTAGTAAGAATGAAGGTTTCACAAAATACAAAGGACTAACATCCACTTCTACTACAAAAGGAGAAAAAAACAAGTTCTGTACCCTTCTTAGCCTCTACTGTTCAAAACAGCTACAGAATGTCCTTTTCATCTTTCCCACATAAATACCCTCTGCCTTTCCAGCCAGAGCTGTACACCCTAGAACAAAGAATTCAAGAAACACCAAGATTTTGATAAATATGATGCAAGTTCCTCTCACAAAAATGTTCAGCTGAAATTGGATAACAGTGATATGTTTTGGATCCTCTTTTTGGTCTGCCTAGTGTAAGGAAGCTCAACAGCTTCCTGAAGAGCTATGAGTGAGAAGATTCACTTGTAACAGGTGGGATCCAGCTATGGCCTTGCTTATTTTTTTAAGTTCAGGAGAAATGATACCACATCTTAGTATCTGTGTTACCAAGATGGAAAGGAAATACGAATATGGCAGCACCTGGCCATCTTGTAATCCAGTATTGTAAAAAGGTTTTTTGGTTTCTAATTCCCTATGTGCTGTTTTGTTTTCTGAATTTACCTGTATGGAGCCTTTGTGGGCAAGAGGAACACCATTCCTGTCCAGATCTCTGACCAAGGGCACCTGCATGCCTTGGCCTGAAGGTTTTGGCAGTTCCTTGCAAGTACTCAGACTTGCCATTGAGTTACTCTGTACTCATTGCCTGCAGCAATATGAAGAGGTAGGAACCTCACTTGAAGAGTTACTCCTAGGGCATTTACCTTCATGTTATAATGAGCTTCTAGACTAAGAGATGACAATTTTTACTATGAATTTCAGACTGATCAATAAGCAAGTACATGTAAAGCCCAGACTCCAGGTCCTAGGTTCATCAAAATGTCTGTGTGCAACTCTGATGCACATACCCATAGCCCTTTGGTCCTTAGCATTTCACCAGTTAATTCCCTGCTCTCTACTCTGTGGCTTTGAGGTTTTTTTCAACACCTGTGGTTTTCCTTATATATAAGATGATAAGTGATAAATTTAATTACCTAATACAGGATTCAAAATTTGGGGGGGGAGCATTGCAGCAACTAGTTTGAAGATTCCTACCTCTTTTTTGCTGTTTTTAGAAGAGGAAGGAGTGTGAAATCAGATGTCTGGTGTCTAGGCCTGTACTTCAGCGCTTCACTTAGAAAGCAAGTGAAAGCAGAATGATTAATTTACATGTTTTGTTTGCAAAGTTTGAAATGGTGAAGAACTAAATGCAGTCTAACTAGATTAGTGTACTGAAAATACATGCAAAAAATCTGCAGATGTGGAAGGTGGATATTTTGTAGTACTGCTTTGCTTTTTGTTCTGACAAAACTCTTGTAACGGTGGACTTTAGGTCAAGGAAAGCAAACTGCAGTTTTTAGTTATTTCAAATGCTTGAGTCCTTCAGTATTCAGGAGATCTTTAAACACGAACTACACATGTACTAAATATAAAAATGAGGAGAAACTTTGTGTTGAACTTCTGGCAATGTGCTGTTTAAGCATATTCTTAGTTGAAACATATAGGCTGTCATGAATAAGTTGAAGTGCCTCACACCATTTACTGAGCAAACAATGTCTATTCCTGCTAGGTACTTGTATTCAATGACACTATGTTTGCCTACTGTTTGCCTCCCTTTGTTGTCCAACAAATTTTAAAGGAAAAACATACCTGTAAGATTTTGGAGTAGCTGATAACAATGACTAATCCTGGTACTAGAAAGACAACAATGGCAAAGGTCACATCCCAAACTATTTCTCCTTCAATGCTCGGCCAAACCAAGGTACAAATGTGAACCTCCTGTTTATAAAGAAGAAAATTCAACAGCCCTTACAATTACAAATAGTTGTGCTGTGCACAGTCTAAACCGAAGCATAAAGACCTTAAACTCAGTGGTGTATTTGAGTGTCGGGTCATCCAGACTTTTGTTCGTATTTCAAAACATCCCGCGGAAATCTCCGCACAGAGGCAGTGAGTCTGAGGGGCCACTCTCTCCGGACGGGGCAGCTCCGCCGGGAACGGAATTTCTGACCCGGGGAGCCCTGGGAAACGCCCTCAGCCGATGTGCTTTTCACACCTAAGGGGAGGGACAGCGGGAGGCAGCGGGGAAGCGGCAGCAGCGGGTGCTCTGGGTTCCTGTGCCGCGGCTCCTGCCCGGCCGTGCCCGCTGCCCAGTACCAGTCTCCCCGCGCTGAGCGAGCCCGCTCATCCCCGGCTCCTGCCGCCACCCACCACCCGGCCCTGCTTCCCGCTCAATTTCACCTGTCGGCCGGCGGCTGGCAGCTGCACCACGGTGAAGAAGTAGCAGAGCGGGAGGGTCACAACGGCTGCAAAGCCCCAGACGAAGAAGAGGGTGGCGGCCACAGACTTGCGGCGGCGGAGCGCGGAGCGGCGGAGCCTGGCGATGCTGATGACGCGCTCCAGGCTGACGGCCGAGAGCGAGAGGATGACCACGGTGCCACTAAGGCTCACCACGTAGTAGAGCATGTGGCACACAGCGTCGCCCAGCACCCAGGACTCGGTCCAGCGCACAATGGCAATGAAGGGGATGGCAGTGATGAAGAGCAGGTCGGCGCAGAAGAGGTTGAGGACGAGGCAGTTGGCAGCGCAGAGCCGGTGCTGCCGTCGCACCAGCAGGCAGATGCCCCAGACGTTTCCCGCCAAGGCCAGCAGGAAGATGAAGGCCAGGGCAGACGACTCACCGATGCGCAGGGCCGTTGCGTTGTGGCCCCTGAAGTCCGAGAAGAAGGGGAAGTACGTATCATTCCCCCGACGTGAGCCTGCGGGCTTCAGCATGAGGAAGGCCGACAGGCATGAGAGCCCCAACACGGGCGGTGGTGCCAGCCCTAAGGGAAGGGCTGCGCTCCCGACCACCACGGTGGCACCCGCGGTGCCCTCCCAGCACTGAGCAGGAGACTGGTTGTCATCCTCTTCCCTCCCTTCCTACTGCCCGTGCCGCCAAGGGCTCGGCTACGCCAGGCGGGCGGTTTATGGCCCTCTTGCAGGAGTGGAACAAGGAAGTGGGAGGGTAAACATGCGGCTCACACAAAGGTGAGGCTGCCAGCAGTGGGGAGGCAGTGAGGGGCTGCCCAGGAAAGGGTGTGGGTCAGCACAGCGACACCTCCATGCTGACGGGCCCATGCACGGCCACCTCCTCCAGGGCTGGGTCTGGTCTGCTTCACAGGCCCTCAGGGGCCAATTGATCCAGGGAAGCCACCTAGGCTGCTCCCCTCTGCTGGAGGTGTGTTCATGGCTTAAAACCAAGCAATGGCCACTCCTAGAGGAGTTTTTGGGAGTCCAGGATAACTAGCACTGCTCTAAGGTAGATAAAGAGGAATTCACTTATTGCCTCATGTCTAGAACTGGAAACAGCAGTCCTGTACATTGCTTGTACTAACCATGGTCTGGTGTGGAGCAAAGAATATACCAGATTTTCTCTGGACTTCACTTCCTGAAAGCAGTTGCTCAGTTTGTAAATGCAAATAGGCCTTTCCGCTTGCGCTTTTCATTCCATTTGATTTAGAAAATGGACTGCGAGTGAAGCACCTACATTATCACAGAGGAGCAGATAACGTCTCATAAAAGAAGATAAAATGTTTTCATAAAGTATGTAAACAGTTGTATAATTTGAGACAGCTCTGGATTAGTTTGACCCAGTGCCAGTGTAAGTGTTCAAGGGTACAGTTACAGACTTGGCCGTATGGAGCTACACCTTTTGATTAGGTGAGTGTTACTCCAAACTGGTGTGCCAGTGGGACCAGGTGACTGGGCGGTGCTTCAATGGTACCCTGGGTGTGACCCTATCATCAAGCACTTATGCAATGGTATTAGTGGGAACTCCAGATTAGTGGGGATTCCAGAAACTTGGTCCTTCTAAGATGAATCTCCTAATGAGGAATGACAAGAGTGAGATCTCTCCTGGACTGCTTCCCCACATTTTTGCCAGTGCAAAATTCACATTGATTTCAGTTAGCCTGTTTTCTCTTGAGATGTAAGTAGGTCTAACTATCAGTGCTCTCTGATCAAGCAGGGAGTTTGCAAGGCAGCTTAAACAGGTGGATGAGATTCTCCTACTAATTTGTGCTGATTTCTTTTGACAGTATGAAATGTGGGCAGATTTGCTGTTAAGTGGGTGGCTGCTATGAACTATGAACTCAGTGAAGACAATAAGAAACCTTGCAAAGCTCATTTTTTTGGCAGCCAGAAAAGCAATTCACTGGCAGGTGTCTTGAAATGCATATTCTAAATCATTCGTTGGGAGAAAAAGCTGTGCTCCCATATTGTGAAAATTTCAGCAAATGAATAGAACTACTGAAGATGATTATTCATGTTTATGATCAAAGACTGACATTTAGCCACAATGATGGCTAATGATGGGAAAGAACCATTGTTAAAAGTCTGTTTGTAACTGTGTGAAAACACGTAAGGCAGGACAGGTGGGAGGCAGCTGGATATAGTAGCACAGATACATACAAATTGTGTTTTGAATAAACTCCATTTGCATTAGTGGACAATGAAATTATTAAATGGACCTATCAATGCACAGAATCACAGAACATTAGGGATTGGAAGGGACCTCCAAAGATCATCTAGTCCAGTCCCCCTGCCACAGCAGGACCACCTAGACTATGTCGCACAGAAACATATCCAGGCAGGTTTTAAATGTATCCAGAGAAGGAAACTCCACAACCCTCCTGGGCAGCGAAGTACACGTATTTGAAGTATTAAGGGGAAAGGAAAATAGGGAGAGAATAATCCAAAGCAGCATTACTGAAGAACTGAAGGTATTTTTAGTCAGTAAAGAAAATGCCACAAAGGAGGAGAAGGTTTGAAAATGAGACTATGTGTGGAAGTATCTGGATAGACCCTTGATCTTTAGAAAGGATCGCCTTTAGCTTTGGACTTTAGTTGTGAATGAGAACCTTACCTGGCGTAAGCCTCTTATTTGCTCAGGAGAACCAAAGCAAACTTGCTGTTAGTGAGAGAGCTTCACACTGACCTGTGATTGGGAGCTCCTTTCAGGAACAAAGCAGTCTGATTATTCATGGGTCTGATGGATCCATTATCAAAAACTATAGTGCTGTGTGGTCTGCCATGAAGTACAGAAGCCGTATTTGCTGTTGGGCATCTACAATCATAGCAACCATCACAACATCAAATCTGAGGAAGGGAGGATCATAATCTCACTGGAGCTACTCTGACGTTACTGTAATAGGTGGATGCTGTGTGCAGTGTATGCCCCACGTGTGTTTACAATAAGGAAGTGATTAACAGGATGCTTGGAAACCTGCTATGATTGCCTAACCTATATAAGTTTTGCAACCTCTGCGCTTTTTTTCACGCTCAGAAGTGGTGAGGCATGGAGTCAACTCAGTTTTCATCATTCTAGGTTAAATGAAAGTTTGTAGGGACCTCTGTGGAGCTGGATAGCTAGCTTAGCAGGTAGGTATCTTGTTCCTTTTTTTGTAGTGTTTTTTTGTTTCTCCTCTTGAATGAAAGCCTGAGTCTTTGCCTTCTCTATGGCAGATAAGGGCTGTGTTATCTGATACCATTAGTCAAACTCTTTTTTTTTTTTTCAAATTGTTCCCTGACAACCACAAATGATCACAACAGATGGTGGTAGTTTAACTTGCTTATTTCTTGAGCTTAAGAAATATTGCCAGACAGAGGGATCTCTTAGGTTAGGTGATTCTAGGGGATGGGAATTCTTGTTCCAACTGGACATGACCCAGTAAAGGCTTTTGCCTTATTTATGGATGCTCTCTATGTAGGTAAATTGGTTTTTAAGGTTTTGGCTCTATTTGCATGCACCTGTATCACAATGAGGAAACAGTACTATGCACTGCGCATTTAATGTTTCCTTGTCTGTCTTCACAACAGAGGTTCCAAACTTGTAAATGACTCAAAGTGTATATTACAAGGGTTTTGGTATAAGTTGCAACCAAGGTTAGCTTGCTGTTAGAAGTAACACCATTGTAACCTTTGTTTTGTTTTGTTTTGTTTTGCTTTTTATGAAGTTTTCTGCCTGCCTGCCCCCTGAATAATATCACTGAGCTGAAGCATTTCGCGAATTTCCAAGGAACAATTTTAAACCTGTAGTGCAAATATAAATGCATGTTTATCTTCATACAGTAGCAAAATTACTCACTCCAGTGTCCATTGAAAATACCAAATACTTCTATTGGTTTCTGTTATCATGTCAAGAACCAAGCCCTTTTTTTTCCTAGTGAGTGAGCAAGCCATTGTTTCTTTTGGGGAGTTTCTTCCTGTGAGCAGTGTCCATCCGAGCCTGTCATGTTTCCTGGGATGTGTGCCAGTAGTGCTGTGGTTTCAAACTGTAGCTGCAGCATTACTGGCCAATGCCACAGTCAAAAGCAGAGCTGCTGATAATGTTTTCAGTAGATGTGCTTTACACTAAGAGCTGGAACAGTTTTTTGTTAGCAAGACCACCACAAGTTTTGCCAACACCAACACTGAGGTTTCCTCATGACTTACAGTAAGGGAGGGAGTCCTCTCTGAGTCAATGCAAAAGTAAGTACATAATCCATGTAACAGAGAATGCCTCTGGAAGGTCATGATCTCTGTTATGCTGCTGGACAGCCAAGCTTCACCAGAGTGACTCGGCTCCAGTTAGACTGTTGTAACTATGTGAGGTTGTTTCTTAACAGTTTTAGATGCTGTGTTACTCTTACCCACTTAGCCACAGGTCACAGTATCACAGTAATGATAAGGTTGGAAAAGACCTTAAAGATCATCCAGGCCAACCTAAATCCAAAAAAACCCAGTAATCCTAACATCTCAAAGGTTTATCCCAAGAAAAAAATTAACCTATTCATTTAGTGAATGTGCTAATGGACTGAAACAAAAACAAATCAAGGAGGGTTTGGAAACCACTTATAAATTGCAGGCAAAACCAAAACTAACTTAATTTGGGGAAAAAAACCAAGACACAGTGAGCTCACCATCCATAAAAACCCCACACGAAGATACACAGAGATTAATCATGTGTGTTTCAATAGTCAAACCAAACTGCAATCTCCAGCCCCTCAAAGGGAGGAGACTTCCAGCAGCTCTTGTTCCCTGCCATAGCAACTTCCCAATGCTTTAGTCCAAGAAACCTCATGTTTCAGACTGCAACACCCATGAATTTAGGAGCTTATCAGTGAAAACAGGGTGTAAAATGGTTCACTTGCAGGGTCTGGTAGAATACTGTCCCCAAGGGACTTAGACCCTGATTGAGATGTATGTATGTAGGTAGTGAATTTAAGTGCAACTGGACCTTTGCTGACTTTCAGGTAGAGCATAGAGTTACATTCCTGCTGATAACCTCTGATTCAGAGGCATCAAAACAAATACTGTGGTTTGGCTCTGAAAGATTTACAAACAACCTCTCAGCTCACAAAACATACTCGGATATTTCCTCAACACATTGGTCTGCTGGGTTGCATGTAGTGCGGAGATCACAGATGTTACCATTTCCCCTCATACTCAAGAGCCCAGTGATTAGAGAATGCTCTTATTCATGAGGCATAAGGAGAGTCAGCTTGCTTTCTTTCTCTTATGGCTCATCTTAGAAGAGTAACCTGTTGTGAGTTCATGAGATCAGAACGGGGATAAAAGCTTTACTTTTAAAAATCAAGCATTTCTGAAATAAGGTCTACAAAGTGCCTGTCTGCTGCAAAGAAAATCTGTCCATATGGGAAGACAAGGCTTGTGCTAGTGTTAACCTCAGGCTGAGTAAAAAAAATCACACCACCAGTAAGAGAAAATACAGATAGTGCTGCTGTGAAATATTCTGACTTCCCAAGTCATGCTAAATCATGTTGTCTCCCAGACTGTTCTTGGTTTTCATTATTAGTGGCGGTTTGGGGTCCAGTTGCATAAGATTATACAAGACAATTAAAGAGATGAATTTGAGCATCTCATAAACCGTGCCCTGAAAGCACGAATGACTAAATTAGGGTGTATGGTTTTCAGTCTAGTTGAATGAGATCATACTGACCAGAGGGCACTTGTTATATCAATAAAACTTAATGCTTCTGCTGACCAGAGTGCTTGGTTTTGAGCTGATCAGGGAAATTAAACCTAGTTGTACTTCTGTCAAAATTCCAGCTTGATATCACTATGGTAAAGTCCCAGGTTTGTTTCTTACAGGATATTCTGAGGCACCTTATCTTGGTTTTCCTTTTGAAACTATTAATTCAGTATGAAATCCTTAAAAGTTTCAGCTGGTCAGAGAGAGAGCAAAATGAGCATATACCCCTGACTGGTGAACTATGTTCTGGGTCTGAAGGGAGGCTCAGTGTAGAAGCATTTTTCTTATGTCAGAATTTCTCCTGTTGCAATTTTGAGATTTACTCTGAGCATTGGAAGACTTTATTTCCTCTGTATGAAGTTTTGTGAGGGTTTGTTTGTTTGTTTGTTTATTGTCCTTTCTAGACTGCCTAATCCTGATTCTTTCATGGATCTGATCAGATATATGAAAAATTTCTACAACATTCACATTAGTCGGAATTGTGCTGTGGTACAGTACTCAAAAGTGGATACCACAGTATTCAAGCTAAAAATCTTACTTGTTTTGACTAGAAATGACAGTTTACCTGTAAAGCACGTAAGAGCCAGTTTATTCATCACGTTGTAAAACTTGCAAAACCGTGCAGGTGGGATATTGAGTCATGCTCAAGTTTCTGTTTACTATCTAGAGGAGCTGATACACCGTGATACTATTGGGGTTTGGTACTTGATGATACCTATATGTAATACTTCATCTGTTTATTTCAGGATCGACAAATTTCTTGTTGACAGATTGGAAGTTTATCTTCTCTGAAAGATATACAGCTGCAATGTTCCAGATAGATGCCATGAAAATAACACAAACAGACCCCCCATACTAAGAATGCAGCTGTGGTTTTAATACCCAGATTTTCAACATGAAAAATTACTGCAGGGAGTACCACTTGGCTACCTAATTCTTTCACATTTTCCAAATTAGAGAAAAAACTTAGAAATGCTGCAAGTAATATTCTGAGTTATGTTGTCCCACTATACATAATACAGCTTGAATTACTATACATAATGCATATTTCTTGTATGATGGAAATAATTCCTTCTCATTTATGAGGTAAAACTATAGCCCCTACTGTTACTGTAATCTTAACAGTTCAATCAGATTACAGGATATGGAAACTAATAGCTTAATGGCCAGATTAAAATTGAAAGGCCTAGAGCTCATCTGCTGCATTTTCATTGCTTGTAAACTCCCACCTATCTCTGCTCTTTATGGAGATATCATGAAGGCAATTTTCCCCTTGGTTTTCTTGAAGACACTGAATCATTTACATTAGTGTTCCTTGCCAGGTGAAGAACGTCATCCTGTTATCACTAAATATTTGTGTTCAGTGTGATTCTTTTAGAGCATAACCAGTGCTGCACCTCCCTGCCACTTTCTATCTGTGCAGTCAGACGTAAGTGGTTTATTGCACAGTTTGCCTAAAAATCAGTAGTATGGGTATGGGCTGGCACAGGGCAAATAGCTGTGTGAAAGAAGTCTGTAAGAGAGAAAGCTGCATAAGCAAGTACATGATTAGAAGTTGATCCATTTGACTTAAGAAAATTAGCAGAGCCATCTTTCAATTGTTATTTCATAAGCAGGTCTCCATGCGTAGAAGTGTCCGTTGTTACATAGCACTCAGCTGTCTTTCTAGCCACACATTTGCATCAAGTCACTTGCTGTGTACGAAGAACACGAGGTTGTGTGAAGCCAGGATTTATGCTAGTATTGCTGAACTCCTGTATGATTTCAGAAGCCTCCCAAAACCAACACTTTCAAATAATTCAGACTTGGCAAAATTTCTGGTAGGCTGAAATTCAATTACTTGACATGAATACAACTCAGAAAAAAACTGCTGAAATTGTAAACATTAGGTGCTAAAAAATTACAGCAGTTTTTTATTACTTCCTATCTTTGAAAGAACTGGTAGGTAAATAATAGTATGAAGATGAGCTCATTAGGCACAAACCTTTCTTTCTTACATACAATGGGAGAGAGAAGTAGTATTCCCTTTATCTTGTTAATTTACTTTTAGAATACAAAATAATTTTTTCTTAGACTCTAGATTCCAAAGAGTGGGGTTAAAAACAGCAGTACAGTCATCACACTTCATGGAACTGGGGAGTTCTGTACTTAGTTCTAGTCACACATAAGCGATGACAATATTTGTCATTTTGCCTTCAGAATAAGTGTCTGGATGCACTAGAATGTAGTTCTAGTACTTTTCAACATATACACTGATGGGTACAAATTTATCATTAAGGGGTTTTTTTGTACTTAGGACTAGTATTAAGCACATAGAAATAAATGTGTTGTTAAAGCTCAGAAGAGTTGCTGAAATGAACAAAACTTGAAAGGTTATCGCAATCAGCTTCAAGAGTCTACCTCTACAGAACCAGGAAGTGGTTTATGCTAGCTTAGAAAAGTCACTGAACTACTGAAGAGTGCTGACCTGTTGAAGGCAAACATTTCATCTATAATACATAAAAGATCAGAATTTCATTTTATAGAAACTATGCTGAATACGCAACTGGGAATAGAATACTTGCTCATTAATGTGGCATTAAAAGACAACGAACTTCCGAAAGTATTTTAATTAGATTAAAATTATTAGACTTCAATGAAAAGCATAGTTATCCTGAATGTAAAATGTTTAGAAAAGGACATGAAATTAAGCAATTTCCCTCATGGCAAAACCATGAGATTCTAAAGCATAATTTCAGTTTTACTCATTAGTTCATCCTTTTTTCAGTCAGAAGACCTGCTACTAAAATTAAGCAAATTGCCAAAGATAAGATTAGCGTCAGTGACATTGAAAAGTGGGTAATGGCTAATATAATAGATTTGGCAAAGATCTCTCCAAACAATAGCTTCAAACATTTTCTTTGTGTCACACACACTGAATTTAATCACACCACCACTTGATGTTACAATAGTTACTGGAAACAGCTTGGAAATCACTCTCATTTTTAAGAATAAAGTTTAACCACCAGGAATGAAGGTGAACATTATGGGGTAAATGCATGCAGTTTTGCAGCAATGCCTGATGGAAAAAGCTGATAGCAGCTAGCAAAGAGAATCTGGATACTGGTGAAAGAGCATGGGTATTTCACTGCCCTCAGCAAACCATTAAACTTATAAAAAAAAAAAAATCAAATTTATCTTAACTAGCATATCTTTGTAAAATTTCCTCACTTGAATAATTTTTGTGGAAAGAACTACTTTCTTGAACTAAAGTACAGATAGAAGGGGCACAATGCTACATTTACAGTAGATGCCAGAGGAAAATAATGCCACTATTGCCAATCCATAAGGGATGTTTTTACCAGTTTCTACTTTCTTGCAAGAATTCACTGCTAATACTTTTCTGCATTAGTACCAAAATTCAGCAACACTTTGAATCACTAAAACAGTCTTTAATTTTAGTTTTTAAACCGGAATTACTTAATTTCCCAAATTTAACCTCTCAAGTATAGAAATACAAATAAGTTTACTTCAGTGCAATTCTATATCCAAACTTGAAAAATGGTCTCTGTCAAACTCAAACAAGAAGTTGTATCAAGGAAGTTGGTATTTGCTAGGAAGTTTGTTTCCCAATGGTGTTTTCTTTTGAGAAGAGCTTAAACCTTGGTCAGCATTTTTATATGGGGTATAAGTCACCCCTGACCATGCTTCAGGAAAATAAGCTACTTAAGATTGATGTTTTCAATGTGAAACCTTAAGCAGCAACGCTCTAACATGACCCTCCCGAGTTTTAATAGTACTGTGGTGGTGATACACCATGCATGTATATGATGCCTATATAATGTCTGTATATATACACACACGCACCCCCATGCATGTATAAATACGCATACAGTGCACCTATGGGGGCCAAAACTGTTTTGCAGGTACTCTTGTCAGTTAAGGCACAAGCACAATCATCAGGATTCACCAAACAGAACTGGGTATGCCAAATATTAAAAGTTTACACAATATAAACCGTGACACAATAGGTGTCTGTTCCCATTTTAATAGTGCAAATAAGTCAGTAGTTTTACTGTTTAAAAGATATTCCTAATTCTAAAAATATTTCTATTTGCAGCCAACAGTGCAGTAGCTGGATTTTGTAAAAAAATACAATGCAAAATATTTGAGATCAAATAAATAAGTATAATGTTTTTTGTGAACTGAATTATAAAATTAAGAGTCTTTTATACAACTGTAAGGAAAAAAAGCTTTAAAAAGGTCTGTTGACTTTTGAGAAGGAGTACATTGCCAGTGCATATGAAGCAAACGTAGCAAGTCTGTCTGGAGTTCAAGCTGTACAAACATCAATATGTGCCAGTAATTCTCTGTGCTGGCTTGTTGGATACTGCACTTTACATCTGGGACACTCGAGGAAACTTTCATCAAGAAGGCTTGAATGTTTCAGAGGTGGACTTCTATCATACACAGTCACCTCTTCAAATTCAGCTTGCAAATCTTCATGTGGTTCTGTATGTCCAGGTTTCTGGAGTTTTTTGAAAAGCAGAAGCTTTAGTCTAAGATTGGGGTATGCATACACTGATCTAATACTGTAGGAAAAGGCATTAAGGTTTGATGGCACACAAGCCTTACAACACTGAGGGTAGAATTGTAAAGATGGTTAAATGCTTCTCCCGTTAGTAACGGAGGACCTGTTGTACAATGCTAACTCCATATTTAAATTAGGTTTCCCACAATGTCTGATGAGGACTTCTTTTCCAACTACCTCATTAGCCACTCACACACTTAACTTTCTTGAATAGAATGATGCCTCAGTCCCCTCTGTGTAGGATGCTGCCTTGGTACCTACACCAAAAAATCCAAGAGAATTTGCTTGTCATGACCTCGTGTGAAGTTGCTGTGTGTAAATGCTGTCACTAACTGTAATAGCTGCCCATTTGACAGCTGTTCCTCTAGATTTAATTTGAACCACATTTAAATACAGAACTGCAGTTTTGACAACTCTGATCAGCTATCATCAAATCTTACTCTTATCATATGATCTCTTATGATAGAGTTCCAGAAGCACCAACAGTCAAAATGCCTATCTGCTCATGACCAGGGCAGAGCAAAACAAATCAATGACTTCCTTAATGTCTTGCTACATATTTCTGCGTTAAATTTAAGGCTCAAGCCTAGATAACTTCTTTGGGCTTATTTATAAGAAGCAGAAAAAAGACCACAGTCATTAAGGCACAACAAATATCCTTTTTAACTGTAGTAGGGAGCTTATATTTTTGAAAGGGAAAAACTCAGGCTTTAATGTCCTGTATCAGATGGAGGGAGGGGGAATTAGAAGTTGTGTTCTGTTCACTAGCAGAGAGTATAAGCTAGTGCAACTTTATCAGTGTTCAGCAGACAGCAGTGGATGACACACTGAGTTACAAAACACAATTATGCTCCTTGCTTAGGAACCTGACTATTCTGGATCTCCTTCTGCAGTGCTGTCTGTATGTGATCTAGATCACAAACTATGGCCAGCTAGTTGACAAAGGGTTCCTGTCCCTTGGGGATACATGTAGTATCTAAGTACCTACAGTGACTAACTGATGACATCAACAGAAGACTTACTATAAATGAAGGAAGGTCCCAAAGTGAAAAGATGTACATTTATGCAAAATCCCCCACTACATTCACCCTCAAGTTATTCAGTACGTACCAGACGTTTCAGATGAGTTAGTTGTTCTCTGGTCTTGCACAGTTCTTTAAGCACTTTCTTTAACTGCCGCTGCAAGTTTTGGCGATCAAGCTTTTCATTCTCCAAGTCTGTGGTGCATGTCTGGATCTGGAAATCCCCCAAATTGAAATTAAAGAATGAGAGTTAAGAAATGTGGGGCAGATCAATGTTTCCCCTTTATAAGTTAATGTTACTCTGCAATCATATCCTAAAATGATTTTTTTTAAATAAAAACCCACCTTTTTCACTACTGTGAAATGCATTCATGTCCTATTATGATAATATTTTCCCTCAGTGGAGCTGCAGTTACTTGGTTTGAGGGTATTTCAAACTGTCCCACAATCTTAAGCTTGTAGGAAAGTATATAGTGCAGGTTCTCATTAAAAATCCTAGATTCCACTCCAGGATCTTTCATATTGAAGACAACGTGGAGAGAAAATATGGCTAATACCATACACACCCAAGCTTAGCAAAGAAAAGTAATTTTTGACAATAACATCAATGAGATCTGTCAGAAAGTACTTGTAATAAATACAAAGGTGGAAAATATGGCAGCGCAATGATCTGCACAACTTTCTAAAGAGTATGCTACAAAATTTCAATGAGCTGATTTAAGATATTTCCCATACCTGATCTGAGGCTGTACAGTTGAACAAATAATTGTGGAGAAAACAACATCAGGTTTGATCACACTCTAATCCATAAAAAGATTATAAATTTCTTCTGCACAGATGTAAAAATTTTTAGAAGCATCATGAGAATAGTCACAGCTGAATATTTATGTTTAACATTATTTTATTTAACATACTATTCATTCCCTAAGCTTGAAGTTAATCTACAAAGCCTTTGTGCGTAACACAGATTAATCATCACTTTAACACATGATTTGATACCTGCTGTTCCAGCAAAGCTATCCTTTCGTTCTCTTCCTGCTGTTTCAGCAATGATTTATGAAGAAGTTGCACCTACAAGGCAGAAAAATGTTTGTAATAAACAAATTCAATATACAACTGTTAATAAGCCTAACAAATAATTCATCTAAAAAGGGATGGAAGTAAACTTTTGTATTCCAGTGCCAACACAAAATGTATTCCTGGTATGCAACAGCCAAATCTAGTCTCATATTTCAAATTTCAGTCCTATGAGGCTTGGTTTTTGAGCCCAAACTTCTCCAAATAAGTCAACTTTATTTGGATGCCTTGAAGACAGTCCTTCAGGGAGGCCTTTTCAGTTTGTCTTCAGCAGAGGTGTACAGCAGAAGAAACAATGGATTTTTTTTTTTTGTTAGCATCACCATGCTGATGATGCCACTGTAGCTCTATGCAGGGGAAGTGGCAAAGTCCTCATGAATATTCCAAACAAAATGAGATAAGCACTGAATATTTTAAAATACAAGCATCTTGTGTCTTCCTTAGCTCTCCTATCAGTCAGAGCAGCTAAAGTCATTTGGTGCAAAAAGTAGGGAAGGAAAAATTACAGCTTTGCTAATGAGTAGAATTATTTCACTGACATCATCAAGGTATACTCTGGGAGATGGGCAAGCTCTGCCAACAATTAGAATCTGATGTAAATGCAAGTGAACAGATCCAGCAACAGTACAAACCACACATATTGGACAGCCTGCCTGACAGGCACATCTTGGGCTTCACAGGAAATTACAGAACTCTTCTCAGTGCTTTCTATGATAGAACTTCAAGAGGGTTACAACTTAGGGTCTGTCCCTTCCCTTGCTCATCTGGTTGCTGCTTTCTCATACTCAGGCGTGGCTGCCTAGTTCTTACCCATGGCATCATATGAAAAACCAAATTCAGGAACTCGCCTGAAATGAACAAACAAGCAAACAAACCAAACCCAGCTGCATGGTCACAATGCTTGGTGGGGGCAATACCCAGGGACATGGCTGCGTATCCACCAAGTATGAAACTATAAGCCCACATGTATATTTGTAGCAGCCAGGTGACAGGAAATACCAGTAATATTCCAGTTAGGACAGCGTGATGAAATAGTCGGTATGAGCTTGTATTTTTCCCATTCCCATTCTTGTTTCTTGAGGATGAAGTAGATCAGAATCAAGTAAGTGATCAATGGAATAAGTGAATTCTCTCAACTCTCCCTCTTCTTCCCACAAGACTGGGAAAAGTGTTTAAACAAGGAAATTTCATAAATATATTAAAAAAATACATATTGAACAAATATATTAAAGAAAAAACTATTCAGTTTTAACTGCAGACATGAATCTAGATACACATAAAGAACAGTTGCCAAATCAAGAAGTGGTCCGTTCTGATTTAGCATTACATTTCAACTTGATTCTTTGCTATTGATCTTAAACCTCCAAATGCATCCACTTACCTGACATAAAAGATCTTCAGATTTTTTTTCTTCTCTGAGCTGTCCTTTAATGATTTCATTCTCTTTTTTGAGTTTCTGCATTTTCTCTCCTTTCACTTTATTTTCATTTTCTAGAGTCTTCATTTCAGCAACCTGTTGTGACTGCAATAAGGCATTTAAACTTGTTATTTCTCTTTGTGTTTCTTCATACTTCTTTTTGTATTCATTAAGTTCAGATCTCAGCTGGTTTACAGTGCGTCTTTCAGTTTCAAGATCATGCTCAGCAGTTAGCAACAGCAGGTCACAATGTTTTTGGTTTTCCTCTTGGAGATGACCTTAATGAGTCAGAAATAATTGAGATATTAATGTGGGGGAAAAAAAACAACCTTAAAAATCAGAACACCAAATCCTTGATAGCATTTTAAGGTATGTTGATAGAAATGGAAATTCTAGGCTACTACATATCTCAGATTGTAGAATTTCATAGGCTTTGCTGATTTTTGTCACTGTGTATTTTTTGACTAATACTTTTCCTACTGAAGTCTTCCCCTCATTCTTTAAAATTTCATTTACTAGGAAGCGTTTCTTGATTGGCTATTCTGCCTTCCCTCGACTATGAGCTAAGCCTTTTCTTCTTGTTAGCAGTACTCCTTGACAGGGTGGCAAGATCCTGAGATACACACCAAGCTTTTCCTTGGGAAAAGTGTTTGTATCTACTTTAAACTTCTACAGCTAGAATCTTAGAAACTCAGATTTCTTCTGTTATCTGCTTGAAGAGAGGAACTTTCTTATACTCTTACTTCTAATGTCCTGGCTGCTCTGATGACAGAGCTTTGCAGTAACTTTGAGTTAGATTTCCTGGTGAGTGAAGTGTAGTTTGCCTCCTTCTAAAATATTGTTCACAAATCCAGGCTCTTCACAGTGTCATCAAATGATAGGACATGGGGCAATGGGTGTGAGCTGGAACATAGGAGGTTCCACATCAATATGAGAAAGAACTTCTTCATGGTGAGGGTGACAGAGCACTGGAACAGGCTGCCCAGGGAGGTTGGGGAGTCTCCTTCTCTGGAGACATTTAAAACCTGCCTGGACATGTTCCCGTGCAACTTGATCTAGGTGGTCCTGCTGTGGTGGGGGGATTAGACTAGATGGTCCTCCGAGGTCCTTTCCAATCCCTAATGTTCTGTGATTCTAAACGTCACCAGAACAAGTTTATGACAATATTTCTCATTTTAGCAGTAATAGAGAAACCAAGCCACTGCATATGGATTACTAAGTGACGAGTCCACTAACTGATGAGTATCTGTGGACGTGCTCCAGATCATGCAAGTTCTATTTAGTGAATTTACCTTACAGTTCTTATATAAAATCAATGACTTTATATAAGAAAAGCAAGCCAAATTTTGTATGGCATGGTTTTCATTTCATTCCACAAGCTGGTAAAACACAACTGAGACCAATCTGAACATGTGATACTGAGAGGGTGCGCAGCATTGAGGAACTGCGTAGCACAGAAGTGAGCTGGAGGTGGCCAGATCCAGGCTGTGAAAACTGGTTTGGAGAGATGCCAAAATGTAACACTGCTTTTCATGCCCTTTAACAACTGCTTAGGAGAGTAAAGAACGTGACAGTCTTGAGTCATTTTTACAATATTTATTTTGAAAAAAGTAAATTTAAAAAAACCTCATCCACACCCAGCTAATGAATCCTTAATGCTTCCATTACGTGTGCTGAAAGTGTACTTTGAGGGATGGGAGACATAGACATATTTGTCTCAATGCTTTCCACAAACAGAGGGTTGCAAATAGAGTGTCAAGGCTGTTAAGAACTGTCCTCAAAGTAGATAAGAACATGAAATAGTGTTGATCAAACCATGTAGAGCTAGAGAACAGGAAGCAAAGAAATTTTACTTAACCAAGTCTTACCATTATGAAACCAAGATGTTGAGAAGGAAGCCTTGATTTTGTTTAATTGTGCTATAACTTGTTTTCAGATAACTTATTACATAGATGATTATGGTCTGCATCACTGTGGGGAAAAATAAAGTTGATACCTTCTGAACTGGGTCCTTTGGATTCTTGTTGGCTAACCATTTCTGACTTCTGTTCAAGTTCAAAGATTCTTCCAAGCAATCCCCTGACATACGCTTCACGTTGCTGGTCATACAGCAGCCACTGCTGGTTTTTCTCAAGAGCCTTCATGAGAAAGAACAGGAACAACAAAAAAGCCCTTGTAATTTCTCATATTTTAAAAGTGCCAGTCTTATTTTCTACAGATGCTAAAAGCAACTTATTGTACAGTTTAAAATTGTTTAAAATTAATTCTGCTGCAAATTGTAGTGGTCCTCTCTGTACA
The DNA here is from genome assembly GCA_013400115.1 of Rhinopomastus cyanomelas. Classification (NCBI taxonomy): domain Eukaryota; kingdom Metazoa; phylum Chordata; class Aves; order Bucerotiformes; family Rhinopomastidae; genus Rhinopomastus; species Rhinopomastus cyanomelas. Next base: position 102,554 of record VXBP01001903.1, on the reverse strand, counting down.
ACAGATAAACCTATCTTCATTTGGAAAGATTAGTCAGGTTGTTGAGCATAAATTAAAATTGCAGCAGTATTAAATACAGACAGGCTTACTTCCTGGAGTGGGAAAATTATAGAAAAGGCCTTCAGGAGTAGTGCCCAGATAATAATAATAATCAGAACTAACCTTTTCATTTCAAATATAAAACAACCAATCTTGAAAACTGAGCAAATTAAAACTCTTATAATCGCAACTTAGTTTAGAAGACAAAGTTTTCTTTGGATTCTTTATATGATTAGATCATAGAATTATTTAGGGTGGAAGGGACTTCAAGGGTGTCAGTTCTGAGATCAGGTATCCTGATGATTCAAGCAGTTTTTTCAAACGCTATTTTCAAAGGTTTCAAATATTGTCTTTCTTCTATGTTTTTTTGTCCAGCCACAAAATGATTTTATGTGTTGTATTTTAGAGAGAAACTTACTCTCTGAGGTCACATACTACCCAAAACCATATATGGTGATAATTTGCATTCTTGTGCACCTTGACACAGATGATTTGTACTTGTAACATTGTGCAGAAAACTTACATCTTTCAGTTGGTTTTCAACTTCATAAAGATTAGTTGGTGATCCAGAGCTATTGGCTACAGCTCCCTGCAGACAAAGAACAATCCATTAATATTTTTCAAAATAGATGCCTGAAACACTAAAACTAGTTCCTGTGTAACTACCATCTCAGCTAATTAACACAAAACTATTTTAAAAAGAGAAAACAGATGCCCTTCTGAGTTTAAAGAACTTCATAGTTCTTTAAAATATCAAAAAGAAAAAACCCAACAGATCTAAGTTGTAGAAAATAATGTGATAGATTTAAAATAAAATCTCCTGCAAGATACAGGAGAAAGATTTAAATTTATTCCATAAATTTATGGACATATTCCACAACAGTTGCACTGAAACTTTTCCCAAGAAGACCATCACGTGTCTTTGGCTGAGTTGCAGTCTTGGTAGACTTGAAGAAAACCTGAAAAACATACTTAGATCATTAAATACACAAAAAAAGTGTTTGTGCTATTTTTGTACCCTCATACCATTTAGGCAATAAGCCACACCTATAGGAGTTATTGGGGAAAGCTAGGGACCTTGACAACTTCATTGCAATAACAGAAGGATTAATGTATTTTTTGTATCATATAAATTTCCCCATATGAAACAGAAAACAACGCAAGCCTGTATGGCTTTGGAAAGCCCTACTGACTGATTATTTGAGGCATCATTCACAGTAAACTGCTTAAAAAAGAGGTTGGAAAGTTCTTTAGACCCATCTAAAACTAGAGAGCAATTAAATAGTTAAGCTGCTTTCATAATCTGACATGTTCATTCACTGCATGATAGAAAGTTGTTTTGAAACGGTGTAGATGTAAGTCAGAGGGAACTTTAAGGAGATAACAATACAGATTACCACCCAAATCCCTACCCAAATCCAAGCAACATTTTTCAGTGTTTTCCTGTGATTTTTGGAACATGATTTAGAACAAGCTTTAGAACAGAAAAAATATAGGACAACTTTGAATTGAGTTATTAAACTTATTTAACCTAATAAAAATGAGACTTGAAGACACAACTATTGTTCCAATTCTCATTTCTATGAACATAAGACCCGTATGTCAGTGAAAACTTCCTCAAGGTTGTGTCATACAACTCTTGTTTCCATTTCAGAGTATTCCAGCTGCTCACATGCCACCTAGCTGTTTCAAGCAGCACTGTTAGGCTTGTTTTGATTGGATGTCATGGAAAACTTCAGTCACATTTTGTTGGTGGTCCTCTGTTGGTGGGTCAGTAAAAAATTTAGATGTAAGTTCTGGTTTTAAACCAGAAGGTATTTTGGTAGCTCACTGACAAAACTGTTTGTACGCTGTTGACTTAACACACACTGTAAATTCTCTAATAAAATTCAAAGTATCTTGAAGTTGAAAACAAGCACACTGCATTAAAGTTCCCAAGATGCTGCATTATTAGAAGTTATACATGCATATATGTATTAGTATGTCTATAATGTACCAGATAATAATGAAGACATTTTGCTACATATCTAGCTAAAGCAGAATTTGTAGAAATTACTACTTCCTTGTGAAACCTGAGGGACCAGCACCATCTTCAGTTCAAAAGCTGAAGTCGTACAGGAATCTGCTTTGAGGCACCAGCTTCCCTGGGCCTCTTTAGTAAGATACTACTGCATTTTCCATGGAACCTATGAACAGGCAGGAGTTTTTTAAGCTGTAGAAAATTAACTGCACTTACAAAAGCTGCCAAGTACATAGCACCTGTTAAGCACTTTAAATGAAAGAAGCAACTCATTCTTGTCCTATCTTCTGTCCCATTGAAGTAATTAGCATGTGGGATGCCATGTAAAGTACAGGCAGGTAGTTTTAACAACCAAAAAACAAATGAGGTTTCCAAAGGGCAGGGAGGAAGATACTCATGACCAAAGCTGAATTAGGTGAGGACCAAAATTTGTCTCTATTAATGGCTCATGATTCTATTACTGATGCTTTCTTATGCCTTCTTATGATTAAGCAATCACTCAGGATAAAACCCAAGAAAAGGATAACATTTGTTTCAGCAGTAGTGCAGTGGACCAGTACATACCATTAGCGCTACCACCTGCTAACAAGCTTCAAAACCAGACCTTACAGTACAGCACAGAAAGAATTCCCTCCCCAGCTTCATTGTCTGAAGTTGTGCTCCCTGTGTGCTCCTTTAGCATTCAATCTGGATAACATCTCTCTTCATACATGACTATTTCTGCATACAACAGAACTTCTAAGATTAAAATTCCATCCTATTTTATGACAGATATTGGGGCACAATGTGTCTACAATGCTTACCTGAGATTCCCGAAAAGTACTGGCTCTGTTTTCAAGCTCAGAACACTTTGCAGTAACAGTGGATAAATTACACGATAACCGGTTCGTTTCTTCTAACAGAGAACGAAGTAACTGTTCTCTCCTTTCTGATTCCTTTGTTTTTTCGTCTAGTTGACTTTGTAACAGGGAGACTTCACTGTTCTTGTAACTAAGCTTGTCTTTCAGGTTTTGGATTTCTTTGTCCTTTTCTCTAAGAAGATGGTTGTGCTTTTCTTTTTCCTTTTCAAGGGAAAGGATTTTCTAGATGAACCAGAACAAAAATGTGACATAAATGTTTACAATAATTTGGGAAGGCACCCATTTTGAAATTAACTGAGAATATTGTTTTACTCAGACAATACTACAGTGACTATACTAGGCTATACTACAGCGATCATATAAAATATTTCAGGTGATAGTAAACATTCTGAGGTTGATGAAACAAGGGAAAAATGAGAAAAACCACATTTCACAGACTTGGCAGGTACTCAGTTTTGTATATGAATACAGATCACTATAGTAATTAGAATCATAGAATCATTACGGATTGGAAGGGACTAGAAAGATCATCTAGTCCAATCCGCCTGCAACAGCAGGACCACCTAAACCAAGTCACACAGGAACCCGTCCAGTCGGGTCTTGAATATCTCCAGTGAGGGAGACTCCACAACCCCCCTGGGCAGCCTGTTCCAGTGTTCCATCACCCTCACTGTGAAGAAGTTCCTTCTCAGGTTGATGTGGAACCTCCTGTGTTCCAGCTTACAACCATTGCCCCTCGTCCTATCACTACATGACACCGAGAACAGCCCAGTTCCATCCTCCTGACACCCACCCCTCAAATATTTGTAGACATTAATGAGGTCACCCCTCAGTCTCCTCCAAGCTAAAGAGACCCAGCTCCCTCAGCCTCTCCTCGTAAGGGAGGTGCTCCNGTCGGCGACACCACTCAGCTTTGTGTCATCAGCAAACTTGCTGACGGTGCATGCCAATCCCTCATCCAAGTCATCAATGAATAGATTGAACAGGACGGGTCCCAGCACCAACCCCTGGGGCACTCCACTAGGTACAGGCCTCCAACTAGACTCTGTCCCATTGACCACTACTCTCTGACTTCTACCCTGTAGCCAGTTTACAATCCACCTCACTACCCGAAAATCCAGGCCACACTGCCTCAGTTTGGCTGCGAGGATGCTGTGAGAGACCGTGAACCTTAAACACAAGCATGACAAGAACTTTAAAATACTTCTATTTAAGTTCTTGTGATGTGTTTCTTCTTTGTGTTCATTAGCATATTTACTAGTTTTTAAAATGTTGCAGAGCCTTTATGCAAGTTAAATCACAATAAACAAAGTTTTTAAAGTGCTGTAATAAGGTGTTCAGGATTCCATTTTTCAGAATCTGGCCTTTTTATTTCAAAACATGCTTTAGTAGATATTTTCAATGGGCACTCTCAGTAGGCTTTCAGCATAGGTAATTATTACACATTAGTATTGCATTTGAGATACCTTGCAGCTCTACATAAACTTTTGTTATGACAGCATTTCTCTTTCTGTGAGAAAGGTTCATGTTGAAATCCTACATGTTGACATTGAGTCATTAGAAGATGACAAGAAACTGAAAAACATGGAATTGTAAGGAGCGTATGAAGACTACACAGTGCTCACTGGAATTAAACTATTGACACCAAACACTACTTTTCATTTTCCACCTGTCAACTAGGAACCCAGTCTTAAGTAACCAACACAAAGCAAGCAGAGAATTCCACCAGACACAGCACATACACTAAGGATTTAGCCACAACCAGAATATGAGCTGGTACTTGGGTTAGCACTTCTAAACTGACTTTGTAGCAAAACACACGAAAACCCTTACTGTCAAAAAAGTAGCCTAGAAACACTAGAAGGGCCTAGTCTCCATTGATTTTGTCGTTTGAAATAACCTGTTTAAAGTTTTGCAATCTTTCTGGGAGGCCAGACAGCACGTGACTGTCACATACTAAGTCTTTGACTTCCTCCTTTGCAACTACAGGTTTCACCTTGAATGGGCTAAAAGGGGTAGAAATACAGGAGCGTACTTGCTGCGCTTTGGTTGTGACCTGAGCCGTTTTAGTTACCTATAACTGAGGGGAAGCTTGAGAATTTAGCTCAAGCAAATACTTAGCACCTTTTGGCAACTGTGCAAACATAATGATCTTTGCAGGAAGTGCTCAACAAGTACCAACTGCTCCAAACGCTTGGTCGCGTTAGGACAGGTAACGGACTGACTGGCGTCTCTGCTCTCAAGGCTTTGTGTTTAACAGCTTTGTCAGATTATTGTAATTCATTAGTTCATTGTTGAGAAATATTTGAGAACAAACCCGGCAAACTAAAACAGTAGCGACGTCAAAGTAAACAAAGCTCTAAAAGGGGAGATTTTCGTCCGGCGTTCTCAGACCAGTGCTAACCGTGCGCCGGCGGTGCCTCGGGTGCCCAACTTCTCACCTCTCGCAGCCCGCTCCTCTCCGCGTCTGTCATTTTGCGTTTCCCTTTCACGACTTCCTCTAGAGATTTTCTCAGGGCTTCGTTTTCCTTCTTTAACTTCTCAAGATCACCCTCGGGCCTGGGGCTGCCAGACTTTAAGCCCCACTTGCCAGTAATTAGGTCTTTGGCTGTCTTGAATTCATCGTTAGCAATTACAAAAAAAACTATCGCAACGGAGCAGCGATCCCTCTTCCGGATCCCTGCTGCCGGACTCGACCGGGGCACGGCGAGGGGAGGGGAGGGGAGGGGAGGCGAGGCGAGGCAAGGCGAGAGCTCTGCCGGTCGGCCGCTGCCACCGACAAGCTCCAGCCTGCCCCCACTTCCGGGAGTTTGAATCTCGCAGCTCCCGTTCGTCACTTCCAGTCGGGACGACTCTCAGTGGACGCGCGGGCTACGGCGGCTGGGATGGGTCAGGTGAGGCGGGGGTGGGGCTAAAGAGCGCGTCCGTGAGGGCAGCGGCCCTGCGTCTGTTGTGGGGAGCTGCGTGCCCCGAGAAGGCAGTGCCGGGGGCCTGCTCTAGCCCGGCCCGGCCTGGCCTGGCCGGGCCTAGCCTAGCCTATCTCTTTCTCCTGTCCCACCTAATGGGTGGAGCGAGGACAGCAGGCCCCCAGGCGAGCTTGGGGTAGGTTGGTTGGTTGGTTGGTTGGTTGGTTTCCCCTGTGCAAGGCAATAATTATTTTTCCTTTAAAGAAGATTTCCTTTCTATGTGAGAGGGTGGTTGTAGAAGGAGGGTGTTTGGAGCAGGTGAGTGCCCCCTCTCGTTTCTTCCCAGCAGAGGCCTCTCTCCACCCGGTTTAGGGGGCTTCAGTGAGGCTTTGCTGTAGGGACAGAAAGGGCAGTGAGTGCCAGCTGTCTGGACCAAGCCTCCCCTCGCTCTGACTCTGGCTTGTACCGTCTAGGCAAGGACTGGGGTGAATGAGTCCGGAATAACCCATCGTGATGCTTCAGCCATGTTTTCTGGGACCTCTCAGTGGTTTCTTATGTGTTCCTCGTTTCTTCATTGTTCCTAAATGTGTTTGCTTTAGGTTGCCTTTACTTCCCCAGAAACCTCAGGTGCAAATTTTAACAATTTTAGAAAGGCGAGAAGGGCTATCTTGCCTTCAAAACTAGTAAGCTAACATCGTTCTTGTGTCGCCGTATAAAAACTAGGCCCAACAGGTTAAAGGTGGTACCCAGCAGTAGGGCAATAGGCAGAAATTGGGACATTAGAGATTGTGTTTGAACACAAGGAAAAACTTCTTGTGGTGAGGGCAATGGAGCACTGAAACAGGTTGCCCAGAGAGGTTGTGAAGTCTCTGACTGAGGACATTCAGAACCCATCTAGACATGTTCCTGTGCGATCTAAGAGAACCTGCTCTAGCAGGGAGCTTGGACTAGATATCTTCCAACTCATACCGTTTTATGATTCTGTGATGTGACTCATTTCATTTTGCTGGTTTCTCTTCCAGTTTCCACCTATAAATGTATTTCATGGTGGTACTGTGCACATTTGTTTCTGCATATCTGGTCCACAGCTGAAAAAAACTGCTGAGCATTGTGTGGCTTAGAGCAAGGAGTTCTTTTTTATTTATCATATGTGTTTTTATAGACTAGAATAAATAAGATTATTTGGTTGGAAAATGCTTTTAAGATCATTGAGTTCAACTGCTAACCCAGCACAACTGAGTCATGTCTAGCTCATGTCCCTCGGATCTGCATCTACACGCCTTTCAAATATCTCCAGGGATGGTGATATTCCCTGGACAGCATATTCTAGTGCTTGACAACTCTTTTTTTTCCTAATATCCACTCTACACCTCCCCTGGGACAACTCGAGGCCATTTCCTCCTGTCTTGTTACTGAGGAGAAGCAACAATCACCTGCCTCTTTACAACCTCCTCTCTGGGAGTTGTAAACAATAAATTCTCCCTGAAGTCTCATAAGATTTGTGCTCTAGCTTTCTCGCCAGCTTTTTTGCCTTTTCTTTGAACTCTTTGAACTCTTTGAACACTCCAGCATCTCAACCTGGAGTGAAGTGGCCCCTCCTTGTAGTGACGGGCCCAAACTGAACACAATATTCAAAGTCCAGCCCTCCTCACCCCACCCGGTGCTGAGTGCAAGGGAGCAATAATGTCCCTACTCCTGATGACCAAGCCAGGATGCTGTTTACCTTTTTGGCCACCTGAGCACACTGTTGGCTCATATTCAGCCAGCTGCCAACCAAAACCCCCAGGTCCTTTTCCACTGGCAGCTTTCCAGCCACTCTGCCCCAGGCACATAGTGTTGCGTGCAATTGTGAGTCAGTTATAAGATCTAGTACTTGGCCTTGTTGACTGTCATACAGTTGGCCTTGACCTGTCGATCCAACCTGTCCAGATCTCTCTGTAGAGCCTCCCTATCCTCAGGCACTCTTGCCCAAATTGGTGTTGCCTGCCAGCTTTTTGAGGGTGCAGTTGATCATCCAGATAATTAATAAAGATATTAAACAGGAGTAGTCCCAATACTGAGCCCAGGCCAATACTTGTTACTGGCCACCAACAGGATATAACTCCATTGACCATCACTCTTTGGGCTACTCAGTTGTTTATTTGTCCAGTGAAACATGCATGCATCCAAGCCATGAACAGTTTCTGCAGCAAAATGCTGTGTGAAATGATGTCGAAGGCTTTACTAAAGTTGAGGTACAGAGCTTTGCCCTTGTCCAGTAGGCAGATAACCTCGTCACAGAAAGTACTCACGCTAGTCAAGTAGGATCTGCCTTTCCTAAGTCCATCCCAACCTGATTGCCTGATTGTCCTGTTTATAACATATAATGGATCTGTGTCATAGCCTTCCCCAGCACCCATGGGACAAGCCTGTATTTTCCTAGATCGTTCTTCTAGCCGTTCTTGTAGATGAGCATTACTTTTGTGTCCTTTTACCTGTTTTTGTTTTAGTGGGGTCTACTACATGTTTTTAGGAGAAAGTATTCATAGGCCTCCAAACAATACAGAGGATCTTCTCACATGTTCTGTATGTATTTCTTTAATTATTTTTTTAATCTTTGCATATAGATTTTAATGATTTCTCAGGAGAGTTGCAAAATTCAGTGCATTAAATGCAGAACCGTAAGTATTTATCCTGTGTAAACTGGGTTTGTTCCAGAGCACAACTGGAGGGGGAGCACTTAAACTGTTTTTGAAGACTGTAGGCATTTTGTGATTGTACAGTCGTAGGCAAGCTAAAAACACTGACAAACTATGAGGCTCTAATAAGTAAGAGGGGAAAAAATTGTAAGCAGTCATGAAATGCAGTACCTTGCTATACCAAGAGGCAGATGTGATGTATCTTGACTATTGCAGTTGTCCTTAATGTTACTGTTACTTACGATTATTCTTGCCTTGATTACTTAAGACAGACTTATCACACAATTTAAGAACAAAAGTTAATAAAAACCAATAAAATCTGCATTCGTTTTCACACAGTGCCTTTTCTAGTACTGGATTTCACTAGTGAGAACTTTTTTTTTGTGCAGCAACACAGAACTTGGTATCAATTTACAGGTACTTTTTTTTTCATAGCCTTCAGCGGCTACTCCGTCATAGATCCACCCATAGACTGACTTTACTGTAAACCAGCTGTTCCCTGCCTCCTCTTCCTGCTAGCATTGCAATCCAGAAGTTAAGAAGTCTGAAACTTAAGACTTCTTTGATTTTGGTAACAATTGACATTTAGTCAAGACTGGAAAAAATGCTTCGGGTGATTGTGGAATCTGCTAACAATATCCCTAAAACCAAGTTTGGGAAACCAGACCCTATTGTTTCTGTTATTTTTAAAGGTAAGCAAAACTGTCATAAGTGTACTGAGGGAGGAGGTTTTCTGAAGGATAGTGCCCTATGCATGTATTTTAAAATCTGTGAAAACATGTTTTTCTGAAGTTATATCTGAAGTAACTTTAGGGGAAGACTTTTTAAATAGAGTTACCTGAATGAAATTTGAACTGGGTGGAGCACGTTTGTCTTTTCTGACCAGCAGCACTTGTGTTTCGGGATCCACATTTTATGAGCTTTTGCAAAGGCTTAGCTCTTTGCTTTAAAAAACCAAATGTAACTGCGTAAGTGCATGCACATTTAATTCTGGTATTGAAGATTACCATCTGAAAAAAATCTTTCCTCTGCCTTGATTACAGTGCACAACCACACATTGCTACAGTGATTTTTATTGTGGCTGGTTTATCGTTATTGCCAGCACATTGAAAATGAATAGTACCATTACCGGAGGTGTTTGGGTTTGTTTCGGTGTGGTTTTTACAAGCTGAACTGGACTTTTAAATTTTGCCTGGTTAGATTTCATAGTGTAAAATAATGGCTTAGCACAGGAAACCACATTTTACACTTTCATTGCTTCTTAGGTAAATGCTAGACAAGGACAAACCTTGTGAAAAATTAGCATTTATATGTTAAGCTAATGCTATTTTACCGTACATATTTCTTGTTGCCATAATTTTTGCAGTTGGCTAAACTAAAGGAACTACATTTCAAATATCTTAAGATGCAGAAGCCTTGAACCAATTTTGGATCATGTAATATGTTAAACCAAACTCTGACAGGCATATTAATTCTGTGATGTCCTGTTTTCCTAACTGTGCACTGAAACAGAAATAGTTTTTCCTACAGTATGAAAAATCATTGCTGGAATCTGTCACCTTTAGAAATCAAATCTGAAGTCATGACATGTTGCTGGAGGCTGAAAAAGAACAAGGCAGTGCATGTCCAGTATCTTCCAAAATAAAGGGGTTTTTATGCTTTATTGCAGCATCAGAAACACGTGGCATCATTCTATTTCCTTTCTTTTCCTCCCCTTTTTCAACTTTGGATTTTTACCCCCTGTGTGTTAGGACAAGTGGTTGAACCTGTTTCAGTAGCGTTTGGAACTTCCTAATTCTCACAATGTGATTTAATGTGTCCTGCAAAAAAAATGCTGTTTGCTATACCTTCTCTGGTTAATTCAGGCTGTTTCTGCTGCTTCTTAAGCATTCATGTTATCTTTCTAGTTCTTGTGTTTCTCTGCTTTCCTGTCACAATTTTGCCTTTTTTGTTACCCCTGTTCCTGCAGTTTCATACTCCAGATCTGGTTTATGCCTTCACTTCTTTATGTCTTAAGTGTCTTGTTTAATTACTTCTTGTAATCTTTTGTTCCTACTCGGTGCTCTAATGCAATTCAGTTTTACCTTGTAAATATAAATTCCAGATTTATTTTTCCTTGTGCTTTGCTGGATTTGTTTCTCTGCTTCACTTATCCAAACACAGGAGTTATGCAACAGACACTGAAGAAATGAGTTTGTATTTAGTTTGTATTTATCCTTTATGTGCTGTAACTGGTATTTTTAATGTTTATGAACATGCTTAGCCAGTATTTTAAATACAACAGCTGTGACAGTTTTTTAGTGTAATGTTTAATTTCTCTTTATACTTGACACTTCTTTTTATGTGGTATTTTCTTTCTGTCCAGAGTGATTCAAAGGGGCCAGAAAATACCGGGCTTTTGCCAGCTTTTGAGCAGATTCAGTTTGGAAGTGAAGTACCTGGTTGCCAGGTGCAATGGTTTAGGGATCATAACTGAAATATGTCCAACTTCTGGCTATTTAGGCTTGCAGACCATTCTCTTTCACCAGTCTTGGGTTTGGGAAGGTGTATTCCAAAGGGCAGCACACTTCAATGGTATTCCACACCCACTGAAGATCCTGGAGGATATTAAAAAAAAAACCAAAAACCCCAGGAATTTATTTTCCAGACTGGGGAAACCTCAGACATTTGTACAACTTTGCCCATAGCCCTGCAGTACATTTTCATGTTCTTTTTTGAGTCTCAAGTGTTCCTGGAGAAAGAGAACAGCACTGGTATGACATCAGATTGCTACAGAAATTGACACTTCATTAAACAATGTGGTGTTCGTTAGCTTTTTCAAGCTGAACCTAGCAGAGCCTTTGCTGATGTCAGGTTCAGTAATTTTAAGACTTCAATGACAATGCAAACTGTCTTTCAGGATAAGACCTTCACAGCTGTGTTGTGAAGAAAATGACCATAATCCTACAACTATTAGTATGTAAATTATTCTGGAAACACTTTGTATGTTAACACTCGTGTACTTTCGCATAGTTTCATCTATGTATGGAATAGAACTCATCAAATTTGTATAACTAGGCTAGTTGTAGACTACACAGTCAGTACAGTTAATACAGAGGCATACATTAGGTACCTCTTAAGAGGAAATGGGTAGCACTTTCTGTCGTGGTATCTTATTTATGGTAGAGGAGTTTGTGCAAGCGTTTAACATTTTTTTACACATTTATATTATGTCCAGTGGGATGGAAGTTTTATTTGCTTTTAGAACAACTCACTGTTCAAAGAGGACTACACCCTGAGAGTAAATGAATATTTGCTCACTGGAACTGAGTGCTGTTACTGCAGAGTTCTGAGTTCATTGTTATGCTGTATGAGAGAAATCAGTGAAATTAGTAGGAAATGATGTTGTAATTTCCTGAAGTGAAACTAAATGATAACAGTTAAGCCAGTACAATTCTTCTGGTTTGTCAGGTAAACCAAACTGAAGAAAAATGTATCCTTGTCTTTGGGTATAAAAATTGACACAGGTGCTTGTATGTGTGGTCAGTACTAGGACATGTTTTTGCTTTGATAATTTGTTTTGGCTGACTCATTCATATTTATGGATTAAAAATTGATGTGAAATTGATTGGGCCAACTGGAGTAAATATTTTTTTCCACTTGTGCTTAATCTAAGATTTTTCCAGCAGACCTGCAGTAGCTTACAGCTATGTTTGTATTTTAGTGTGTGAAAGATAAGAGGTTCAGATTGTCATTATTGACTGTATTTTCTGTATTCTGTATATGCTGCCACCATGCAATCTTAATTCTTCATTCAAAAAAGTTTTATGGAAAACTTAGTAAGCTGAAATATTATTATCTCTGGAATCTATTCTAAAATATAGTTGCTTCTGCTATTTCCCATCTGCTGAAATTGATAGAAGAAAACATGCAAGATAAACACATTGGTTGTTTTCCAGTACTGTAATTATCTTTCTAGTGATGGAAGAGTTTAAACAGCTCATTTGAGTGGATTTTTTTTGAACACTGGGTCATCTCATTGACTAGCATCAATAAGTTGTTACATGAATTTCCAGTTGAGAATATGAAGCAACATGTAGTATTATGCTTCTGTCCAGATATAGCAAATCATTATCTCTTTAGCAATACCAAGATTATTGTCATTCGTTTTTAAAAAATCAAGCCTATAGTGTCCTACCTGTATCAATTATCATTTCTTACTCATTTCTCAGTAAAGCCAAACTGAAAATGATAACTAGCCCTTCCATACAGTTTATCCAAATGCGGTTTACAGTCTTGGCTACTATGACTGGATTCATTACCAGTAAAAGAATCCAGCCTCAAGGCCAGAAACGTATGTGAGCTCCTGGAAAAACTGCACAGTCCATCTTATCCTGCTTGGCAAAGACTTTTTTGATGGGAAGAAGAAAAGACTTTGCCAACAGTTTAAATAACAACCAAATAAACAAAACAACCCCAGTGCATAAGAAGAATGATAAAAAGCATAATAAAAACAAAGTCAGTAAAATGAAGACAATACACACAAGATACAGGCTCAAGGAATGTGAGTGTTGCACTGAGACTGACTGCAATTACACCTAAAACCAATGTGAGCTGTGTTTCCCAATGGTTTTCATATAACTTTCACACAAATGCATAACACAAAAAAGTGTTTTTCGTAGTAGAATGTAGACTGTGCACATTGTTAGTGTCATCTGAGATCCTACTCTTGTTCTTATGGATAGTTCAGAGTGGAAAATATTACTCCTTGTCAAGAATTGTCTTGACTGTTTTTCAGCCCAGGGCTTTCTTTACCTTATAGCATTACCTATGAGCATAGCCAGGGATCATAGCCTTTAACCCATTACGTCCCTCTGTGATTCACTGTCTCCCTTACATTTTTACCCTGACTCCCAGTTCTTGTTTGTAGGGGGACTTGGGGTACCAGTGCAAACCCCAGATATTCTAGGTTATTCAGTTTTGAAAATGCTTTGCTTTTTATTAGCTAAAATAATGTTGAATTTCTCCTGCTAGCATGTTAATTAGTTCTTTGTTCCGCAAAATGTGAGTCCACAGCGTGGTATGTTATGAATGCTCCTTCCCTTGTGGTACAATATGAGTCAATATCCTGTGTAAATTGTAGACAGTTCCTGTTGCATAAATGTGAGCCAGTTTTCCCAATTGGCAGAATGGGCTGACTTCTTTTCTTTCAGAAAAATGAACCACCACAGTCTACTGCTTGAATAGTGGCCATATGAACTTGCCCATGTGGCATGTTTTTACTGCTCCTTCACAGGCCTTTGCCATAACTTGTGAATAATAAAAATTATATTACTTTTACTGTAGTCTTTAAATACAAGGAATATGTCTGAAATTTTAGCCTTTGTGTGGTCGAGCATTTGGTAGATCAGCAGTTAGTTTACTGACTACTTAAATTTACTAAATTGTTATCACTGATACACACAATTTCTGTTCAGAGAGCCTTGTGTTTGCCAGTGTTCTTTTGGGCTTCTGAGTGTTGTGTCAAGACTTGTTCTCCATTGGAGTCATACAAATACAGTGCAATTAAAAGTAAAAATAAAGCCTTGGTGTGTTGTGTGCTTTGAACCTGATTAAAGGACAGGATTTTGTTTCTCTTTTTAATAGGTAAGGGGGTCCTGCAAAGGGCCTCTGTAACATTTGACTTGTATCACTCCTATCAGGAGAAGGAATGTGAATTGAAATGCCACACTCCACACTACATGATGGGAGATTGACCAATGCAAGATTTTACAATATAGTATGGAAAATCTGTAATTTTTTGGCTTCAGTAGATGTCAGTGAAGTGATCTTTAAAACCTCTGAAAATCATTTTTTTAGGAAGGACTGTATTTCCTCTTATTTATGTGTGTAGTTCTACTAATATTTGCTCAGTTAAAGCAGAAAGTGCTGGCACGGTAAGAACATCTTAAGATTTTTTCCCCCAAGTGTTTTTATTTCAGAGCTAAACACTTTCGAGTGTTTCATGACTTGAATATGATAAATGTGTAACACACCTCTTTTACTACTGAAGTTAATCTATTTAAGGTTACTGGTTTAATGTCTTCAAGGGCTTTTGTCTGTCTTTTTTATCATTACTGAAGTTGAGTCAAGGGTCATAAAGGTTGAGAAACCTAAACATGACTTTTGTTTTTTGGGAATACATCTAGCTATGCTTAAGCAAAACAAAATAAAAAGGCTTAACTATTAGAATTACCCAGGAGATTTTTTAGTTGCAAAATATGCAGCTACTGGAAGAGGCAAAAAGTATTCAAACATTTGGTTTAAAGCTCAAAGCTTTTTGAAAAGTGAATGGGATAATTGAGATACTTGTGTAGTGCTTTAGCAAAACCAGATCATCACACTCTGTTTGTATTTGCAGATGAAAAAAAGAAAACAAAGAAAATTGACAGTGAACTTAATCCTGTTTGGAATGAGGTAATTTCTTTTAAGCTACTCTTGTTCTTTTATAAGATAAAACATTTGTAAAATTGGTAAGACAATTTCTACAGCTGTGAGAATTGGTTAGTTGTGTTTTCTTTCAGTGTGTTAGTAAAGGCAGGTGAGTGATTCGTCTTGTGCCATGAATTACAATTCACTAAGCAATGTTTTTATGTAAAAGTAGATAGATATCTGGTGGGTTTGTGACTTGGTTTTGTTCCCTCTCACTTTGAATCAAATGATACTCAGCCTTTGCTTAGCCATCAAACATTAGCAGGTCCTGTATTTTATATACCAAGGAAAACCCTAAAAAAATTAGAATGAATCAGGTATTGAGGTTCCTTGTGGTTTGTTTGTAGGACTGATCCTATTTTGCATCTTCAGTAATGCTTTTCTTGGGGAAAATGTTTTCCAAATAGTGGATTTTTTTCACAACTAGAAATGGAAATTAAAGATTGTTCTTACATTCTGTAATTAGGAATACAGTACCTGCAAATATTTGTCTAAATTCAACAGCAACTGACTTCAACCAGTATTACAGGGGAATAGTATTAGATCTCATAAATTATTTTTAAAAAGATTTATGTTAGCATGAGCAAGGGAACTACAAAGTTTCCCTTTGCTGGGGGAGGTTAAGGATTGATATTAAACAAAGTAGTTCTTTTACTATTATTGTTACTAGTAACTACCAAATCCAGAAAGTGACATAACTTGTAATATTACTTGGATTTGCTCTATTTTTTTGTTCAGATTCTTGAATTTGACTTGAAAGGAATTGCTCTGGATAATTCATCTTCCCTGACAATTATTGTGAAGGATTTCGAAACAATTGGACAAAACAAGTATGTTCTTTTTTTTGTTGATTTTTGGTATTAACTACAACTTGTAGTACAGAGGTCCAGGGTGAAAATGGAACTGAAAGTTGCTAGAGAGGAATGATGGGTGCAGTCAGATGGTTTTTGATGTAATATCTACTCGTAGTCTGTAAGCCAGTGGGCTTCCTAACCCCCACCAACTCGATTGTGGCAGTGTTAGCTTACTTTCCATACTTCATTGTCGACAATTTAGAAGCAAAAATGAAGGAATGTTTTAGCTATTTAAGCCAGAATTTGGGTAAAATTTAGATCACCTGGTGAAGGGTGAAAACCACAGCTGCCATATATTCAATTGATTCTTGTGATAAAGATCCTTGTGTTAGATTTACACCACTACAGGTTGTCATCTTGCAGAATGGTGCAGCACAGTAGCCAAAGCTCCTACATATAATCTGTTCAAAAAGAAGGTCTAAAGTGACATTCTCAGAGAACAAGTAACACAAAACTACAGAAATTACAAAAAAAAAAAAAAAGTCAAGGCTTTTAACCATCTCTTAATCATCTATTTTATGCCACTTATTCAAGTCTTGCTTAGGAAGGGGAGAAAGCGTATCAATTTCCTATCTTATCTGGAGAGATTGAAGGCCAAGATTCATCTTTTGGGAGACTGATTTATTTATCAGGATAAATATGTTGGATAAAACATAAAAGTCTATCTTGGGAGTGGAATATGGTCTTCTGGGGTATTTTTTGTCCCAGTTAGTGGGGTCTATGAAATGTCATGAAAAGTAAATAATAGCAGCAGCAGAAGAAAACAGATACCTAGCTTTCCATTGTTTCAATAATTCTAGACTGGAAAAAATAGGGTAGGAGGCCACTCAGATTTCATAGAATCATCATAGGATCAGAGAATCGTTAGGGATTGGAAGGGACCTCAAAAGATCATCTAGTCCAATGCCCCTGCAACAGCAGGATCACCCAGACAAAGTCATTGTGAAGAAGTTCCTTCTGATATTTATATGGAACCTCCTATTCTCCAGCTTACCCATTGCCCCTTGTCCTATCACCAGATGACTCTGAGAGCTTTATTTTAATAGCAGAATTAGAGGTGTACAAGACACCTTAAGGCAATGCATGCAGATAATTTCAATGGAGACAACATCAATTTGTGAATGGTATTCCTCTGGTGTCTGTTTTGGGCCTGGTACTGTTTAACATCTTTGTCAGTGACATGGACAGTGGCATTGAGTGAATCTTCAGCAAGTTTACCCATGACACCAAGCTGTATGGTGTGGCTGGCAAGCTGGAGGGAAGGGAGGCCATCCAGAGGGACTTGACAGGCTAGAAAACTGGGCCTATACAAACTGCTTGAGGTTCAACAGGTCCAAGTGCAAGATCCTGCACCTGGATCAGACCAATCACAAACACAAACACCTTGTAATAAATAAGTTGCCAGTTCCCTGCTCTCTGTATAAAGTCCTAAATTTTAAACAAGGGTGCACTCCTCTGCTGCGCTGTCACACTCTCTTTTCTGTCAGTGCTGAATAGTGTTGTCTGCTGCTGTTTGAAAGAGAGTATGATATTACATCATCTTCTTTCCTTTTTCTCTGTGGCAAATTTGGATATTTTATGACACTGAGGTAGGCATGCATTTGTATTTATTGGTACTAATCTACTTCCACTGTTACCTTTACGACTTTGTGCCTACTCTTAGTTTTCAGGTTTTCACAGTACTCTAAGAGCTCTGTTGTAAAGCTACTGTGAGTCAAGCCAATGCCCTCAGATCTCAAATTCTTGACATTCCTGTATGTCAGTAAAGCTTGAAAAAATTGCATGCTTCTGACTTCATGGAAGTCTCAGAAATCCCGAAACTTGATATAGGAAAGCTTGACAGTAATGAGAATTTTGTAATGGATTTTGTAACATGTTCAGAAAATAAATATGATAATCTGAAGCCCTAAAATGCTTCACTTTGTACATGGATTCAGAGTTAAGCAGGCATATGTGTGGTTGGTTTTTTTTAAATCATATTTGTAAATGTCTTCCTGACTCATATTTGTAGCATTTAACATCCAGCTTGTGCAAAGACCTCTTTGTTTTCCTTGCATTTTTGTACTGGAAGTTTTCCACCACTAACTTATTCTGTGTAAAGTTTAAAAGAAATAAACCAGTCAAATTCTTTGGGAAAGTGACTTCCATGCATGGAACTGTGCAAAGTAATGTATGAAGCATACCAAAGACAGCAATGATCTTTGGAAGCAAATCCTTGATAGCCACCCTGCATTTGCAGCATGTGATGTGTTTGGAAGGGCTGTTGGCTGAGAAACAAGATAAGGGGGTGATAAGTGGGAAATGTGTCACTATTATCTTGACTGTAACAAGATAATAATAAATGTCATCTTGGATTTCTTTTAATGTCACAAAGCACTGTAACAGAAGAAAAGATTTGGTATTAATGAATATTCAAAGTTAGACAGCAGAACATATGAAAGAGGGCATGTAGAGTAAGTTTCCACCACATAGAATCATAGAACATAAACCTAAATCATAGAAACATAACCGGTATTTCTGCAGTTACTGATTCCATTTACTGAATTTGACAGAGATTTAGGACTACCATATCATCATTTTGCCATTCTTTCCCAGTATCCTCTTTTTATACATAAGAAAAAATTACATTTAGATCCCTGAAAATACTACAAATATGTGGAGATGTGCTGAGGGATATGATTTAGTGGTAACTTGGCAGTGTGAGGTCAACCTGATGAGCTTAAAAGTCTCTGTGATTCTGAATGACTGCAGTGATGCAGCATTTAAAACCTATGCTTGGTGGAAGAGTGTGCAAATAACACTCCTTTGCTATGTCTGCAGGCTAGTTCAGGATTGTCCAGATTAGAGTACAATGCCTACATAAGATTCTTACTACACAAAATTACAGATTCAGCAAGATGACACAAAGCTGGAAGGAGTGGCCAACACTCTAGCAGGCTGTACTGCCATTCAGCAGGACCTGAACAGACTGAAGAGCTGGGCAGAGAGAAATTTTATGAATGATAAGAAGTGCAAGTGTAGAGTCTTGCATCTGGGCAAGAGCAACCCTGGGTACCAGTATAGGTTGGGGACTGACCTGTTGGAGAGTAGTGTAGGAGAGAGGGATCTGGGGGTCCTGGTAGGCAGCAGGATGACTATGAGCCAGCAATGTGCCCTTGTGGCCAAGAGGGCTGACAGCATCCTGGGGTGGATCAGAAGTGGGGTGGTTAGCAGACGCAGAGAGGTTCTTCTCCCCCTCTACTCTGCACTAGTGAGACCACATCTGGAGTTTTGTGTCCAGTTCTGGGCCCCTCAGTTCAAGAAGGACACAGAACTGCTGGATAGAGTCCAGCGCAGAGATGTCCACCAGAAGATGATGAAGGAAGTAGAACACCTCCCTTATGGGGAAAGGCTGAGGGAGCTGGGTTTGTTTAGCTTGGAGGAGACTGAGGGGTGACCTCATTGATATCTATAAATATGTGAAGGGTCTTTGTCAGGAGGATGGAGCTAGGCTCTTCTCAGTGTCATCTGGTGATAGGACATGGGGCAGTGGGTGCAAGCTGGAACATAGGAGGTTCCATATAAATATCAGTAGGAACTTCTTCACAGTGAGAGTGACAGAGCACTGGAACAGGCTGCCCAGAGGAGTTGCGGAGTCTTCTCTGGAGATGTTTAAAACCAGCCTGGATGTGTTCATGTGCAACTTGGTCTAGGTGATCCTGCTGTGTCAGGGGGATTGGACTAGATGATCTGTTGAGGTCCCTTCCAATCCCTGATGTTCTGTGATTCTCTGATTCTGTGATTATAATGACAGCTCTAAAAGCTGTTTCTAAATCAATAGTCTTTCCTTCAGAGGTTTGTGGTTTTGTATATGTAATGTGTAGACTGAACTGGGATTTAGTTTTTGAACATAAGGGGCACATCTAGGGGACTGTGTCGCCCAAGAAAGGGCACAGAAGAAGCTACATAATGTGTTTGGCTTTATTTTCTCTCTTACAAAGTGAAATAAGCAGTGGTGATTGCTATTGTTATTTTCAAGGTAGCGACAACTTCGACCCAAGCATTCTGCCACTGTTCCTTGCTGCAGTGTAGGCTGGAAGTGGAACAGTGTTTCTCAACCCAGCTCCCTGTCTCTAGCTGCTCACAAAGCTCCCAGCCAGAACACACTCTGTTACTTGATACGTTCCACGCAGCATTGCTCCTGTCTAGAACAGCGTAGCAGAAAAATGTTACAGCTCCTAGCCATTTGTATAGCTCTCCATCCAGCCTATTCTTCTGCGGACATGGGAGGAGGAGCACAGTGGGTGTTATTCTGTTTTCAAACTGTGCCAGAACTCTTGAGTCATGGCTTTGGCATCTTTCTCTAAATCAAGCCTGAAAGAACATTTGAGTATTTTCCATTTCAGTTTTCCTGGAGATAAAATTTACTGCTTCATTTAGAGGATCACTAAACTTTTGCAGATAGATTAAAAGACTGCTCTTCATGGTAGAAAGACCATCACTGGGAAAGATAAATAAAGCAAACCACACTGACACTTATGCAGGCAGACCATCATAGGAATAAACTAGAGAGGGCTCATGTGATCCGTGGTTAGCTAGATTTTCCAGTACTGAGACAGTTGAAAGAAAACACATCTGTTTTCTATTATGTCTAATGCCTAATGTAAAAAAACATTTCAAACTCTCAGAACACTGATCTTCATGCAATTAAAAAGCAAAGAAAAACTTGCCAATAACTTCAGTTGTCCCTGTGAAGAAAAAAGTGTTAATAGGAGGTTACAGTTGTGTCTGACTGAAGTTTAAAAAGGACTTGGGATTATGTTTCCCCACGCTCCTGTGCATAGTTAGTAACCTAGCAACACAGAGGAAAAACAGATAGGGCACACCCTTTATTCATGCAGAAAAAATATTTAATCACATTTGAAGTATTTTCTGTAGTCAAGTAGTTTCTAGATTGTTGGAGTCTTTTTACAGTTCTGACCTTCTGTGTGGGTTCGTTTCTGCATCGGCGTGACAGTGTATAGTTGTAGCTGATTGTGGTGATGTTAGGTCATAGGTTGGACTTGATCGCAGAGGTCTTTTCCAGCCTCAGTAATTCTGTGATTCTGTTTTCTTTGTGTATAGTTGTGTAAGAATACAGCCTCGTTAAGATTCAGTTTGGAATTCTCTGCCTTGAAGCTTGTTTTTGCAGCATATTATCAAATTACCCAGAAGAGAAAAATAGCTTAATAAAAACTTCATATAAACTTTAAAACACAGCACAAATAACAGAGGATGGGTGTTGGGTCTTGTAGCACAGAACCTATAATGGATCATATACACTGAGAAAGAAAGGTTGAGTGTAGCATTTATAACTGCAGTGTGGGATCAAGTTCTCTGCTGAGAATAATCAAAGTAAACTTCTGCTAAAGTAACTCTTAAAAATAAGTCAAAAGAATTTAAATACTTGAGTCTCAGGAGATTAATATCACTGGGTTTCCAGTAGAAATGGCATGTAAGCAGCTAGAGATGTGATATGCTAAAGAATTTACAATAAATTGCTACTTTTAAACAAAGGGCAGTAATAAAATAGTTGGTACTGTGAGTTACCATTTCCTGGTCTAGGCATGGGTGTGAAGTTTCACTTCTCTCGGTTATTTGGGCAGCTAACAGGAAGTGCTAACCACAGCACTAACGGAGTAATTAGCTTTGGTACTAATGCAACACTATGCTTGATAGTTGGTCATCAGTATTTCATTGGTGGTGTGCTGTGGCAGGGGGATTGGACTAGATGATCTTCCGAGGTCCCTTCCAATCCCTAATGATTCTATGATTCTATGATAAACTCAGTATTTTGCTCTGGTTACTGGGGGGGAAAGTATCACAGGCCTAGTATTGATAAGGTGTGTTTGAGGTGGTTTAAAAATCTGCTTCTAAATGTGGACTTCGCATTTATCCTTGGTGTCTTATTCAGTAATAGGCCAGCGTGGTTAAACTGCTTGTGGCATGACAAAGCATGAGAAAAAAGCTGGAGAAGTTGTAAGAGACCTGACTGTCTGGGCGCTATACATATTCAAGTCTGAGGGATGGCCAAGTGGTACTAAAGCAGAGTGAAGAAGTAGTACTCGCTTGCTGTCTTCTGCCAAAATAGCTGATGAACAGTAGGTTAAGGGATGTACTGAGCTGTAATGGTGTCAAGACCGGTGTGATCTGAATTAAATGGGCACATGTCTGCCTAGGCAAGGGGAAGAAAGCTGAAATAACTCTGGCAAAGAGTAATGTCTTCTGATGATGAGTCTTTTCAGCTCTTCTGGAAGGAAAGGATTCATTGTCATTTTGGAAGTTATGACTTCAGAGGGACGTTACCTTCAGTCATGCCCAAAGGTAAAAAGTCTTCAGAGTTCAGAGGAGTACAGCAACTTTACAGGAGTTGTGCAGAGAACTGAGGGTCTGGTTACATATCAGAGGCAAGTACAGTAGCAGACCTTGCAGCAAAGTATTAAACAGCAGTAGACTATTGATGGACATGGTGTCACAACAGCTGCTGCTCTTTGACTTAGCTGACTTCGGTCTTACTTGACTTAGCCCAAAGATGAGACACAAGAGAAGAACCTCAGGAAAAAGGTGTTTTCCAAGACCAAAGATGAGACCTAGTGATAACCCTAAGGCATTCCTTGTTACTTCTGAAAATATTACTTTGTCCGATGAGTAGCTATTTGGTCAAAACCATACTGCTGGGCAACCTGTTCTAAGTGATTCAGCTTGAGTTCTCTGTTTATGAAACATCCCAAATCCATTGACCAGGATCACTTTGGGGAAGGCAAAAGATTAACTACCTAAAGCTTAGAATTTGGCTAAAGCTAAGGCCATGTATAGGCTGATTTCATACTTTTGCCAAAGTGGACGAAGACTGGCAAATGGGACAGTATTGTTGCTCAACCTGTTAACTGAAGGGAAAACCAAAGAATTAAGAGGCAACTAATAGCAAGTAGTCTATGTAACTGACTTCTCTTTAGTCTTCTGAGGGTGATCAGACTTTTAAAAATACTGTATTTTGAAATGTGCACAAGGACAGATGAAGATGTAGAAGTGGAAAATTTCAAAAGCACTCCTGTTGAGCAGATTCTGGAGTTGATGTTACCAGATAGGAGGGTGTGGTTGCTGAAAGTCATCCAGCTGATTTGAGGCTGAGTGAATTTTGAATTTAAGTCCTTTTCAGAGTTAATGTAAATCACTTCAGCTCATGTCAAATCAAAATAACAATCTACAGATTTTTTCTGTAAGTGTACCTAAGAAGAGATTTTCTGCTTTTCTCTAGAATCAGATTGTCCCAGCTAGTTTTTGTTATTTTTGTGTTTTTCTCTTCTATGGTAACTCAAAGTATGTATGTTTCAGTGTTATTCTGAAATGGGAAGTCATAGCCATGCTTGAAGGATTTGAGGAAAGACGAAATATTTCATGTTCACAGTTTTTATTGATTAATTTTGCTTTGAAGGAAAAAGAGAGATGAGATGTTGACTTCCTTCAATGTTGAGCTGTGTAAATGAATTTCAAGCATTTATTTCTTCCAGCTGTAGGAATAGTTTCCCATTTGCTTATATTATACTTGCCTTCAGAGCCATTAACATGTTAGAAAGGCTATGAAATAAAAATGCATTAAACTATTCAGTATTGTTTTAACTACTTTGGTATTTGCAATCATTATGGAATGAACCTTTTCTGCTTTTCATTGAGTGTTGGTAAGTATGGCTATCTGTCTGCATGATACCTGTGTCTATCTGCGTGACAGAAAAGTTTGGCGAGTTGTTCTCTTTGCTGTGTAACGTCAGACTTCTTTGACTGCTATGTAACAACACATTTTTGCAATGTTGAAGCTACAGTTAAAAAAATAAAGTCCTTCTGTTGTTCCTGAACTAGGTAGACATTTGCTGAGGATAATTTATGTGTTTCAGTAGTGCCAAGTGTCAGGTCCTGCATTTTGGTCACAACAATCCCATGCAACTCTGCAAGGTTGGGGAAGTGTGGCTGGAAAACAGTTGGGCAGAAAAGGACCTGAGGGTTCTAGTTGACGGATGGCTGAACATGAGCCAGCTGTGTGCCCAAGTGGCCAAGAAGGCCAGCGGCATCCTGGCCTGTATTAGAAGCTGTGTGTCCAGCATGAGAGGTGATTGTCCCCCTGTACGCAGCACGGGTGAGGCCACACCTTGAATACTGCATCCAGTTTTGAGCACCTCGGTACAAGGGAGATATCAAGGTGCTGGAGCAAGTGCAGAGGAGGGCACTGAAGCTGGTGAAGGGCCTGGAGAATAAATCTTATGAGAAGAGATTGAAAGAGTTGACGCTGTTTAGTTTAAGAGGAGACTTTGGGGAGCTGTCATCACTCTCAACAAATATCTGAAAGGATGTTGTAGAGATGTTGGTGCTGGTCTCTTCTCACAGGTAATTAGTGACAGAACCAGACAGAATGGCTCGAAGCTCCAGCAGGGTGGGTTTAGATTAGACATCAGGAAAAACTTCTTCGTGGAGAGAGTGGACAGGCACTGGAGTGGGCTGCCCATGCTGGTGGTTGAGTCACCATCTCTGTATGTGTTTAAAAGTCACTTAGATGTATTGTTGGGGTATCTGGTTTAGGGGTAAACTTGTAGAGTAGGGTTGCTGGTTGGACTCGATGATCCCAAGGGTCTTTTCCAACCTGAATGATTCTATGATTTCTGTTCAGTGTCAAGATTTGCTACATCAAATCACAGAATCACAGAACATTAGGGATTGGAAGGGACCTCAAAAGATTATCTAGTCCAATCCCCCTGCCAGAGCTTGTGCAATGTCAAATAAAACTACAGTTGGAGGGATAAATAAGCCCACAGTGTGTGAATCTTACGTGCCAAATCTAGAGCTGCATTTTGATTCCTTCTTAAGCTCCCTAAAGTGGAGAAATATATGGAGTCTGTTTTTCAACCAACATCCATTTATGTGCAACACTTTATAAAATGGGAAGATGTATCTGGGGTTAACGGTCACCAAAATAACTGGCTGTTTTCTCATAGTTGTTTAAAAGACACTGAATCAAGGCTGCAATGCTGAATCCAGTTGTATGTTCAGTAAGCGGGGCGAGGCAGATGTTAGAAATGGCATTAGAGCAGGGGTCCTCAAACCCTGGCCCGCCGGTACTAATCGCCCCCACCCCGCCACCGAGTGGCCGCAGTTTGCCGCTTCCTGCCTACTGCGGGGCCATGCTCCGGTCCTTGACACAGTCCGGGGACAGGGAACCAGCCCCATGTTTAAAAAGTTTGAGGACCCCTGCATTAGAGTTTCAGTTACGGTCATCTTGAAGGTTAGAACAAGGCAACTGTATGTTGGCATTTTGGGGGGCAGAAGTGAACGGTTCGAGTAGTGAGTCAAAACTATCAAAAAACGCATCTGGGGTTGGAGGAGTGAGATGAACTGGGAAGGAGTCAACTGAGAAAGTGTCATCCCAAAGCAGTTCTAACAGGTCATTAAAAAACAGCTGTGTAGTCATTTTTTTTGTGCGCAGCTAAACTACATTTGTAATGTGCAATACCCAAAATGTGTATTTGCAGGAAATTAAGTTTTATACATACCTATCCTGATGTCCTTTGCAAAAAGTGAACTACCTTCTCGTGACATAGAAACTGAGAGTAGCTATAGTTATTCTCTTGCTCCATGTAAAAAAATGCCTTTGTATCCTTAGCCTTCTCCATTAAAAATCTGTTTCTAATCTGTTCCAAGGGACTTCAGTGAAGTTGTCCACATACAGACATTTTTTCCGCTTTGGCAGGAGAGCTGATATTTTGTGTGTAAAACTTGTTCTTTGTAATATTTACAGGGTGATATTATCTTGAGTTTTTTTCATTAGCAAAATATCTCAGTTATTCCAATAATCCACTTCAGTACAGGCGTAAACGGCATACTATGAGAATGAAATATAATTCCAGGTACCATGAGACCAATGCCACACTGTTAGAAACTCTGTCCAAAAGAAGTTTCTTAAATTAAAAGTGCAGCTTTCACTGTTTTGAAGGTGTTGATTGTGACAGAGATAATCCTAAAGTGGGCAGAAGTACCTTAGAGTCTACCTATAATGTCCGAGAGCCTGGCAGCTTGCTTTGATAGACCTCTCTAGAGCTATATCAAAATATTCTGAGAACCGAGAAGCAAGAGGAACCTATTCCAAAATTTAGAGCATGGTCAAGAGGATTAGTTTTCTGAAACCTCTAGTAAGCAAATTGTTTGTGTTTGTTCTGTGTAGTTTTTTCATTACAGAAATGTGTGTATGTCTTTGTGTCTCTTGCTGTGTAGTACAACTGTCATATCTAGTTCTTACACAGTACTTCTCATCAGAGGGTTTGCAAAGCTATGTAAGGAGAGAGAGTATTGTGTCCTTTAATGTATCAATGGGAATTCAGTGGCTGAAATAAGTGACATGACTGTTGAAAGTTATGCAGAATATTATTTTTAAAACTACATATAGAATCTATTTAAATGTTTGTTGTTAACCTCTGTTAGGTTTAAATTTAGATGGTTAATCTCTTTTATGTTAAAGCTGTGCCTTCCATAAAAATCACTAGCACGTTTACATGCAGTGAAACAGAAAATACCAGTTAGAAGTACGTAATCATTAGGTGACATTTGCAATGTTTTGTTCAAGTCATGTCTAGAGTTATTTGGTCAACTAACAGACACTAGCAAAAGACAAAAAGAAACTTCTATTTGTTGTATATTTGCATTCTAATAATGATTTTTACGTCCTTTCAGATTAATTGGCAGTGCCTCTGTAGCACTTAAGGATCTTGTAGGTAACCAAAGCAGATCTTTTCCCTTCAAACTCATACCTCTGCTAAATGAAAGGGGACAAGAAACTGGAGTGAGTGGTTTACATTTCCTTATTTACTATATACTTGATTAAAATGCTCCAGCAACAGGGCTAATAGAGAAACAAATACATTTTCAACTTGTTTTTACTTTACAGATGAAGTGCTTAGGATTTCATAGCAAAAGCTGCAGACAGAGGAAATTTATAACAATATATAATTATCTGAGTTTAATATCCTATATTGTTTTCTGTGTATATATTTGTATCTATGTGTTATAAAGATTATGTGCTACAGAATATGCATGGTAGTCAGTCTGGTGTTGAAAAAGCCTTTTCCTAATACCACGTTTGCTGTATTCTTAGTAATAGCCCCTTCTGCCATAGCACCGATTCTAGAAAACACGTAGTAATGTGCATGTTCAGTGTCAACTCAGCTCAGAAAGTTACACAGGAGCTTTCTTAACTTGGTTTAACTTCTTTAAATTTAATGGGGATATTAACTGCTTATTAACTTAGTTATTAATTAACAGGTTTTTAGAACTGGGACCTTACTGTGTTTGTGCAGTCTAGCTGTTAAGGTGCTTCTAATTGTGTTCTGGTACATTTAGTACTAAGAGGCTTTAAGGGTAATTTCAGTATCTCATCAGCTGTAGCTTAGTATCATGGTTAGTTGGCCAGAGTTGGGATTTTTTGCTGACTCGTCATGTTACTGTGGCAACTAGGAATAATAACAGTTTGTTCAGTAATCCAAAACTGCGGTCAAGCAGAAAAAAAGACAATTCTATAATTAGAATGGAAAATGACATCGTGTTTTCCTCGTGTTTTTCATCCAGCATGAAGGTATGAATGAGCAATTAGAAGAGCCAGATAGGAAATGTGACTTATGGTTCAGACTTGTTGTGCTGTTGATTGGATAGTATTGATAGTATTTCTCAGTACTGTAAATTTAGAATATCACCTAGTCTGCCATGAATATTGTGAAACTAAATAAATTAGTATTTGTAGAACGTCTTATATACTTGTGACAGATTTTTTTCTAAGTATAAACTCAGTGATTCTGACTGTTAGAGGTTATTCTGGAGCCTGTTGCATTAACTGCACATTGGGTAATCTTTATTGGTTGTATGTATCTATAGCTTAATAACAGTTGATTAATTTACTAGAAGCTGAAATCTCATTATAACTGTGCTGTGGCTATGTTCATGTAGAGTGTTAGAACAACTTCCTGCATAAAATCAGTTGTTGTGAGTACTGTGTGCTACATAAAAAAGCCTGAGTATTTCTCTGTAGGCAACAATTGATTTGGTAGTAGGATATGAGCCGCCAGCTGGACCCACAAATCCAAATGACCCAGGAGGGACCAATACACAAGAAGGTATTTATATCTCTTCTCAGAACATTGTTGTTAAAAGATCGTGGAGGTAATTTAAGATAAGTCAATAAAGTGATTCAACAGTATTGTTCATCAGAAAAAAGTCTGAGCAGAACCAAGCATGTCAAGACTGCCAGACAGTGATTTTAAAGAATTTAAGGATGAATCAGAACTACAGCTATGAAGAAAACAGGCATATCCTGACATGAAGTAGTTTTTAACACAGTGTTTTAGAGTGGAATTGCTGAAAAACAATTACGTTGCTTGAAAGCTTTCAAATTTGCTGTTCTTTCAGAAAGAAGGAGTTTTGAATGCTCAAAGAAACAGCAGTTATCTGCTGTAATGCTGGGGGGCGGGGAAAAAATCACATTTTTGAAAGAATCTATTTTTTTTCTTTCAGTGTCAGGGTGTTTTGTGATAGAATTTTCTTAATCCATTTTTCAATCTTTTCCTGTAGAATAGGTTTTGAAAGACTGTTGTATCTTATATGTGGCTAGCCTATGAAATCAGTAGGGAATATTCTTTGGTCTCTGTGTCATATTAACTGAGCTTTTATTGTGACTGTTTCTGACATCCTCTGGTTTCACAGACTCCTAAAAGAACTGTGAAGTAACAGCAGTTTCTTTACTGTTGACAGGCAAATTAGCAAACACATTCTAGTTAATTATTGTAAATACCTATTTCCCATGACATTAAATCACCTCCCCAGCTAAGATGGCTACAGCTCAGTTTCAAACATAAAGTTAAATACTAAATCAGGTACATATACTCAGTTGGGTGGATCCATCCATGCAGATGGATTTTGAGAGAAGTTAGAGAGGTGGAGCTGCATGGTGTGTCAGTCTCAACATTTTTATAAGTCTCTTACAAGCCTCACTCAGGACTTCATGATGCAAAGTGATCATCACCCTGTGAGACAAACAGATTCATGAAGTTAGCAAACATTCTGTTAATGCTGTCAATGTCACAGCTTGTTCTTCCAGTAGATTTTACCTTAGTTGCAACTAAGAAGCTGGAAGCACAAGGGAATGACACACTTTTTGTGGTCTAGATATTTACAGATCCTGTTTTGCAATACTGGAATCTCTCTGTAAGGTCCAATATTGTGGTGTCATGTGATTTTTATTTTGGATAGCAGACTCAAAATGTCTTAATGTTTTCAAGATTATTAAGTAAAAACCAATGTTATGCTAAACTATAGCTTAGTCTTGCTGCTGAGAAATGGCTTCATCTGGAACAGTGGGAAACACTTACAGTGTGCTGTGGACTAATCTGATGACAATTACAGCTGAACTGTACTTTAGTAAATCTTGAATCAGTTGATTCCAAAAAGTCTATGGGAATTGTGTTAGATACTCTGCATTATGAAGAGGGTCAGCTCTATGCTTATTTTGATTAGACAAAAAAAAATTTGAAATGAGATAATAATACTATTTTAGTGGAGTTCTTGCTTATCAGACTCTTAGTCTGTGACTTTAACATAAATCTGCACTATTCATATATTAATCGTACTGGGTTTCTTTTATTTTACTATATGAGATGGAGAAGATGATGGAGGTTATGAGGATGGCTTGGATGGTCCAATTGGTGGTATCACACCAACAGTTCCTAGTGGCACAAAAGAAGCCCAACTGGCTAAGCGCATCACCAAAGGGAAGAAAACACGGAGAATCCTTTCAAACAAACCACAAGACTTTCAGGTAATAAATTTATTAAATGTTGCATGTTCCCTTTTTCTGCATGGCATGACGTTGCACCTTTCACGTAGCCTGAGCATACTTCAGTGTCAGATTGTGTGCATGTAAGGCACTGAGGGATAACTCATTATCTGGATGTGTGTGGGAAATTCAGATTTTGGGACTGTGTGACAGTTGTTTAAAGCATGCAGGGAAACCCAAGGAAATCCTAATGCACTGTAGGGACAATGACCTCTCCATTTGAAAGCTGGTATTTCAAAAGTATTTTAAAAATTTGCCTTTTACAGACATGTACAGTTTTGACTGAAATCTAGATGAACCTCAGTTATCATATAATTACATACATTTCAAGCTACAACAGCAAGGATGTCACTAGGATAACATAGGGAATGAATTAATACAAATATTTGAATTTTTTTTTTCAGATTCGTGTTAGAGTCATTGAAGGTCGGCAGTTGCCTGGAAATAACATAAAGCCAGTAGTCAAAGTTCATGTTTGTGGTCAGACACACCGAACAAGAATCAAAAGAGGGAACAACCCATATTTTGATGAAGTGAGTGATATAAGAACACTGTAGCTGCAATGTTGATGCTGTCAAATGTAGAGAAGTAGTTACTACAGCTTTTGTTATTATCAGTGAATAAAAATTTGCTAATAAATACTCAACTAATTATGGCAGAGTAATTAAAATTAATCATCACATTTTTCAGTTGCCAGTATCTTCCTTCACTTTTAACCATATATCTGTTGCTAATAATCTTAGCAAATAAATCTAGAGCAGCTGAGATGAATGGAACATATTCTTTGATACAGTTGGCCGTGTGTCATAATACTGACTTTTCATAGTTTTCCGCAGGCTATTAATTCACAGAAATACTAATTAGGAATCATTGTAGATCTGTATGATACGTGCAGAGGAGCTTTACCAGTGTAATGTGTTGGTTCAATAAGACGGCCAAAGAGATCTGGAAATACCATTGCCTTGCTTCCCAGAACACAACTAAATTTGTGTCCTTGAACAAGACCATTTTGACAGCTACAGCAGAGATGGCCAGACAAAGATCAGATGTCCTCAAACAACAATTCCTGAAGTTGTTCTCCTGAGGAAAATGTGAAGTGTAGAGTAAACAGCAAAAGCAGTGCTGAAAGTTTGAAGCACGTCTATGCTGACTGCATTTGTTCAAAAGCAAGTAGTGACTTTCTTTTATCTGCTTTGTACTATTTACTAAATGTAGGGCTTTATTCTTGGCTAAATTACGATATAATGCGTCCAGCAAGGAGGTTGGGTAAAATACTGTAGCAGGCATGTTTCACAGGCCTCTTAAAAGAATGTTTTTACATTTTCTGTTCTGATAATTTTGTGTGTATCATATTGAGACAGGTATTTTTGGTTTTTTTACCTTAACAGATATTTTTCTACAATGTCCACATGACTCCTGTAGAGTTGCTTGATGAAACAGTTAGCATTCGGGTAAGAAAACACGGTGCCTATTCAAAATGTTGGATGCATATACTGTTGTCTGGCCATTTCACTGTGACGTTTAGAAACATTCCTATTTCACACTTAACTGTCTTTTTAGGTGTATGATTCTCATTCTCTACGAGCAGACTGTTTAATGGGAGAATTTAAGGTGGGTATGAAACATCTTCCATGTCTTGACTAAAAATAAAATAAATTTAAAGGCATTTTAAAGTAATTGTTTTAAATGTTTAAATTTATACTACTATAGTGTGGGCTCAATGATGTATTGCTTCTCATGCTAGAGACCATTTGCTGAAAGCAAACTTAACTTGGAAAATATTATGCTTTATATATACTAATATGTAGAGGGGTTTTTTTTCCTCAGGAGCTATAAGGGCGGTTATTTGGTATCAGACAGGGTTTGAAGACAATTTCATTGCATAGCAAATAGGCAGAATAGTGGTATGTGTGGTAAGATAAAGATGCACATTCTCAAGCAATGTGGAAGAGTGCTCCTGTGGTCAGAAGTCTGTCAGGTAAAATTAGGATGGTGGAAAAATCTCTTAAAGTAAGTTCTGTGGTTCTGATGATATTAGTGAGATTGTTTACATTGGTTTTAGTCAATATTGGCAGGTCGACATGGCTGTTGTATTCCTAAAGCAATACAGACAAAAATTCACATGACAGGAATTCCCTGTTACATTTCCATTATCAGTGTTGGGTGTATTTTCTGTTTATTTTGTGCTGCATAAATTCACTAGGTCTCTAGACCAGCTTATCACAAAAATATGCAAAAGTGGAAAGGTGCTCTTTTCCAAATGAAGTGGCTTCTGCCACAAAGCTGGTAGCTTTTGTTCCTCGCTGCTTGTTATTTTTGTAATTTCCAGTGATTCAGACAGTCAGTGGCATATTGCTCTGTGGAGGTTTGATCATTCACTCAACAGATGACAGCATGTCATTCAGCTACTTTCTGTTCCTGCAGGCAGACATTCTAGAAGAAAATTCCAAGGATAATTCTTTCTAGATAATCACCCTTTCACAGTTCACCTGCAAAGCATACTAGCCCCAACTGCCATGAGCAAACATACTTACCTTCCTGAACATGTCTGAAATGTGATACAATGAACACAGTTCTGGTATATGTGCAATCTTGTCCAGATTTGACGTGGTAGGGGAAATTGCCCATCATCTTCATAAAAGAAAAAGAAAATTACTCATAAAAAAACAAGCTTAATTTCTGGCATTGAAGGATGAGTTGTGGAGCAGGAAATAGAAACAAAAGCCTTCTGAAAAACCTGTCTAAACATAAAAAATGTGCTAACATAGAAAATTCAAGAAGCAGTATGCTAGCCCCATCTTCTGCCTTGATGACAAATCTGGGGATCTGCAAAAAGAGGAAGGGAACTACAGCTGTCAGTTCTAATACATCTTTTCTTGCATTTCCTGGTGGACAACAAGATGACTATGAGCCAGCAATGTGCTCTTGTGGCCGAGAGGGCCAACAGCATCCTGGGGTGGATTAGAAGAGGGGTGGTTAGCAGATCAAGAGAGGTTCTTCTCCCCCTCTACTCTGCCCTGGTGAGACCACACCTGGAGTATTGTGTCCAGTTCTGGGCTCCTCAGTACAAGAGGGATGTGGAGCTGCTGGAGAGGGTCCGGCGTAGGGCAACAAAGATGATAAGAGAGGTGGAACACCTCCCTTATGAGGAGAGGTTGAGGGAGCTGGGTCTCTTTAGCTTGGAGAAGAGGAGACTGAGGGGTGACCTCATTAATGTCTACAAATATTTGAGGGGTGGGTGTCGGGAGGATGGAGCTGGGCTAATCTCAGTGTCATGTAGTGATAGGACGAGGGGCAATGGTTGTAAGCTGGAACATAGAAGGTTCCACATCAACCTGAGAAGGAACTTCTTCACGGTGAGGGTGACGGAGCACTGGAACAGGCTGCCCGGGGGGTTGTGGAGTCTCCCTCACTGGAGATATTCAAGACCTGACTGGATGTGTTCCTGTGTGACTTGGTCAAGGTGATCCTGCTGTTGCAGGCGGATTGGACTAGATGATCTTTCGAGGTCCCTTCCGATCCGTAATGATTCTATGATTCTATGATTCTTGGCTACTTTATCTTCACAATCTCTCATTTTTCAATGTATTTTTCAATACAGTTTATAAACCCTCCCTTGTGACAAGAGAACAGTGTAGCAGTACTCAGGACAAACTTGAGGGGAGTTGCCCTAGCATTTTTTTTTTTGGTATTTCTTCATAGCTAATACCTTTGATCTTTGTTTCAGATTGACATTGGCTATGTTTATGATGAGCCTGGTAAGTCACTGTTACTTCAGAACTTCTTGAAGTTGAAACATTTCATTAAACTTCTAAAGTAAAACAAGAAAATAAATGGGAAGTTTTTTGATTGCTTTTTTAAGAATTATGTTTTTAAAGTCCAAAAATACATAGCTTCTTTTGGTGGTTTCAAAATGAAGTGCAAGCACGTAAAATCTGGACACTAACTTTGGTATCTAAGACTTAAAATGTGAAAAATAATGCAAAAATATTTGATGGTTGTCCCTGAATTAGTATGCCATGGTTTTTTTACACCATTAGATGATCTTGTTTTGAGTAGTATTATTGACACCCACCCAGGATAGAACAGACTTAAAAAATTATTAGGTTTAGGCTGAAACATACTTTTGTAACAGTGACATTTCATTTTATGATTTCTGCCATTTTGTAGTAGATATTTCTGGGGCTAGGTGGTGATGTTTGTTTTCTATTAGGCCATGCAGTCATGAGAAAATGGCTCTTGCTGAGTGATCCTGAGGATACAAGTTCAGGAGCTAAAGGCTATATGAAAGTCAGTATGTTTGTCCTGGGAACTGGAGATGAGCCACCAGTAAGTTCAATTTAAATGTTTTTCCTCTGCTTTACATCTTACCCTAGTCTAAAGAGTATTGTGGTAACCAGACTGACTAATGACCTTATTTCTGTACATCACTCTTTCTTTTTTATATACCAGATACTATACTATGTACCATTGTGTCTCCCAACAGATTGAAAAAAGGGAAAGAGATAATGAAAGCGATGATGTGGAGAGCAATCTGCTGCTACCTGCTGGAACTGCACTTCGATGGGTCACTTTCCTTCTCAAAATCTACAGAGCTGAGGACATTCCACAAAGTAAGTAGCTTCTTACTACTTGTCTGTTTATTGGATTACCATTAGAAATATTAGTGTTAGCTGTTCAGAAACTTCCCTTGAACATAAAGCACCTTAAGCGTTTTACATTGTTACTTGAGCCAAAATCTCGATGATGGCCAAAGTAGCCCATTTCAAGTCTTTTAGTAGTGCTCAGTAAGTCTACTTAATTCTGGTAATTGATAATGTGCTACGTATTAGATTGGTGATATTCATCTGTGAACGAGTAGGCCACATAGCTTCCAGTAGTGGGAAACAGTCATCTTCATTAACCCTTCTCCAATCACAGAAGTTTCATGCGAGGAACTAAAACAGAAGAGTTGATGTTCCGTGAAGATGTTCTGTGCATGTGTCGAGCTCAAGTATGCAGTATGTGTGTCAATGGCCCTGCCCATTTGGGAGAGGTTATCAGGCAGCTGGTTCCTGCAGTCCTCTTTTCCAAGACCATTTAGATCCTAGTAGATATGTAGTTGTGCTGATAGCCTCTTGCACCTTCCTCTTCCCAGCAATCAAGTAATTATTCTTCGCAGTTGTTTGTAGCTGCAGCTATTTTGCAGTGAGGGAAAGGTCACAGGACTGTTGAAATCAGTTAGCTGCTGCTGTGATAGCCAAAGCAGTCTGTATCGCCAGCAAACTGCTCTTGAGTGGCCTCAAGAAATAAGTAACTAGGAACTGGCTGTATCCAAGAAAGCTGTATTCTGTTTGTGGCCTATAAGCTGAGCACCATAAGCTTGAATAAACAGCCTGGGAGGCTTGAGAGCTTCTAAGCAGTTTGACCTTCATTTGTTTAGTGAGATTTTACTTGTGTCAACCCTATATTGCTGAGACAAAGGCTGCTTCTGTCATTATATGCCATAAATGTTTTCAGATAGAATCCAGGTAGCTTTTTATTTCTTCTTTGCGTAATTTTTCATCTGTATCTGTGACAGTAAACGACAATGTCTACACGTACATGCATAATGTTTTTCAAATACAACTGTGACTATAAATTCAGCTGTAGCCCTTGTAATGTTTCAAAAGCTTATATTCTTGAAATTGTTCCTAAGCTTTAATTCTCCTGTTTTGCTAGCTACACAGATCAGAACTTTGTTTACCAGATTAGACTCTACCTTGTTGATTTTGGTGGGATTGGTATGTGCAGTTTATTATTTAGGCAAAATAAATGAATCGGTTGAGAGATAATAAAGCTCATAAGTGTTAATTTCTTCTTTGACATCTCTCCAGTGGATGATGCTTTTGCACAGACTGTTAAGGAAATATTTGGAGGAGAAGCGGACAAGAAAAACCTTGTTGATCCATTTGTAGAAGTTTCTTTTGCTGGGAAAAAGGTAATTTAGTAAATATCCGAATCTCTGCATTCTAAATATAGTCTTGAGAACAGAATGCTTATGCCAATACAGATTTTAAGTTTACAGAATTTAAAGCTCACTTTGTAAAATTCTGACAAACTACAAGGCACAGTGGAATGGGAACAAAGGAGATGACTAATAAAAGTAATGTATGACTAATTGTTATGAACTGAGGCATGCCAGATTGCTTGCCTGCCTTTTGTTCCTGATTACTTTTTTTAACTGATGGTACAGATCTTTCTAGACAGGTTAACAGTATTTGCACACTTTATTGCTAATGTGATCCTTAGAGTACCAAATTTGAGCTGAAGCACAACTACCCACCCTGTATTCATTGCTAGGCAATCTTTTTACTTTTTTTTTAAGAGGAAAAAGTCAGTGATTTCTTTTATATTATATAGTCATGTTGCCACACCCAGTGGATCATCAGAGGATCATCAGTAGATGTGACCAGAAAATAGTATCAGATCTCTCAGAACAAATTCTTCATCTGGTCTAAAATGTGCATAAAGCAAGCTGTCATTCCTTGGTCTCATTTCTCTGCTGTGTTAAAAGAGATCAGTACTAATGTGGCTGTAGCTTGTGGAAATAACAGGGCTAACTCCAGTCTCAGGTTTAAACACTCTTTCCATATTTATTCCCTCCAATATTCATTAATGTTGCATATGCAGGCTTGGCAGCGTTTGACAGGTGAAAACTAGTGGTTATGGCAGCATAAACCACTCAGGATTCATCATTAATTACTTCTCACTTTACCGAACACAATGTGATTTATCTAATATGAAGTACACGGATTTTTGTTTGTTTTATCTTTGATGTAGCTTATAGTTGATTTCATTTTTTGCAGGTTTGCACAAATATAATTGAGAAAAATGCTAATCCAGAGTGGAATCAAATAATTTATCTTCAAATCAAGGTCAGGTTTTTTTCTTGTTTCTGTAGAAAGCAGACACATTGTTTGAATTTCAGGCATTAACATTACAGAGGTGAAGTAAGTAATGGGTTATTGTATTTTTATTGTTTGTTGATTTCTTTCAGTTTCCTTCGATGTGTGAGAAAATAAAACTTGCAGTTGTTGACTGGTGAGTTATGATTTTAAAGTACTAGAGAAGGTAAATTATATGACGTGAAAAATAGTCCAGTTTTATAGATGTCAGGTATTTTTACACTCTATGATAATATTTAGATAAGTGTTTCAGTATTGTTAACTTCGTACAGTGAGCTCCAAGCACTATTGCTACTTAGGTGATAGAGCAAAAGACAGGTGACTTCTTCATGATGCAGCCAGCTTTTCTAACCAGCTGTTACCATCTGTGTTTGTAACTGTAGATCTTTCTAGGTTGTATAACATGTCTGGACACTGTCTTGGCGTACAT
Organism: Rhinopomastus cyanomelas; assembly: GCA_013400115.1. NCBI lineage: Eukaryota > Metazoa > Chordata > Aves > Bucerotiformes > Rhinopomastidae > Rhinopomastus > Rhinopomastus cyanomelas. The sequence continues at coordinate 65,512 of VXBP01001903.1, read as the reverse complement.
TTGGTCACAGGTAGATTGCTTTTGTGTAGGATGACCAGCTTTGTAATTAAATAAAACCTTTTATTCTTTTTTTTGGTAGGGATCGTCTTACAAAAAATGATGTAGTAGGAACAACATATCTAAGTCTGTCAAAAATTGCTTCTGCTGGAGGAGAAGTTGAAGGTAATTGGTTGTGCAGTATGTAACTTACTAACTTCTCTTGTGTTATGAGGAATAGCAAAGGTGAGTGTTCCTGTAGTTCCTCAATTCTGTGAAACAAGACTATGTTTTTGTAGTTTCTAGAAAACCTACTGTGGTACTTCTTAAGTGTATTAAAAAGCCAATGTTTAAACTGCATCATCATAGAAACAGCAATAACTAATTCAAAATTCAGTTCTCTGTTACATGTGTACAAAGCTAATGGATTAACTTAATTTGTGAGTACTTTCCTGAATTCAGAAAACTATGCCATCTATCATGAGTAAGTTATGCAAATTTGGGGAGATACTTAATAAAACATTTAATTTTAAAACGTTGGGAAGTAGTAGAGAAGACTTCATTTGCCACCTTATGTGTTTGTTCTTTCTCTGGGAAGAGAACTTAACAGCTGGGGAATGTTCCTGAAAAGCAGCCCTACAGTAACAGTCTAGAACCACCTGCTTCTTTCTTGTGTACAAGGCTACTTTCAGATGCTGGGGGAACTTGGCCAGTCTCTGCTCTGAAATGGGCACTGCATCTCATTGCATGAGTGCTCCAAATTACTGCTTAGTAATCCTCGTTTTAGTAGTTTCAACAAATGAAGATTTCTATTGCGATACGGTAATCACTGACAATTATTCGTAATAAAGCTCTACAGTATTATAAGAAACACATTTTAATGTTACATTTATGTTCTAATATAATCTTGCGATTATCAATTATTTCTGTATGACCTATATTGGATTTAGGTTGGACTGGATGATCTTTAAGGTCTTTTCCAACCTTATCATTACTGTGATACTGTGATACCTACAAGCTCCTTGTCTTCTTACAGCAAAGTCTTTCATACAATTGAGCCAGCTCCATGATAAGGATTTGGTGTTAATTTGCAGGAAAAAAAGCTTTATCTTTTATTAAGCATAGGATAGCATGTTAGTTGTTTATACAGAGATGTAAAATTAATGTTTAAAAAGGCTTAACATTTATCTATATTAATTTGAAGGACACTGGCTCAAAACCATTCCCACCATTGCCAAAATACAAAAGTAAATGACTGTTTTTTCTGTTGTGTTTAGGAAATCTGTATGATGAGTCAGACCAGTTTGCCTCTAAGTTGTTTGCTATGTCAGAAGTTTTAAAAAAAAATTAGTGGCTCCAGTCCACTAGTGACTTTAGCCACATATTTATCTTATCAGCTGGAATTGTCTTTTCAGTCAGGTACTTTGAGTTTATAACCCAGTCTTCTCACAAGTACTGCTGCTGAAGTAAGGCTGTGCAAACATTCTTTCCATGTATCCCGCACACAACCAGAGGTAAAAGAAAGAGTTACAGAAAAAGGCAATGGGAGTGCTGAGCTGTTGGGGAAAATTCACCTCTGAAGAGATCACTTGTTCTACCCACATAAGTGTGTAACTTGAATTGCTGCCTAGTCACAGCTCATTTATACCTCAAACCAGGGACTTAGTAGCTGACAAAATCTTACTTGATTCTCTCCTTACTAAGCCATTTCCATGTCAATCATAGATTATCTTTCCTTGAGATCAGTGCTATGCCCGAAACCTGTTCTCGCTTCTAAAGGTTTGGGCTACTGGGTCTGTCATCTTCAGTAAATGAAGACATTCTGTATGGGCCCTGAAATGCAGTGGGCTTGTTCTTAAGATGTAAAAAAACCCTTTTTACGTAAAATTTTAATCTGTTGTAAGGAGAACTGTAAAAATTCCAATTTTTCAGCTGCATGCTTTTTATTTTTCCTTTGGAATTTAGACAGGAAGAGCAGTCGCTCCATACTGTAGTAATCAGGTAACAAGATTCTAGCCGACACAACCTTTTTTCCTCAGCCTTTCAACTTTATTTTAAAATCATATTTGTTTGTGATGTATTTGTTTTTAAAATGGTACTGTCATTTGTCATGTAATATCTTCTTTTTTCATAATATAGAATTTTCATCTTCGGGAACAGGGGCTTCATCATATGAAGGTTTATATCTTCATCTGTTACTGATTTTGCTTTCCTTTGCCCAAACTGAGAAGTATTGCCTCAGAAAACCTATCGTCATGGAAAAGACATTCAAATAAATGCTTATCTGAAAACTTCACCATTATAACTGAAGAGCATCAAACATAACTAATGGTTTAAAACAGTTTTGGCACTGGAACTGGTTTGAAAATATTTCTGTCTGGCTGGTGCTTCAAGCTGTCTTTTAGAGTTGAACATGCAGTTGCTTCAGTTATAAAGTGCTTAGTCTAACAAATGGCTTGCAGTTTAACTTAGCTATGAGATTGCAACTATATTTGCGGCTGCAGAGCTCTGCAGAAGTAAATAATTGCCTAAAATAATTAGTGGCTGTTTTGCTTATGCTTAGCTAGTTATATAAATAAAGTCTGAGAAATTAAATTGGATTGTGTTACAACCTGGAGAGACAGATTTTTTGAATGACTGTTTAGGTTGACAACCAGTTTGGAAAGACTTTGTGATAAATATTTATATTAGTAAGAAATAAATACAATTGGAACGCAGTTAAAAGTTTACAAGTAGTGAAGTATTATTAAGGCTGAAATAATTTTTTTAATTGCTTTATGTAAAACATGATTATCAGCCTTCTAAGTAAAAAACAGTTCATTTTTAAATATAAAAAGGAAAAAAGATTATTTTTATTCCAGGTTTGGTGGGCAGGGTGCCATTTTTGGTTTGGTGTCAATTTAAATTTGTAAGCAGTAAGTAGTGAATATATTAATTAAACACAGTCCCTTGTATCTAATCACACTGAGGGCTGATGTGAGCAGTTTGCTGTTAGAATTTTTTTAAAATCAGACAGTATTCCAAGAAGAGTCTGAATTATTTTTCATTAAAAATTTGATCCATTTCCTATTCAGATGTAATGATGTGAAAGTATCCAAATACGAATAGATACTTGCAAAGCTTTAGTTTATTTTTAACCAATTTTATGTGATTTTGTGTTGAGAGGAAATTACATCAAGATATCACATTAATTTTTAGTATCCACGTGTGTCACCCAGTAATCACAGCGGCAAAGTCGTACAAGCATAACCCTCTTTATTTTCTTGCTTATCTCGGCTGTCTTTTCCTGTGATAAATGCAACCTTCTTTGTGCTGCAGATCACTCTAAGTGAGATATGAATAAAGGCTGACAACCTGATTCTCCTTGTTTTTATACCAAGACCAGTTGTTGAAAAACAAAAGCTAATACACAAGAAGTAAAAGGGTATAGAATCTTTCCTGTTCACTCAGTACTATGCAGTGTTTTTCTGCATGTGTGTTGCTCCCCTTCTCCTAATTCTCTTTGCACTACTCATCAAATTGATAAGTTGGCATATGTTTGATGGCTGCTGAAGAACAATTAACTCCCAGAAGTGTAGATTTTAATTGTCTCTGAAGAGCTTTTCAGAATCTCATTGATGTAACAAATATGCAAGCCATGAATGCAAACCCAAAACATAACAATAGTGATACAACTAAAGTGTCCCTGTAAGGTTTTCTTCTGATAAAAACCAGAACACTGTTCAAAAATACAAAGTTATGACAGTGAGAGTTAGCAGCGGATAGATATTTGCAAGTTCTTTGATGTCTTAAATACCTGAATATAAACAATAGTTTTGCTGTGCAATTTCCTAGCTTAGCTATTAAAACTGACAAAGCTATCCAAATCCCTTTCCCCCCCTAAACTAGTTTAAGACACTGGGAAATCTGAATTTGTTAGAAATAAATTTAGATAGAATAGTATGCAAGTTAGCTTGCTGTCAAAATTACCTGAGTCTGCAGACTTTGTCTCGTATGAATTTTAGCTTACTGAAAACTGAGTTTGTGAAAAACAATACACTGTACCAGTTCTGAACAGAATTTGCACTAGTTTATATTTTACCCTGTTTTGTTTTACCACAGAAAAAAGACACTAAAAATTAAAACATCAGGATTAACTATGATAAAAAGTAGAGGTTTTTCCACTATAGTGTGCATTGATTTTTTCAGTTGTTTAGCTACAACAGTGGCCTATGCATTTAAACAACTGCATTGCATTGAATTGTTTTACTTAGTTTCCTGGATTTCTAGAAAATATGTTTTCTGTTCACATAAATAAAATTTCACATAAATGAAAACCTGATACTTGGAGTGGAGCAGAAGTTCTGTTTATTCTGTGGGTTTTACTATATGGAGCAGTACCTAGTCAGTATTGTACAGTGAAGAAGGAAGTTAGGAATAAGTACAGTCACTAGTATCATTACTTTAAATTCATACAATATACCTAGAGAATAACGTGTTCTTACTTTACTAATAACTAACTAATATCTAACCATTGTTCTAGTGATTTTGATAGTGATGTTAATTGCTTTTCTGTCTCTGAAGGTATAATGGTAATGTTTTCTTTCAGTAAACACTGGAGAAACTGAGGTTGGTTTTTTACCAACATTTGGGCCCTGTTACCTAAACTTCTATGGAAGTCCAAGAGAATACACTGGATTTCCAGACCCATATGATGAATTAAACTTTGGAAAGGTTAGTGTCTTTGTTCATTGGTTTTAATAACAGTATTAATCACAATTGTTTTCATTCATTCATTTCCATGTGCCTTTTTTGTTTACATTAAACTCCTTTTAGTGTTTCTTTTTGAGTAATATTGTATATTTAAGATTAATAAGAAAATATGAAAATATTTTCCATTCTTACCTGGTTTTGTTTTAAAGGTGTTTCTGAAAGGGTCAGCAGTGCTTTTGATGATTCTTACTCTCCGCGTTGTGTATCTAATTTCCTTGGTTTTGTAAATACGTAACTTCTAGCACTAATTAAAGCCAACTGCTTCATTTAATTTATTCAAATATGAGTATCCATGCCTCTGCAGGCATTTTGAGAAAACTTGACTGAAACTGGAGTCACATACAGAAGTATGCTACTTTAAGTGAAATAATACAATTGGATTCAATCTGTGATTATGTTCCAGGGAGAAGGAGTTGCTTATAGAGGGAGAATTCTCGTTGAACTATCTACAATACTTGAAAGCAAATCTGTTAATAAAAAGTTAGAAACGATTCCTAATGATGACTTACTGGTTGTTGAGGTAAATCCTTGTTTTATTGTGAGTGTGGGTAATGGAGATGTACCTTGTCTGGTTATTTGTGAAGAATGATCTAACAGTTAAATTGAAACAACCAAGCTGAATCTCAGAAGTAACAGAGATGGTTTTTGATGGTGTGGCTACAAAATGTCATAAGCTTGTAGCACAGAATGTTAGTATGAAGCATTTCTAAAATTTTACATACAGTAATTTATTATACCTGTATTTTTTTCTTTGCTTCTCAGAAGGTAGCGAAAATATAAAAATTATTATTTCCAATAAGAAATTGCTAATGCTTTTGCTGTCATGGATCCTATTTCACAAATATTGCAATACTACTAAAAACATTCTTCTTGTAGAAATACCAGCGCAGACGTAAGTTCTGCTTGGCTGCTGTGTTTCATTCTGCTACCATGCTGCAAGACACTGGTGAGCCTATCCAGTTTGAAGTTAGCATTGGTAACTATGGCAACAAGTTTGATACCACTTGTAAACCTTTGGCATCAACAACTCAGTACAGCCGTGCTGTTTTTGATGGTAAGGATGCTGCTGGTGTGGGAATAATACAATACAAAATTATCTTTTTCAGAATGTATATTATAGCTTCAGAAAGATAGCTCTAACTGCACTAAAAATGTATTGAAAATGGGACAGAAAGAAATGTGTAGCTCCTCACAGCTTTTGAGATGAAGTCACATTTATGCAATACATGCTGCAAAACCGCCAAGGCTATTAAAGAAATTTTAACAGAATTCAGTAAAATATTTTGACCATGTAATAGAGAAGCTCAGGAAAACTGTCAACAACAAAGTCACTCTATTCTGAAGTATCTGAAAACTAGTATTAAATAAGGAAAATACACTTTGAGCATTGTGATTTAGAATAAAAACTTTTAAACCTAATGTCTGGCAGCCTAGAAGAGAACAACACAGCCAGATCACAGGAGAATGTATTTTGACTATAACATTTTTTATTAACTGCAAACTCTAGGACCTCTCTTTTTTCGATTTATATCATAGAATGATAGAATCAGTAGGGATTGGAAGGGACCTTGAAAGATCATCTAGTCCAATCCACCTGCCAGAGCAGGATCACCTAGTACTTTTTTTTTAGTTTACCATCCAGCAGATGCTGCAGTGTCTGAAGGTTACAAACCCTTTGATGAGTTTGGACTAGCTTATATTTTTTTAATGAACTGTAGAACATAAATAAGTGTAGCAACTTATGCAGCGTCCAGTAGGTATTCATGCCATGAATTCTAACTCTAACCTACAAATGTTTCTCACCAGGTAATTATTATTACTTCTTGCCATGGGGAAACACAAAGCCAGTTGTAACACTGACTTCCTTTTGGGAGGACATAAGTCATAGATTAGACGCTGTGAATGTAATTCTACATATGGCAGAAAGACTGGTAAGACACTTAAGGTCTTTCTTTTGCTAATACGCTTTTCTTTTTTACTAGGGTTTTTTTTTTTGTTTAGATGTGTAATGAAAAACTGACATTTTAAAAAAATAATGAAATATAACTCGGTGTAATGAGTGGCACTGCGAATCATAAGCCTGTATTCTGACAAGGCCCAATTCACTCTTGCCTGAATCTGCAGGGAGTTCCTGCAGGAATAGAAAGTCTTGGTCTTGTTTAGGGAAGCTTTAAGTCTGTAGAACTTTGGAAGTTATGTGTTAGAAACAGTGAGAGTAGGAATAGTCCTGTTGGTTATAAATAAAGTTTGAACATCTCAGGGTTTTTTTTATTTGGGCTTTATAGACACAAATAAATAAGATTAAATGAATGAAACTCATACTAACTGTAAACCACAAGGGGTGTTTGTAAGTGAAAAATCCTTTTCTTTTAAATTCCTCAGCAATCCAACTTAGCCACCTTAAAATCAGGAATGCAGGCTAAAATTTCTGAAAACCAATTAGCTGAAATGTGGTTGAAGCTGATTGATGAACTTACAGAAGATATAAGGTAAAAGTACCCTTTATTATCTCTTCACCTAATCATTCTAGATCTGCTCAGAATCTTTGCTATTGCCTTTACTAAGTCAGAAAACAAAGTCTAAGGACTATAAAACCTATCACCTGAGAACCAGAATTCCAAAAGTCTTTGAAAGTAGTAAAACAGCAACGATATTGCCAATGAGGTCATCCATCTAGTTTTGTAATTCTCCTTTATCTTAGTCACCATCAGTTATAAAACAGCATCTCTTGAAAAATCTAAGGCAGGACTGTTTTGAAAATGTGAAATTGTGGATCTCTGTTGCCTTTCTACCATTTTATCTTTAGAATTTCTCATGCACCTTTGTTTATCCATGTTTCAATGTTATTTCTGAAAGTGAAGAGGGAAGAAATTCCAGTATTTACTTGTAAGCCCAGAATAAAATAATTAGAAACTATTTCGAGCCTAAAAGCCATAAAGATGATAATTTTGAATAAGAATTTAGTCAACATATTTCTATGTATGAGAGTGTTCAGAGAAGGCAAAAGGATTCATCATTTCTTTTTTTAAGAGTTTTGAAGGAGAATAAATTCTAAATAGAGAAGAAGGAATTGCATGACAGACATGAATAGGAGACATTGAGGTAGGGAGAGATGCTTGAAAAACATTTTAAAAGATGATGAAAGCGCACAGGAAGAGGAAAGAGAGGAAATAACAGAAGTAAGAGAGAACATGAAATGAGAGAACAAATTCATCAAGCTGTAGAACCAATATAAAAGTGAACAGAGGATAAAGGAAACAGTGGAGATTGGTATTTTTTTGTTGAATTCGTAGAAAAATTTCCTTGACATTCCAAAGTTTAGATGAACTAGGAGTTTGAGAGAGTTTCCGGTGCACTATTTAAACCTAAAATGAAATGACTTTGGAAGTTCTGATCAGGTATAGTTGATTCATATGGAAGTGCTGGCACCAGAGGCAGGCAGTACTTGAATTTAGGTGAGTAGAAGTAACTATAGTGGAAGGCACAATAATTGTTCTCAAGGTTTTGCAGAATCAATCCCCTTAGAAGTAACCGGCTTGCTCTTAGAAATAGGCCAGAGAAGTGTTACTCTTTTCAAACCTGGCAACATAATTAGTTTTAAAATTTTTTTAAAGTATCACATTAAAATTCTTAATGACTTCTGTGAAATGGACTATTGATCTTTGTTCCTTAAACCTCCACCAACTCTGAAAGCTCGTTTTGCACGGTCTCTGCAGTGATGCTGTAGGATTTCTTGGTTCCTCTGAGTAGTCACTCTGCCCCCTGGTGACGCAGAGGTTCTGTCATGGATTTCTTTTAGAGGTCGATTGTTTTCATGCCGGAGGGTTAGTTAACAGTAGTCATGGACACAAGCCATATTTGTATGTTGAGTTTCTGAAAATGTATAGTTTTTACTGAAAGAAGGAACCTAATCTTGGTCTGAAGGTACTGAATTTAACTTTCACAGTATCACAGTATTATCAAGGTTGGAAGAGACCTCATAGATCATCAAGTCCAACCTGTCACCACACAGCTCAAGGCTAGACCATGGCACCAAGTGCCACGTCCAATCCTGCCTTGAACAGCTCCAGAGTTGGCGACTCCACCACCTCCCTGGGCAGGCCATTCCAGTGGCCAATGACTCTCTCGATGAAGAATTTTCTCCTCACCTCAAGCCTAAATTTCCCCTGGCGCAGCTTGAGGCTGTGTCCTCTTGTTCTGGTGCTGGCTGCCTGAGAGAAGAGAGCAACCTCCTCCTGGCCACAACCACCCCTCAGGTAGTTGTAGACAGCAATAAGGTCTCCCTTGAGCCTCCTCTTCTCAAGGCTAAACAATCCCAGCTCCCTCAGCCTCTCCTCATAGGGCTTGTGCTCAAGGCCCCTCACCAGCCTCGTTGCCCTTCTCTGGACACGCTCAAGCACCTCAATGTCCTTCCTAAATTGAGGGGCCCAGAACTGGACACAGTACTCAAGGTGCGGCCTAACCAGTGCAGAGTACAGGGGCAGAATGACCTCCCTGCTCCTGCAGCTTTGAGATGTACATTCTAAGACAATCATGTTCTAATTTGAAGATACAGGGAAGTAGATTTTTCTTGGATTGCTTAACAGAAGTTGTATTGAAATGTACACTTCAAGCCATTTTACTTTGATACTTGTATGTAAGCACAGTATTTCCTCTGCTCAGTGTAAGTAATTTGTCAGGTGGAAATTTCCTTCAGAAATAGATGCTTTAACACAATCCAAGGTGTTTTCAATCTCAGGAAAGAATAGCATTCAATCTGTTGCTGCTGTGTGCGTGTCGGCAGTTAGTGTGTGGCTAAATAAAATCCACTTTATTAACCATAATGAATGTTCTCTTTTCAGTAAACCATTTCCCCTCATAGAAGGCAAATCTAATATTACAGTCCTTGACACTCAGATAGAAAAACTACGCCTGAAGTCTCTCAAACAGATAGGAGATGCAGCAGCCAGGATGAGAAATGAAGCTACTGATGTGAAGGCCACTCTAATAGAAATTGAGGATTGGTTGGATAAATTGCTGCAACTGAGTGAAGAGGTTAGTACTACACAATACCAGTGATTTAGTTAGTTTAGAAATAGCTGTCTAACATAATCTGGCATAATGGTCATTGCTAATGAAGTAGTATCCAGTCTCCTTAGAACGTTAATTTTAGATACTGTGAAAGTAAACGTGTTCCCCTCTGTAATTAGGATATACTCAGATATAATATTCTAGTGTGCCAGCTGTCTTAGCTGAGAACACGTGTTGGGAAATAACCACTCTGTTTAGTACAGCAGATTTTATTCTGTTTAAAGTGACAGTATTTTGTCCTTTCCTTTTTTCCAGAATTACAAGTCAAATTATGGCTTCAGAGACTGCAGGATGTATGATTTACTTTCACAGCCTGTTAGCCGTAGCAATCAACTTATAACAGAGTTAAATCTGTTTGTTTCTGTTTCTTAAATTGTCAGCAATATCTTCATTTTTCATCTCAATTATCTCATAGTTGGTTTTTATACTAGTTCTGTGATTTCTGCTTTGAAAAGTTACTGATGTAAAAATTTAAAAGTGCAGTTAATTTGCCAGGTTTGCAGCTAGCACACAAAGGTGCGCCTAAGTCTGCCAAAAGACAGTAGGCTGTTTCTGTCTTCTGCTAAAAGTCTTAGGATGAAATATAAAAGTAACTTATGATTCTATTGTCTGAGCATGAGCTTAGTTTAACATTCTATGAATTACTCTTCTTAACTTTTGTTTCTTCACAAATAATCCATAGCCACAAAATAGTATGCCTGACGTAATCATATGGATGATCCGAGGGGAAAAAAGACTGGCTTATGCTCGTGTTCCTGCACACCAAGTGCTGTATTCCACAACGAGCCCTGAATCATCTGGTAAATATTGTGGAAAGACCCAAACAATCTTCTTAAAGGTATTTTCTTTTTTCCCTTAAAATGAAATTTCCTTTAAGATCCTAAATTGTGATGCCTTCTGGCTTGAGCATGAAACATGCAAAGAAAGAACAATGAGTTGTCAAAACTCAGGACAGATTAAAAGCCTGCTCCATACAGCTTCTTCAAAGTATCACAGAAATTGGAATGTAAAATTCATCATAGGCCGGTTAGAACTGGCATCACCTTCTAACTCTGAGACTTCTGAAAGCGCTCAAAATTGTGATAGAGTCTTTTTACTGGGATTGTTGGCTTAGAGTTGAACATGAATAGAGACTTTCAGAAGGAGTGCTTAGCGTAAGTTTCAAACACCTGTGCAGTTTTGGATATAGAGTCTATCTACACCTGGATGTCCCCTAGTTTGTCTGTGCATAGTCTTGAAAAGAAATGCCTTTCTGCTTTTAAGTTACTGTCTTTAACTGGAATAAATTTAACCAGAAAAAAACCAAAATCTGGCTGTAGAACAGTAGCACTTCCAGAGTTTGTCAATGTTCCAATGCAGACAAGCTTTGATCTTTATGTTTCTGTGCAGGCCCTGTTATCAATCCATAGCTTCTACATTTATTGCAGTATTCTGACTAATCTCTGCATTTCCAATCTCCTAATGAGAAAAAAATAATATCAAAACTGAAGTTTTAAGTTATTATTCTCATTGAAAACTCGTTGCTGGATAAAACCTGGGGGACAAGGATGATACTACTGTTATTGTATTTGGTTTTTACATGCTCTAGGCAGGTACCATTTGAAGAGTGTTTTCCTCCTGAGCTATTTGTTACTGGCTTTTGAGGAAATGAAGTACAGGAAGATACTAATAAATAATGTATTATTAGTCATATCTGCATGCTATTGTACGTCTCTTATTGAAAGCCACAATGCCTGCATAATGTGATAAAGAATAACTCTTTTTGTTCATGTGCCAGTACCCACAGGACAAGATGAAAGATGTCAAAATGCCTGTAGAGCTGCGAATTAATATTTGGCTTGGGCTCAGTGCAGTTGAAAAGAAGTTTAATAGCTTTGCAGAGGGAACGTTCAGTGTTTTTGCAGAAATGGTATGTCCACCATTGCTTTCTTACTTTAAACTTGGATGTAAGGGTTAGGAATTTGTTGAAATCGGAGCTCTCGTGGATTGTGGTTTTTGCATGCCCGGCAGAAAGGGAAAGTAATATTTATTGTACTGAAACAAATAGATCTCATTCAGTGATCAGGTCCATTGTGCCTATCAGATGAACTTCAGCAGGCCAGATTCAGGACTGTTTAATCAGGTACAAATCTGGTTAGCTCCAGTGATTTCAAAGACATTTATATTAGATTTTTATCAGTGTAATTAAGATTGAGATCAAACCACTGTTTTGGCATGTGAATAACGCTTTTATTTTAATTACTTCTTCACTTCTACAAATTATACCTGTGATTTTGCTTAGTAATACTTCTTTTGTAGCACTAGAAAGTCCATTGTTACAGGAGAACTGGTCAAAACCAGCAGCTTATAGTGACAAAAGGCTATATTGTGATAACATTTCAATCGTAAGAGTTCACAAATTTGGAAGAAAAATCCTTTAAGTGCTCCCACATCATGTAGTAGTGATTTTGAATGACGGCGTTAAGTGGCAGGTGTCTTTTATATCTGTGGTGTATACAATCCAGTTTCAGTGTAAGAGCTAATGAAATAACATTTTTACAGTCTTGTGTCAACATTGCTCCTGTACTTAAATATTTAGCAGTGCTGTAGTAACTTAAAATACTCAAAGGATGTTCAAAGCCATTATTAAGTACAGAGTTTAAGAGGCTATTGAATATCTTATTTTTTTGCAGAGAAAATCTCTGCAGAGAAATCTGTATTTTTTGCAGAGAAATCTCAAGACCCTCATAAACTATAAATAATTCCATTGCCATAAAGAAGAATATGGTATGTGAACTGGGCTGACATCAGAATCATGTTCCTGGTAGCTTCCATGATAAGACAAGAATTCAGTTTTATATGTTGCAAGAGAAAATTACTGTGAGTGGGAGATTTGAGAGGATTGTTTGCTTAGGCAACAGAAAAAACTTGAATAGAATTATATTTAACAAAGCTTTCATTTGGAGAAAGTTTAACTGTAGTTTTAGAGAGGCATTAAATCAAGACATTAGCTAAGATTAGCAAATTGTTTACCAGACAGCATAGAAGAAAATTAAAGTAAGAAATGATTGATGACATTGCAGAATAACGTAGGAAGAGAGTACGTCATTTCAGACAAAGGGAGCGTATAGTAAAATGTTTCAGATGTGTGGCCATTCAGCGAGACCTGGACAGGCTAGAAAGCTGGGCAGAGAGAAATTTAGTGAAGTATGACAAGGGTAAGTGTAGAGTCTGGGATCTGGGCAAGAACAACCGCAGGTACCAGTATAGGTTGGAAACTGACCAGTTGGACATCAGTGTAGGAGAAAGGAACCTGGGGATCCCGGTGGACAGCAGGATGACTATGAGCCAGCAATGTGCTCTTGTGGCCAAGAGGGCATGCTGAGATGGATCAGAAAGGGGGTGGTTTGCAGACCAAGAGAAGTCCTTCTCCCCCTCTGCTCGGCCCGGATGAGACCCCATCTGGAGAATTGTGTCCAGTTCTGGGGCCCTCAATTCAAGAAGGACACAGAGCTGCTGGAGGGTGTCCACCGTAGAGCCACAAAGAACACCTTCCTTATGGGGAAAGGCTGAGGGAGCTGGGTGTCTTTAGCTTGTAGAAGAGAAGACTGAGGGGTGACCTCATTAATGTCTACAAATATGTGAAAGGTGAGTGTCAGGAGGATGGAGCCAGGCTCTTCTCAGTGTCATCTAGTGATAGGACAAGGCGCAATGGGTGTAAGCTGGATCATAGGAGGTTCCATATAAATATGAGAAGGAACTACTTCTACAGTGAGAGTGACAGAGCATTGGAACAGGCTGCCCAGGGTGATGTGGAGTCTCCTTCTCTGGAGACGTTTAAAACCCGCCTGGATGTGTTCATGTGCAACTTGGTCTAGGTGATCCTGCTGTGTCAGGGGGATTGGACTAGATGATCTTTGGAGGTCCCTTCCAATCCTTAATGATTCTATGATAATTTCTATGACTTTTGCTTTTCTTCTCAGTATGAAAATCAAGCTCTTCTTTTTGGAAAGTGGGGCACCTCAGGACTTGTTGGTCGCTACAAGTTTTCTGATGTCACAGGAAAAATTAAACTGAAAAGAGAGTATTTTCTACCCCCAAAGGGCTGGGAGTGGGAAGGAGATTGGATGGTTGATCCTGAAAAAAGGTCAGATTTTTTTTTTAATTTTATGTTGACAAGAGTAAAGGAGTTTGAACTCAAAGTTTAAAGTAAAAGCACCTCTATGTTTTCTTGTGTGAGAAAGGGGTTTTAAGCTGAGACTTCTAGGACAGTAAAAAACAGCCAATAGTCAAAGCAATTTAACAAAACTAAAATTGACATTACCTTTTTTAAAAAAGCAATAAAACATACGACAGAAAAAATTAATCCTTTTCCTAGGAAGCAGCTTGCAGTTTTAAAGTCCCTGTGTTATGATGGGCATATTGCTTATATTCTCTATGTCTCAGCACCTCATCTTTTACAAGGATTGGTAATACTTTTTCTTTCCTAGAAAGCTACTGTCATGTGAGGTTCTTAGATCCTGCTGGGATGTTTTCAGACACATCCCTTAGATAGCTAAATCTTCCGTAGACAGAAATTTGGACATCCCACGTAAATGTGTGCAGTTCATGTTGTGTCAACACCATTACTGCATTTGCATGGTTGTTCACATGCAGCAGATGGTTTTATTTGTTTATTTCACTAAATGTTGAGAAGTTTATTGCCCTTGTTGAACAACTGTCACTCGTTATTTCTCAAACTGGTTCAAGGCAGAGTTTGTTTTCAGAGGCTAAGTTTCTTGTGCAATGTGACAGTTCTTCCCCTGGGAGACCAAATTCATGACATGTCAATTGTCCCTCAGCCCTAGCAGGTTCAGTCTCATTCTGTCAGAGCTTTTCAACTCCTGAGTTACTGACCAGGCGTTTACCAGACTGGGTAAATTGTTTCATAAGCAAAAGCCAGCATGAAAAAGAGATTATTTAATTTTCTCTTGTAAGAAAAGGTGCAGCCCATTTTAAATTCTTGTGTTCTGATGTTAAAAAAATATACAGGACAGTTGCTATTGAAAAAGTGTGCGGGAAAAATGTGTGCTATTGATCCGTTTTTAACTCGATTCAGTTTATATGTATGAATGGATAAATTTATTTTCATATTCAATAATAGTTTGTATTTCAGTGAATAATCTGGCATTAAGAAAACCAATAATAAACATCAAAATATTTTCTCAGATAATAGAAAAAAGCCCCTACTTTTAAAATGCATAGGCGTGTTTATGCATTGCATCTGCTTGGAATACAGTATAAACATGGGAAAATAACCTGCGTGGCCTTATTGGACCAGCAGATGGCATCTTAGCACATACTTCAGTACTTTTTGCGCTGCAGATTTCTTTTACTTGCAAGTTAGAAAAATATTTAACTGATTGCCCACCTTGGCAACAGCATAAAGGGAAGCAAAATTAACGTGCATGGCTAGATATATCAAAATTAGATATGCATGTAACTGTTATGTCTGAGTTTTCCTACACATAAATACATTATTTTTATAGTTTTTTGTTTTTCCAAAAGGAAGTGTTAAACTAATGCCTGCTAGTCTCTTATGAGTAATGTTCCTCCTATTGCTAATTGCTACTGGATGATTCTGTGGTCCCTTCTAACCCTGACTGACTCTATGACTTGGTCTAGGTGATCCTGCTGTGGCAGAAGGATTGGACTAGATGATCTTTCGAGGTCCCTTCCAGTCCCTTGGAGTTGCTTCAGTTTTAGGAAGACATTCTAAGGCAATATGTAGCCTTCATGCAGATGAGGGCTACACTGTACTGTGTTAATAAATAGAATTTCACAAAGACAGACAATCCAGAATTCCATCATGCACACATACTTTGTACATTGGTTCTATATATTCTCTGTAACTAACTAGAACTTTTTTGGTTTAGTGTTATATTTGCTTTGGATTTGCAGTTTGTTGACTGAAGCTGATGCTGGTCATATTGAGTTTACTGATGAAGTATATGAAAATGAGAGTCGCTATCCTGGAGGGGAATGGAAAGCAGCTGAAGACAGTTACACGGATGTGGTGAGACATATATTTTTCATTGGATAAATAAAGGTTTAAGAGGAGTTCTAGGATTTGCTACACAGTGCATTTAATCTATTAATGCACAGAATTGTTGTTTTCCCTACATAAAAGAATGGAGAAAAGGCTCCACCACCACGTGAGTTCACTTGTCCTCTTGGATGGATGTGGGAAGATGATGCTTGGAAAACTGATTTAAATCGAGCAGTGGATGAGCATGGTAAGATTTACTGTTCATCTGGTTATTAGGACCATCTGTGTTAGTCTCTACTGAAGGAGGACATAGGTCAAGTCTGTAGCTGTGTCCTGAGCATGGTAGTTTTTCACCTATGGAAAAGTATAAAGAAAATATTTAGATAACAGTTGCTTAAGGAATCAGATAAAATAACATCAAGAGAGTGTTCACTGTCTGCATCTGTTTTTATTTCTGTGTTTCAATCTATTGATTCTACAAGATGCTGGAAGTGTTCAAAGTCAGGTTGAGCTTTGAGAAACCCAGTCTAGTTGGATGTGTCCCTGCCTATGGAAGGAGGTTGGAACCAGATGATCCTTAAAGTCCTTTCTAACTCAAACCATTCTATGATTCTGTTTTCATTTTAATTAGCATTCCAACAAACTCACTGTTCTCCTTGAGAATTTATTGGATCAAAAGGGATTTTGAAAGTATTTTGAACAGTATATCTTACCAAGTGCCTACTAGAGAGAGAATCACATAATCTAAAAAGCTGTACACTGGTGTTAGCTGCAGCAGCTGATGACGTTTTAGAGCCAAAAGTTTTGACAAATTTAAAAAAAAAGAAAACTATAGCAATCACTAACAGGTTCAAGGTGAGAAAACTGTGTATGAACAGTGTGCTTGGAAATAGAACCCATCTTTGTTTTAAATAAGATTTCAAAACGTTTTCTCTGGGTCCAGTGGTTAGGATTGGGCCTGTAAGATGTGGACAAGTAGCAGTAATTAAGATGGGGTATTTTTAGAGATGTCAGAAGCTGAAGTTGAGACATGAAGCCTCTATATATAATTGCACTAAGAATATGTGGTTTGGACCTATCGATAATTTCAGTAAGAGCTAAAAAGCTAGGCAGTGAGTCACCCAGCAATGCTAAGAGGTGACTCAGGTCTGGGGACCACAGGAAGTCAGAAACCTGTTTGTTTTGGTCACAAACCACACAAATGTGTCAAGGATTCCTTTATTGTTGAGAGCAGAAAAACTGCACTGACCCTGTGTGGGGAGGGAGCCATGCAAGACTGATCAGGATGAAATCTTAGCAGTGTGAAAGTCATCACTAAGCAATTCTGAAGTGAAAGAGACTTCAAAGTCTTTCTGTGAGTAATCTGATGCTGCTGGACAGTTTTTCAGATTAGATGCACTACTTACCTGATCAGGTTAGAAAATCCTAAGTGCATAGAGCTACTGTTCTTGTTAACCAGCTTAGGAAGTTGTGATATAAACTACCTGCAGCAAAAGGAAAAGGCAGTCTTTCATAGCATAGCATTTACAGGGCATTCATTTGGTAGTTCAAAACCCATAATGATTGGTAACAGTAAAAAGGAAGATTATAGAAGATTTTGGAAAGCCCAGAACTTTACAAACCTATAATGAATTCTAATTTGTCCTGAAATAGCGGAAAATCTGCAGTAGGCTTTTACTAAAATAATCAACCTAAATAAGCATCTAAGTCCTAGATACTTGACAACTGAATTATAATATGTAGAGCCAAAGTACAGCAACATGTTTACCAATTCTTAAAGCTGTATGACTCGAGTTAAAATAGTTGGTCTTCCTTTAAAATCCAGGCTAATGGAGTTACAAGTGTACACAACATTCTGCTCATTTAAAATTAAGGATGAGTGTTGAAGTATGACAGTGTGATATCAATACACCTAGCAGTTATTTTAAAATGAGAATGCAAAAGAAAGAACCTAAACTGTATTGTATATGTTTTAATGCTTGGATTGTAATTGTCACACGTATAGTGTCATCATAAAAAATCATCAGGTACACTCTAGGTACTGGGCATTTGGTTTGCAATATCAAATAGTCTTGTGTAACTAAAGCTGTTGTGCAAGAACCATTTCCCAAACTGTTCTTCTTTGTGTCTTTCTTGTGTTTCTGGAAATACACAAAATAATAATTCCTGTTTTAGGATGGGAATACGGAATTACTATTCCTCCAGACACTAAACCAAAGTCGTGGGTTGCTGCAGAGAAAATGTACCATACACATCGACGACGAAGGCTGGTACGGAAACGTAAGAGAGATCCAGCTCAAGCAGTAACAGCAGGAAGGGTAAGCACAAAAGGAATGCAGTTGGAAACTTAGATATTGTAACAGTTTGAGTTTCTCTTCTAAAAAAATTCATCAACATGAGATTACTCGTTTCCTGAATAAAGAATTAATAGAAGGCAAAAGAACTGGAACAACTTTGTATATTTTCGTTAGTTTCTTTACTTTGTCTCTTTGTAAAGTGATGTTTCCAGCTTTGGCATATGAGTGATAATGATTATTGTGCCAGACAGAACAAATGCTCAATTTTTTCACTACGTTTGTACAGCATTGTTGATGACAAGGATTTGTGTCTTCCAGGGAATGCCATCTTATGAAGATCAAGAAGGATGGGAATATGCTTCCTTGATTGGCTGGAAATTTCACTGGAAGCAACGCAGTTCTGATACTTTCCGTCGAAGACGATGGAGACGCAAAATGGCTCCCTCAGAGACACATGGTGCAGCAGCAATCTTTAAACTTGAAGGTGCTTTGGTAAGGGATAGAGCATAAAAAAAATCTTTTAAAGTTCGATCTGGTAATTTATGGCAAATTATTATGTATATCAGCTACTTTAATCCCTAAAATGTTAGATTGCTATATACATGAGAATCTAATACAATGTATATTACTTAAATTGTTTCAAGTCAAAAAGGGACCATTAAAGTTGACATAGAGACTCTTGCACAAGTTGGTTATTACTGTATGTTCGAATTAATTTTATTATTTTGTTTTGTGAGATGTAGAGCAAAAGGCTAAATTACTGGATAAGCTTTCTGTAAGTAAACTGAAAAGGTACTTCAGGCTTTTAATGTACATCATTTAGGTGTATTAGCATCAGCACAATAAACAACAGGCATTGAAATGGCCACCTCTGTTTAATAATTGCACGTATGACCAACCAAAGACAAGAAAGGGCAGCAAAGTGTTGGAGGTGACAGAATATGTCATAAATGCACCATCAAAATATAAATATTCCCTGAGTTTTCTGCTCAGTGTAGCTTCATAGATAAGCTCTGTTTGTCAAAATACAAAGTGAGGAGGCTACTTTGTTTTTTCCAAAATCCTGATTCATACTCTGATTGTGTGGCTTTAACAAAAGTTTGGAATTTTTCATGTGTTATTATTTCTTTCTTCACCAAAAGTTGACCTGTATTTCATTGTTAGCACTTTCTTTCTTTGATTAATTTTGGTTCCAGAGTTTAAAAACTCCTGTTTCAGTTTCTTTTCTGGCTATACTTCCTGAGCTATTGGTAGAATAAAAACTATGGAGTAGTTCTATTCAACGGAACAGTACAGAAGACCGGCAACCTCTTCTTCAGTAAGAGCTGATAGGTAGCTCATTTATCTTCAGAAATAAGACATTCTGGAAAGTAAGATGAAATGGCTAGCTGTATTTTCTGCACTTCAATTACAACAAAGTACCTGCAGACATGAATAGTTATCTATTAATGTACATTTTCTCAGGAACCTAAATTTTCGCTTGCCCTGAAGGAGACTGTAACACACACAGAATTCACCTTCAACAGGTTTATTTTGTGTTTATGTGTTCCTCTATGTAACTTCAGGGAGCAGACACTACTGTTGATGATGGAGAAGGGAAGAGTTCAGACAAAACAAAGGAGTTGGCTACAAAAGTGTTTGGTGCCAATACACCACTTGTTTCCTGCTACTTTGACAGTAGGTTAACAGTTCCTTTCTTATAAATTACGTCTTGTTGCTCCCTGGTGTTGAGCAGAATTTGTGGTTTACATCTAGGTTTATGTAACTTCTGTTAAAATTATTGTCTGATACTTGATTGGGCCCTATTTATGCTACTAAGAAAAAAAATTAGTCATTTCAGTAATTCAGTCCACTTTCGAGGCAGACATTTTTAAACTCTGTATGAGATGAGAATTCTAAGCTAACTATTGCAGCACCTGAATTTTAAGCTATCACTTACGTAATGCATTTTAGCATTGGAGTCCCTCCATGACAATGCAGGGATCTTAGCCAGCAGGGAAGATGTAGGTGCAGTTAATTTTTTGCTGGTTTAGTTAGCTAAACCAGTTCAGTATGAGGACATACACATGCCTGACCCAGAAGAAGCAGTAAAACCAGGTAGTTAAGTTGACAAAGTGAATTAAACTGTAACTTTGCCAACGTAGATTGGCTTGAAATGCCTTGGAATCAATGTAATGGGATTCACAAAAGCAGGGACATTATGATGGGAGCGACCAGTGTTAGTCAATAGAAGCATGGCCCAATCCCATCTACTTCTAATTGTGAACATCCTTCTTGATGATCTCTAACTGGAATACTTGTCTTTATTTGGACACTACAGACCTTGATCTTCCTTCTGGAAGTGGGTGCCTAGATCTTAAATCTTGTCTTTCAGAAGCTGAGGAAGATTATTAGTTTCTTTTCAATAACAACTGTAATAGGGAGAAATCAGCATCTTTTTCTGACAGTGTTCAGAGTATTCAGCTCACTGAAGCTCTGAGTGGCTCAGGTTTTTCTAAAGGCTGAAAGGTCTTTGAAGCTGACATCTTCTACAGAGAAGCTGTAGTAACTTAGTCACATCCCATCCTGGGCTTGGGCCACTCACATTTTCCTTTTGAGGAATTGCACCTTGCCTGCAGTGATTTTTAAAAATTTTTAAAATCTTTTAGCCACTTGGTCTAGATGGTCCTGCTCTGCAGGGGGATTGGACTAGATGATCTTTCAAGGTCCCTTCCAATCCCTAGTGTGGTTCTGTGGAGAAACAGTACTAGAATAAATGTCTGGAGCTAACAGCTAAAACTATGGAACTTCCAGGTCTCTGCAAGTGCTGAATGCCCAGTTCTTGATTCTTTTTGGGGAAGCTGCATTACCACACTGTTTCCAACAGGAATTTTTGAATAGAAGGATTTTTGTATCGTCATGCAGTGAAAAAGACCAAGTACCATGCGTGGGGGTTTTTTCATTTCTGCTTTGTGATGGAATCAATACTCTCAAGCACTAGCTCTAGTGTATTTGTTACTAGAAATGAAAAGCAGAAATGTTAGTACAGTGCTTGTGCTGGTGATAAAATGTGTAAAGGCATTTTTACAATCTCAAAATATCTTTATTGCAGAAAAGAAGCCTGTATAGTGCAGTTGAACCCTTTTCATTTCTTTGATACAGGAGTATATACGTACCACCTTCGCTGTTATGTATACCAGGCAAGAAATCTCATGGCTTTAGACAAGGACAGTTTTTCAGGTATGGAAAAGCCAAGCTAATGGTGCAGAAATCCGACTTCTGAAATGAACTAGTAACTTGATTTAGTTGTAGAGTATCTTAAATCCTTACAGTTTGGTGCAGACATATCAGCTTCTGTAAGTAGCTGATACCATAACAGAAGTCTCAGCTTCATTACGTACAACCCAGATTTGATTAGTACTGCGCCAGAAGTCCTAAAAAAAGTAATCCTTTGAACGTGCAGCACATGCTGCCACTGCCAGTGAATTTTCAGTGAGGGAAGGTCTGCATTTCCCATCATCAATCCCTTCCCTATGCCTTAGCTGCTGCTTCTAACCGAAGCCTACGTAAACTAAGCTGTTCCTGCAGGAAGCTTGCACAAAAGGAATTATGAAGAAAGTTGGGTGGCTGTTATGTCACCAACTGCTTCTCTGAGTTCAGTATTTTATTAAATCATTACTGAGATGAACTTTCCAGTAAACTATGATGTGCCCTACTAGTAAGCATGGCTTTTGTCTTTTTCTACAAGTGTACCTGTTGCCCTTTCAGTTCCAGCTCTCAGATATTCTTAAAGTGATGTATCCATTTAGCCTCTTCCTAGTCAGGCTAATTCAGTACTCATGTTTTGAGTATCTAATCTTTTGCTAATTAGAATTAAAATTCCACTGGGAAGTCACAAAGCAAAAAGAAACTAGATTCTGTAAGAATATGACTTTGCACTTCCTTTAAGTAAGTTCAGCCCATATGAAATGGGCAGCTTGGAATTTTATTTCTCCATGAACCACCATTTGCATCCTGCTTTTTATCCTTGTTTTAATTAATATTTAAGTGTAACACATTTGTTAATAACGTAGAAGGCGCAAAACTATAAATATTTTAGTGAAATTTTCTGAAATTAATTTTTTCTACAGCTGGACCTTGCTTTTATTAAACGTAAATTGTATGTATGTGTGGGTTTTTGTTTTATACCAAATGACTTATAGAACTAGTAATGACAGAAGAAAAACAACATACTGGATTTGATAAAAATGATGCTTGCATATACTAAGGCTTGGTGGGATTTTGTTTGTAACTTTGTGGTTTTGATCTTTGTTTGATATTTCAGATCCATATGCTCATGTTTCTTTCCTCCACCAAAGCAAAACAACTGAGATCATTCATTCAACTTTAAATCCTACATGGGACCAAACGCTCATATTTAATGAAATTGAGATCTATGGAGACCCACAGACAGTAGCCCAAAATCCACCTAAAGTTGTCATTGAGCTTTTTGACAGTGACCAAGTAGTAAGTGAATGCCTTTTGCCCTGATTGCTTTTTATTTATTTCTACGGTTGAGAACAATGTTTTTAATTACAGGGTAAAGACGAATTCCTTGGAAGAAGTGTTTGTTCTCCCATGGTCAAGTTAATCCCAGAAGAGGACATCACACCAAAACTGCTCTGGTATCCTGTAATAAATAATGGCAAAGCCAGTGGGGACATTCTTTTTGCTGCAGAACTTATTTTGAAGGACAAGGTATGCATTTCTTATGGGGTTTTTTTGGTGTGTACATATCATACCATATATTTATAGTTTCATAATTCTTGCAAGATATTTCATATAAGGAAGATGAGATAAATTAATATCTGTGTTTTAACAGGGTGGCACCAACCTTCCAATTCTTCCATCACAAAGAGCACCAAAGCTTTACATGGTACCTCAAGGAATCAGACCAGTAGTTCAACTCACTGCTGTTGAGGTACAGTTTATTCTTAAATTAACTGAATACAAGCACAGTCATATCATCTTCCATCATTATCTGTCATCCAGATATTAAGTTTGTGCATTTTCCTCAAGAAAAAAGTACTTCATCATAAGAAACATGAGGAATTTTTTTCTTTAACTTTTTGAGTTTCTTTTTTTTCATTAACTATCCTAGAATAACAACCTTAAAATACTTGGCCAGCCACATTTTGTTATTGAATATTTAATTTGTTCTTTACTACTTTTTGAGTATCATATTAAGCATGTTGACATCTGTCCCACTTTTGCTTATATTGGATTTTACTTTACAGATTCTAGCCTGGGGGTTGCGGAACATGAAAAACTATCAACTAGCACCTGTTTTGTCTCCAAGTCTCATTGTGGAATGTGGGGGTGAAATGGTGGAGTCTGTGGTGATCAAAAACCTCAAGAAGACACCGAATTTTCCATCTTCTGTCCTCTTCATGAAAGTTGTACGTTGTAAAAAACTGTATACCAGCTATCTATGGCAAAATCAGCTATCCCATGCTTTTAAAGCTCAATGGTTTGTTATGCAAGAGTGAACATAAAAACCTGTACATCCTTTTTTGACTTAATGTAACCAATTTATTGAGCCTGAACATTCTAATAAAGTTCATGTTCAGTCGCTGATAAATCATACCATTTTATATCCACAGTCCAGTGTAATACATACATATATTTACTTGAAAAGTTAACAGTTTACCCACAGATGTCTGTCTGCTTTTCTATTGCTATGATGGGAGCTGCTATACAGCAACAGAACAGTGGTTCAATATTAAATGAAGTAACAGCTTTAATTTATAGGGGAAATCTTTTTTCTTCATTTTCCTTCTGTCTGCATTATAAACAATCTCTGACTTCTGTTTTTAGTTGTTGCCAAAAGAGGAGTTATACAGTCCATCTCTCGTTCTTAAAGTAGTAGACCACAGACCATTTGGACGGAAGCCCATTGTGGGACAGTGTACTATTGATTTACTGGAAAGCTTTCGCTGTGACCCTTACACTACTAAAGAAGACATTGCACCTCAACTGAAAGGTAGGCAGCTGAGAAATGATGTGTTCTGCTTTCTTGTGAGATGTTAGAATAACCTAGGTTCAGCATTTACTCTGCAGAATTTACTCTGCAGAGTAGCTGTCTCGTGCTGTGTAACTTATTTGGAGATAATGTGATCTGAAAGAAAAGAATCTAACTCAGAGCATTAATTAATGCAATATTTTGTGGAGTGTAAAAGCACAGAATGCAAAGGCAAGTCCACTTTCAGGCTTCATCTGCTCATTCACTGAAGATCCTCTGTAATACCAGCTTAGAATTTAACTACCTGCAGATCATCCCTGTTTTAAGTACTAAACTAGTGATCCAATATTGCAGCAAATATCCAGCTGAGAGTACAATGCTGACATATTCCTCTGTATTTTTTTCCAAGTTTTACTTTTTAAAAGCTCTATATATTTGAGAAATGTTTGTGTAGCCTGCACAAAAATATATTGTGTATTTTTTGTAAAAAGTGGCAATTAATTGCTTTCTTTAGAGGATTAAATATACAGGAAATTGATTATTTTACATCTTCTGTAGCTGTTTGGGTTTCAAACCTGATGAAAATGTTTGGTAAGATCTTTTTCCTGGACCATACTGCTTTAACAAAATCATTTTCTTACAGTTAGTCTGCTCTCAGCTGCACCTCGCCATGATACAGTAATTGAAATGGAAGACACCCAGCCACTTCTAGCAGCTCAGGTAATCTTTGAAATTTGATGCTTGACTTTCCTCTTCGGATTTGTCATTTCTGAAAAACTACCTAGACAGCAAAATTGTCAGCCAGATGAAGCAAACTTACAGGAAAGCAATGGAAATATGTTAATCATTTCAACCTCTGTTTTCATACATAAACATCAAACTGTAGCTTTTTCTATGTGATAAAGTTTGCTCAGTACTTGAGGAATCAATTCACTTATCAGTAGGTGCTGAAAGCATAAAATAGAACATTACGCAGTTGTCCTCTGGTGGTGGTTAGAACAGCCTGAGCTTGAACAGACTTGAGTGGTTGTAAACAAGGCGGCTAGAAGTAAGTGTAAGCTTTCGTGAGTACCTAATCAAAGCCAGTGTAATACAGATCTTCAGCAGTTGTGGCTTTGCTTCTCTTACCACATAATCATCTAAAACTGATACCACTGAAACAATTTTCTCTGCTGTAACACTTTTCTTCCTTTATTTCTTCCATATCTTTAATGTCATGATGTTCAGACTCTAGTTTAAGTATCTCACAGGCCATGTTCTCGTATTACTTTCACCATACGTGTAAATTGTCCTTAACCTTTATTTTAGAACAGTCTCTAACTTTTATCTGAATTAGGACTTCTGTTCTATTATAAAAGTTTTATAGCTAGTGCAGATAATTTTTATTTCCTTTCAGCAATGTAAGTAATTCTATTAAAAACATAAAGCTTAGCACTTTGAACAAAATTTATTGCGTTTGTGTAGCTGACTTCAGCTATAAGAGAGAAAACGTCAAATGCTACATAACTTCTTTGAGAATTTGGCATAACCCAAGCCAAATACATTATAACAGTATCCACGTGAGAAAAAATATTCAAAACCATTCAAATTGAAGTAAGTACAACTGTGGAAAGTATGACATGCATACAACACCCTGAGAATACAAAATGCCAAAGTTTCATCAATCACATTCCAATTTCCAGTGTTTAAGCAGTATGTCAACAGCACTCAGCAAAATGGCTTCTCCAACAACTGTGCATGTATGTATGTACCTCCCTAATGCATGGAGATGGCCAGAATGGGCTTGTCTAGGGGAGGAATGTTTATGTGATGAGGCTGTGCTTCTCTTGCCAGCTGTTCCACAGAGAGATTTTGGAGATGATGCTCATAAGGGTAGCACGATTATTTACACGTATTAGGATGTCCTTCTTCCAAAAGTCTTACTGTGTGCGTGCAGTATGTATGGACTACAAAAAACTCATCTTATTTGCATTCTGTGTCCTAAAAGTACCAAAATCAACCAGGAATTAATTAACCACTAATATTCTTTGTTTAGAAGTCTACTTTCTGGGGAATACAATTCTAGCTTTAACTTTCTAAGGGTCTAATACTTCAGTGTTAGTGTCTTTATATACAACAATCTGCACTGAAGTCACTGGCTGTATTAAAAAAAGGAAAATAACGGTTGCATGTGAATATTTCACTCCAAAATCTCAAACTTATCATATGGCATTTTCTTTTGGGTTTTGGCATTCCATGAGCACATCCTGCTTACCATTTTTAGTAACAATAATTTCGAAATATTGACGACATTATTTGCTCTGGGAATTTTTTGCAAGGTCTTAAGGTTTCATTTCTTATTTCTTAACCTCTTCTTTACAAAACTGCCAAGTGCATTATTTGAAGATACATTTGAATGATTATCAAGAGAAAAAACATAACCAAAACAAATCCTAATTTAAAGCCTTCCAGTGTTTTGCTTTGGTGAAAGTCTCAGAGTTCTACACAATACGTATTTTGTGAAAAAGCTCTAAATTGGGAGTTTAAATTATTACTGTGTAATTGTTCAAGTGATCCTTCACTTTGTCAACATTATAAAACAGTGCTTAAGCAAAGTGAAATTTAAACATAGCAAAGTATTTAAGATTACCTCACGAATTCCGCCTGTAATTTTTGCAAATCACTAATTACATGGTTTCTGAGAATGAATCAGTCCTACTGCCTTTAGCAAATCCGAAAGTCCCATGCAAATATGAAAAAAATTAGACTGTATTTCTGTTTTGAAGCTAGACAAGACTACTAGAATGCAGTTGCTCTGAACATCCCAGCAAGATAATTACCAATAGAATAAGTAGTAATTATATACTAATTATATATAGTAATTATAGAAAGAAATGGGAGTAGGTCAATATGATGTCCTGACCTATTGATGCACTTGGCTTGTCTTCCTAAAATGTTTTGCATATTTCTTCTGCTTTGCACAAACATCTATGCCTTTAAATTAAAAACAAGATTAAAATTAAAATAAGATATGATGAAAGAACACTAGCACAAATCACACCCAAATCATGGGATGCATGGTGCTTGCTCTTAATGGATTATTTGGTCGTAATTACAGTATCTGTGATTTAACAGGTGAAACATTTTGGATTGTGCAGATTTTTATAGCACTTACACAGATAAATCTATAGGCACATAGATTGGTTATTACCTTACTTTTCACCACTTTTTTCAGACTCCTTAAAATTCATAGCCTGTAAATAACTGATATGCAGTAAATAACACTAAATAACTGATAGTAGAAGGAAAAGGGAAAAAGGCTGTTGAACAGCAGAAAATTGTTTTATAAAACAATAAATATTCAGAAAGAAAAAAAAAATCACTTGACTTTTATGTATGTGAAATTTGTTTCAAAAAGAATCTGTGGAATAGATTAAATTTTCTAAGTGCTCTTAAAAACATTTTCCATCTGAAATAAATCAGGTCCAGTACGCTTTGCAGCTGCAGATGAAAGCAGGGAATGATGCTACTGTGGACATGAATAAATAGAATCCAGAGTGTAACACTGCAAAGATGCAAAAAGAAAACCAGTTTAGCTTTGTATGTCTGAGTATCCTTGGTGTGAATACTCACATGGCGTCTGAATGTTCTTTAGAACTATTGCTAAATTATTGATGTTAGCAACTCACTTTACATACATAGTTATATAAAACCCTACACTTTTAAGGCTTATTCAACAGAAATCAAATCTAAGACTCATATCCTTTATGTTGTTTTTATTATGCTCTCTTTTTATGGATTGATCCTCCTGAGCAGCTTACAGAGAAGGTAATGTATAACACTTTTTAAAATTTACACATTGCTTTCATTGCAAATCATTTTTCATTGCAAATGGTTTTTCCAATTTAAAATGAGTATGTCATTTCTGCCTCCTGAGTTAGTATTTTAAGCATGTGGATGAGAATAGTAGTCTCTAGAAATGCATGAAAAAAAATCAAAATTTGCTTGTAAAATTGTAAATTCAAGCTAAATATGCAAGACTGAAATACTAATCCCTAGATATTAAAAAAAGCATCTTTTTAGACTTTTTAAGTCCAGACATTTGTAAAGATTTTTGAATTTACACAGTGATTGAACACTGTTTGTAGAATGAATACATTCTATCCACTGTTCATTCACAGTGAAACAATACTGTTCATTACCAAATGAAGAATGTTTTCAGGGTCAAAATAATTGTATTATGTAATCCATATAGATAAATACAGAAATAGCACAACAAAGGGATTATCAGACTTAAACTAATAAAAACATGAAAAACCTCACAGAAATACAGTCTTAACAAAATGTATAGATTGGGGTTTCATGAGTATCATTGAAGTATTATTTTTACAAGGACAAGACTCACTGCTTTTTGTTTTCAACCTCATTCGGTAAAAACATTAAGGTAGAGCTTCATCTGCAAGATTCTGTCACTGTACAGAATCTCCACTGGTAAAAATGGAATGATGTGTGGCAACAGTTTTGAAATAAATGGAAATGCTGAAAGCAAACTAGCACATTTACACCTTGAGGAAAGTTTTCAGCTGTGGTTTTTATAGTCGTGCAGTTCCTGCAGTGAGTACCAGGTATGACTGTGTTTTTCATTAACAGCTAAAACTGCGCTGGCTAAGTGAACCCTCGCTTCCTCTCACTTGTGTATCTAGAACCTAGATGGCTCAGCTCTGCAGCACTGCCTGAAGATGAAGAGAAATACACCTCCAGAAACCAGTCCTTTCAGTGGATATCTAGATACTGCTTGCTTGGAGACGGCTGGCTGTTCATTGTCAGCCCAGCTGGATTACAGAATAGATACCTATGCCTGGGAAAGGGAGACTCCACCTTTTTAGTCTTAATATTTGAATTTTGATTCTCTTTCAGATATATGTTAAACACTACTTAACTGCTAAGCTTCAGAGTATGCTGTGTTTTAGTATACTTAACTGTTTATTGTTTCTGCTGTATGTTCTGATATGAAAGAGACTTTATGTCCCAATAAATGACTTTTATTTTGTTTTTCTCTAAGGAGGAAGAAATTGTTGATTGGTGGAGCAAATTTTATGCTTCAGTAGGAGAACATGAAAAATGTGGGCAGTATATTAAAAAAGGATATGACACTCTAAAGGTACTACTCAGGATAAAACAGATGTACATATCTCAACATTTATAGATGCAAAACCTGGTCAGAGCTGTGCCCTTTGTTTTTCTAAATACTTTGCAAAATTTAATTGTACCTGCTTTCCTGTAAAGATTCAATACTAATTCATGTGGAGAAATGAATGTTTTAAGAAAATATATTTGCTTCTTTTGTGCTTAACTACATTTGTTAAGAGATGTATTGAGAGTTTAACTTTCAGTCAAATGGGATTTTGCTCTTAAGTTCTTTGGGTGCCAGACAGATCATAAATACATCTACACTCTATCAGTACTTTTACTGGCTCTTTGTTAAAGTTTAAGCCAGACCCCTTTCATTTCACATCTAGTACACCTAAATACACCAATGAAGAAAGTGAAGCTAAACTCATAAAATGCCATTAACACCATTTTTAACAAGGTGGAAGTGAAGCATGAGAGCTTGTTCTCCAAACATTCAGTTTGCTTCCATTTAAATTTAAAAACATTTTCAAATGCACTGGTTCCTTAAGAGACTCCATCAAACATAAAATATGCTTTTCAATACCACAGTAGTAGAGCTGTTTTGTATGATGTTTTCTAAACTATGGAGTTTTTTCATTTTCCTTCCTTTTATTTTTTTAAGGTGTACGACTGTGAATTGGAAAAAGTACCTGAATTTAATAGCTTAACAGATTTCTGTGATACGTTTAAACTGTACAGAGGCAAATCTGAGGACAGTGATGATCCATCAGTGGTTGGGGAATTCAAGGTGAAGTTCAAATAATGGGCAATAACCAAATGCTAGATGCAGTATTTTGTATGCCAGTGGTTATCATTCAAGTGAGTCTGTGTAAGAGCAGTTCAGTTTTAATTCGGCTGCATGCGTTAACAGCGGTAACAGATGCCTGGTGCTACTAAGGTACAGGCTCTTCTTTTTCAAATCCGGTACAGCTACACGTTGCTCACACTAAATGTGACAGTGTTAATTTGAGAGACATGTCATTCATGTGAATGTGATCTTTCCTGGTACCTATGGAACAGAAACTTCCTGGATAACCTCTTGAACAGGGCTACAGTTCCCCTTGTGAATGTTCAGAGTGAAGTA
Source organism: Rhinopomastus cyanomelas (assembly GCA_013400115.1). NCBI lineage: Eukaryota > Metazoa > Chordata > Aves > Bucerotiformes > Rhinopomastidae > Rhinopomastus > Rhinopomastus cyanomelas. The sequence goes on along the minus strand of VXBP01001903.1, from coordinate 35,195 downwards.
TACTTATAAAATAAATTTGCAGAAGTTGGATGAAAAACTGGCTGGATGGCCGAGCCCTGAGAGTTGTATTGAAGAGACTGAAATTGAGTTGGTGGCCAGTTACAAGCGGTGTTCCCCAGTTTGACATCTTTATCAATGATCTAGATGAGGGTATTGGGTGCACCCTCAGCAAGTTTGCAGTTGACACAAAATTGGGGGGGGTATGTTGATCTACTTGAGGGTAGGAAACTTCTGCAGAGGGACCTGGGCAAGATGGATTGATGGGCTGAGGTCACATGTATGAGGCCAAGTGCCAGGCCCTATACTTTGATCACAACAACTCCATGCAATGCTACAGGCTTGGGAAAGGGTGTCTGGAGAACTGGTCAGTGGAAAAGGACCTAGAGGTGTTGGCAGGCAGCTGAACATGAGCCAGCAGTGTGCCCAGGTTGCAAAGAAGGCCAACAGTATCCTGTCCTGTATCAGAATTTGTGTGGCCAGCAGGAGTAGAAAAGTTACTGTCCCATTCTACTCGGCACCAGTGAGACCTCGCCTCAAATATTGTGTTCAGTTTTGGGCACTACCCAACAGGAAGGACACTGAGGTGCTGGAGTGTGTACAAAGAAGGCAACAAAGCTACTGAAGAGCCTGGAGGACAGGTCTTGTGAAGAGCAGCTGAGGGAACTGAGGTTGTTTAGCCTGGAGAGAAGGAGGCTGAGGGGAGAACTTACTTACCTACAACCAGAAAGGAGGTTGTGGAGAGGTGAGGGTCAGTCTCTTCTTCTAAGTCACTAGCAATAGGGCAAGAGGAAAAGGCTTCAAGTTTCACCAGGGGAGGTTCAGGTTGGGCATTAGGAAATAACTTCATCACTGAAAGAGTAGTCAGGTATAGGAACAGGCTGCCTAGGGTAGCAGTGGAGTCTCCATCTCTGGACATGTTAATAGAACGTGTAGATCTGCACTGGGACATGGTTTAGTGGATGTGGTGGTGTTGGGCTGACATTTGGACTTGATGGTCTTAAATGTCTCTTCCAACGTTAATTGACTCCATGATTCTATAATTCTATGTGACTCTGTCCACGTAAACAAAAAACCTTCAGACTTCAGATGATTCTTTAAGAGAGGTAAACAGATAGGCTGTATGTGTTACATATGCTTAGTTGGAGTAAACTGAGTAACTGTGTTGTGATCAAAAGAGTAGTATTGTTTTACATTAGCTTTAAAGTAAGTCTTATTCAAACCCCACTGAAGTAAAAGGCTTCTGTGTAACTGTGAGTGAAGCTACGATTTTGCTATTCTATGTAAAATGAAGTTTGTATTTGTAGGGTAAACAAGAAAAAACAAACCTAGCAGAGTGAATTGTCTACGTGTTGAATCTTTGTGGTATTTTTTAGGGTTCCTTTAAAATCTATGCATTACCTGATGATCCCACTATTCCGGCTCCTCCTCGCCAGTTCCGTGAGCTACCTGACAGTGGACCCCAAGAGTGTATTGTGAGAATTTATATTGTTCGAGCTTTGCAGCTTCAACCCCAGGATAATAATGGGCTGGTGAGACTTTTTGGTTTTAAAATGTCCATAAGGTAGCTCTGCTGCAGTGTATTTTAAATAACAAATCATTATTGCTACTAACTTTAACAATATATTTTTTGTCATTTTAAATAGTGTGATCCTTATATAAAAATATCCCTAAGTAAAAAGGTAATTGAAGACAGAGACAACTATGTGCCTAATACTCTGAACCCAATTTTTGGCAGGTAACAAACTTCTTTGTATTTTCAATTTCTTGTATTTTAGAATGTCTTCCTATTTTTAAGATAAACCATTGTTTGAAATATCTAGTGCTCTATTCATAGTTTTATGTACACTTTATTGTGAGTGAAGATGCCTAAGGCATTTCCCTTTGAAATCACTGGACAACACAGGTGACGGCCAGTCTGTAGCTCTTCTGTATCACATGAATAAATTCTACAAAGTCAAGCAATTTGTGTATCTTTAAACTACCATGTAATGCATATAACAGAAACTAATTATGCTTTTAGAGTATGGAAAGAGTTCTAGCTCTGAATATTACTTGGGTGTCACGATGAGTGATCAGCTCAACACATATTTCAGGAACACTGGTCGTTCCTTCAATGACTAATGGTATCTTTGAAATATGAGTAGAAAAATATTCATTAGGAATGGAAATTATAATCACTAAAGAGATTCTTTCTTGGTGTCCAGAGTTAGAGAAGGATGTTGATAAATTAGAAAGTTAGGAAGATTATAAAGATTGCAAAGATTTTGAAAACCATACTGTGCAGTGATGCGCTACGAGATTTCAACTGAATAGATTATTCAAAGAAACAGCAAAAAAGACTTGACTGCAGGTACAAAGTACCTTCAAAATTCCAAGTTTTCCTATAATTAATCTGCAAGTCAAAGTTTACAAGTTAGACTAGAAGTAAAACAACAGAAAGATTCAGAGAATATTAAACTACGGAATAATTTACCTAAAGGGTAATGGATTCAGCAGCAATAGAAACCATGAAATGAAATACTGAGAATTAATTTTAGAAAATTCTGCATTCTGTTGGGTGTGGGACAGCTAGATTACAAAATTAATTCCTTCTAGTCATAGAAGCTAAACATCTGCATGATGTTTTTAAAGTCTTGAACTGTTCTTGTATTATGGTAAAAAAAAAAATTGAAATTTCTAATCCTATGGAAACCATGGATTGACCACCTTTTTATGGAGTGGCTGGCAGTGTCACACTAGTTTCTTTCTCAGTCTCGATCCAAGCCGCTGCACAGAAAACATCTAAGTAATACACTGTGCAGAAAGGAAGGATGTAATGCCAACAGAAGTACAAAAAGAATCATTAATTAGAGTGATAACTAATGCTAGATCTGTTAGCACTGGAAGCATCCCTTTAATATCTTGTAGAGGCTATTGCTTGAAAATAAACTAAAATGTGAGGGGGTTAAAGGTTTTTTAAATTTAAAAATAAATAGTATTGCTCAAAAGAGCAATATCATTAACTGTACATTTTTGTGTTTAGAATGTATGAACTCAGCTGCTTTTTGCCTCAAGAAAAGGATCTGAAAATTTCCGTCTACGACTATGACACGTTGACTCGTGATGAAAAAGTGGGTGAAACCATAATTGATCTTGAGAACAGATTCCTTTCTCGTTACGGATCTCACTGTGGTATCCCATCCCAGTACTGCATGTAAGTTATTTTGTCTATTCAAAATTTTTATCCACAAGATCTAGTACCCAGTCTGTTAAAAATACGGGATTTCTTCATCTTAGGTACATGGTTATAACAATGCTGTGGCTTCTCATGGCAAGCATGTGTAATATGAAAGCATATGTCTGAAAAAATTAATATGTGAAGAAAAAAAGCACTCTGTCTTGGAAGGTAGCTGAGCTTGTACAGAATTAGGCCACTGTATCAAATTCAAGTGGCCTCAATCTGTTACAATGCTGCCCTTTCTGAAGTAAATTAATAATGACACTTTACATGATATGTAAATGTCCTGAATGGTGAATAATTTTAGGGTGTGTTTCTTCTGCTTTCTTAAAAGTTCAGGTGTGAACACCTGGCGTGATCAATTAAAACCAACCCAATTACTGCAAAATGTAGCCAGGTTTAAAGGCTATGCTCCTCCTGTCCTCTCTGAGAATGGCAGGAAGATCAACTATGGGGGACGAGACTATACTTTGGATGAAGCTGGTGAGCTTGTTCACTTATTGTATATTTCTGTTAAATTCATATTTATACAAATATAAAATCCTTCAGATAGCTATAGGAAATGAAAAAAACTCAATTTTTTTTTTTTTATAGACTGAGCCTATTTTCTGCTTAGTGTAAAACATTTGGTGTTCATTTTTTTTTAATTCAAATTCTGGTTCATGAGCCCCTGTTCTTTTTCTGTTTATTTTATTTTAGAAGCTAACAAAATTTTGCATCAGCATCTTGGTCCAGGTGAAGAGCGGCTAGCCCTTCATATCCTCAGAACCCAGGGTTTGGTCCCTGAGCATGTGGAGACAAGGACCCTGTATAGCACTTTCCAGCCTAACATCTCCCAGGTACTATGAGTCATACTAGTTTACTTCTGGTTTCTTGAATGCAGAAACAGAACATCCCTGCATTTATGTCACGTTGTCAATAGGGTGGTGTCACTTAGAGGAAAGAGGGCTACAATTTAATGTTACTTGGCTGAGAAACTAAAGCAGGTTAGTACACCAGTGGTTGTATTTTTCAGAAGGTTTCTGCAGCAAGCAGAAAACTTACCAGCAAAAGCAGATGGGCTTGCATTTGAAATACAGAATAAAATCTCCAGTGGTCACCTTACTTCAGAATCTGATTAAAGGCTGGACAAGCCATTAGTTGTAAACAGCCACAGGTATGGCACTACACCATCTCTGAGAAAACAGACATCTACAGAATGATAACTATTTAGGCACCTAATCTGCACTAAGTTCAGTAGGAATTAATGTTTCTACGATCTTCTGAATTTTTGGCATTGTTCGTTTGAAGATGGTTGTAGAACAGGAGGAGTTGAGCTTGTTCCTCTCTAAACTCTAGAAGACCTGACAGTAGAAATATGAGTGAGCTCTGCTCTGTGGCTAAAAACAGTACTAAGTGTACCAGCAATTAGTTCCATGGAGTTATCTTGACAAAACTGTGTGCAACAACCTCTCATCTGTCTTCTCCACTGCTACAGGGAAAGCTGCAGATGTGGGTTGATGTTTTTCCCAAAAGCTTAGGACCACCAGGACCTCCTTTCAACATCACTCCCCGAAAAGCTAAGAAGTGAGTATCCATGTGTACTGTGCACCATCTGACAGTCCTGACAAAGGCGGTTCAATTCTCTTTTCCAAACATCTCTCCTAGGTATATCTTGCGGGTGATTGTCTGGAACACCAAAGATGTCCTTCTGGATGAAAAGAGCATCACAGGGGAAGAAATGAGTGACATTTATGTGAAAGGGTAAGAGCACCTTGCCGTGTTACAGAAGTGAATGACATTCAGAATGTCATGGGAATGCCTAGACCTAGCTTCCACAGATTATGTGATTTGGCCAAGACTGCACAGAGCAGGGACAGGGCTGATGCCTGCTCCCTGAACACTATTTATTGAGGTTTTTGGCTGATTTGGAGGTCCCTTCAAATAGGGAACCTGCAGGGAGGTAAGAGGCAGCCCATGGGGGTCAGAATATCTTGCGGGAAAAGCCAAGAAGGAACACAGTGGGGTTCCAGCTGCAGGATTTTTAAATGTGGCAAAACTGGAAGTTGCGCTCAGATCAGATGGAGCAGTGACAGAGCCAGCTGCTTTAGCCTTTTAGCCAGTTTTAGCTGCCAGGGGACAAAAAAGAATGATGTCAACCTGGCAGCAGAGGAAGACCAGGCTACTGCACATGGATGTGGGAACCCAAACAGAGGTCCCCCAGCAAGATGAGGCTGTGCAGGTGACACGCTGCAGGGAATGCAACAGTCTGTCACTTTTCTGCTTAACCGAGTGGCACATCGGCAAGATGAGGTTAAAAAGCTACAAGCAGAAGTAGAAAGGCTCAGGAGCATTAGAGAGGCTGAACTAGAGGTAGAACTGGTGGAGCCAGGCTCTCCAGCCTGGACAACAGCCAAATAAGAGCCAGAATCAAGGGGCCCCTGTGTCCTGCACTTCTCAGGTGGAGGACAGAAGCCCAAGTAGAAGGGGTGAGTGGAGGCAAGTGGAAGGCCATGGCAGAAGGAGAGTACCACCCTTGCCTGCCTCACCTCCCCAGTTGCCACTGAGTAATAGATATAAGCCCCTATTGGAAGACATCCAATCTAATAAGGATGTAGAAGATAGACAACCTATTCTGGAGGTCTTATCATGGTTGCATAAATCAGAGAGGTCTTCCAGTAATATGACAACCTCCTCTACAAAGAAGAGAAGGGTCCTAATTATTGGAGACTCTCTCCTGAAAGGGACTGAGGGCCCAATATGCAGAGCTGACCCTCTTCACAAGGAAGTCTACAGTCTACCTGGAGCCCAAATCAGGGCTAACACTAGGGATATCAGCTGACTATTACTCACTGCTGATCTTCCAGGCAGATGGGGAGGAAGCTGTATTGCATAGCCTGAGGGGAATGAAGAAAGACTACAAGGTGTTGGGACATTTAGTAAAAAAGTCTGGGGCACAAATTGTGTTCTCTTCATTACTTCCCTTTTGGGGTGAGGACATGGACTGGAATAGAAGGAGTCAGTCCATAAATGCCTGGCTACGAGGCAGGGCTTTGGGTTCTTTGCTAATGGCTGGTTTTAGAAGGTACCAGATCTGACAGGTCTACATGGCAGAGGTTTATCTCAGAGGGGAAAAAGGGTTCTGGGGCAGGAATTGGAAGGTCAAATCGGAGCGCTCAGCTCAGTCCCCGAAATGCCTGTACACCAATGCACGCAGCATGGGGAAGAAGCAGGAGGTGTTAGAAATCTGTGTCCAGTCAGGAGATTATGATCTGGTGACAATTACAGAAACCTGGTGGGACAGCTCACATGACTGGAATGTGGTCATGGACAGCTATGTCCTTTCAGGAGGGACAGATCAGCAAGGCGAGGTTGTGGATTGCTCTTTACATGAGAGAGCAATTGGAATGTATTGAGTTCTGTCCAGGAGCAGATGAAGAGAGAGTTGAGAGTTTGTGGGTGCAGATTAAGGGGCAGGCTGGCATTAGTGACACTGTCATGGGTGTCTATTACAGGCCACCAGATCATGATGAGGAAGTTGATGAGGTCTTCTACAGGCAGCTGACAGCAGCCTCACAGCTCCAGGCCCTGGTTGTCGTGGGCAATTTTAACTACCCTGGTGTTTGCTGGAAGTCCTACTCAGCAGTTGAAGCAGTGCAGGTTGAGGGCAGCCTTGGTTGCAGTGACCATGAGATGGTGGAGTTCAGGATCTCGTGTGGTAGAAACAGAATACCTAGCAGAATCACAGCCCTGGACTTCCAGAATGTTAACCCGAGATAGCTGGTTAACATTCAGACCACTTCTTTGAAGCCCAAGATCAGAGCATTCCAACAGGAAAGAAGTCAAGGAAGAGAGCCAGAAGACCTGCGTGGTTAAAGAGGCTGCTGCTGGGCAAACTGAAGAAGAAGATCTATAGGTTATGGAAGTAGGGGGATGATTATAAGGCTCTAGTCAGAGGATGTAAGGATGCAACTAGGAAAGCCAAGGCCTGCTTGGAATTAAACCTTGCAAGAGAGGTCAAGGGCAACAAAAAGGGCTTCTTCAAATACATAGCAGGTAAAACTAAACCTAGAGGCAATGTAGGCCCCCTGCTGAATGAGATGCTTGTCCTGAAGACAGAGGACACAAAGAAAGCAGAGATACAGAACACCTTTTTTGCCTCTATCTATACTTCTGGGGGCTGTCCTGATATCAAACCCCAGTCTGCTGAATCCCCAGAAGAAGTCAAGGAAAGAGAGGAGCCTGCCTTGGTTGATGAGGACTGGGTTAGGAATAAGTTGAGCAAACTGGATGTACACAAATCCATGGGCCCAGATGGGATGCACCCGTGAGTGCTAAGGGAGACAGGTAAAGTCATAGCTAAGCCACTCTCCATCATCTTTTCTAAGTCATGGGAATCAGGAGAGGTGCCTGGAGACTGGAGGATAGCAACTGACACTCCAATCTTCAAAAAGGGTAAGAAAGAGGACCCAAGTACCTATAGACCCATCAGCTTCACCTCCATCCCAGGAAAGGTGATGGAACAATTGGTAATTGATGCTGTCTCTAGGCACATGAAGGACAAGAGGGTTACTAGGTACGGTCAGCTTGGCTTCACCAGGGGGATGTTGTGCTTGACCAACCTGATAGCCCTTTATATGAGGGCATAGCCGGGTGGGCAGATGATGGCAAAGCAGTGGATGTGGTCTATCTTGACTTCAGTAAAGCATTTGACACAGTCTCCCACAGCATCCTCGCAGCCACACTGAGGCACTGTGGTCTAGATGGTTGGGTAGTGAGGTGGATGGTGAACTGGCTGCAGGATAGAAGTCAGACAGTAGTGGTCAACGGCACAGAGTCTAATTGGAGGCCTGCGTCTAGTGGAGTCCTCCAAAGGTCAGTACTTGGACCTATGGACTATTCAATCTGTTCATTAATGGCTTGGATGAGGGATTAGGGTGCACTGTCAGCAAGCTTGCTGATGACACAAAGCTGGGAGGAGTGGCCGACATCCCTGCAGACTGTGCTGCCATTCAGCGGGACCTGGACAAACTGGAGAGCTGGGCAGGGAGATATTTAATGAAGTGTAGAGTCTGGGATCTGGGCAAGAACAACCCCAGGTATCAGTATAGGTTGGGGACTGACTTGTTAGAGAGCAGTGTAGGAGAAAGGGACCTGGAGGTCCTGGTGGACAGCAGGATGACTATGAGCCAGAAATGTGCTCTTGTGGACAAGAGGGCCAACGGCATCCTGGGGTGGATCAGAATGAGTGTGGTTAGGAGATGGAGAGAGGTTCTCCTTGATGAGATCACATCTGGAGTATTGTGTCCAGTTCTGATCCCCTGAGTGAGTTCAAGAAGGACATAGAACTGATGGAGAGAGTCCAGCACAGAGCCATGAAGATGATGAAGGAAGCAGAACACCTCCCTTATGAGGAGAGGCTGAGTGAGCTGGGTCTCTTTAGCTTGGAGAAGAGGACACTGAGGGGTGACCTCATTAATGTCTATAAATATGTGAAGGGTGGGTGTGAGGAGGATGGAGCCAGGCTTGTCTCAATGTCATCTAGTGATAAGACAAGGCTCAATGGGTGTGAGGTGGAACATAGGAGGTTCCACATAAATATCAGAAGGAACTTCTTCACAGTGAGGGTTTCCGAGCTCTGCAACAGGCTGCCCAGGGGGTTTGTGGAGTCTCCTTCTCTGGAGACATTTAAAACCCACGTGAATATGTTCCTGTGTGACTTGTTCTAGGTGATCCTGCTGTTGCAGGGGGATTGGACTAGATGATCTTTCAAGATGCCTTCTAATCCCTAGTGTTCTGTGATTTTGTGATTGCACTTTGCAGCCTCTGAAGCAGTGCTAACTATGGAGAAATACAGATATGAGATGATAATGTGCAGTCAGAGGTTCCAGAATTTAATCTCTTGAGACTGGAAGTAACTGGAAAGATAACTGATTGTCTTCAGTACCACACAGCCTTCTTGGTTTTTACATTTCCTAGTCTTAATACAAGAAATGAAATAGAAATCAGAGGACTACACTACTAGGCTGTTGATCCAATTTCTTCTTAAAAAATCCCATAAAACTTTAACCAGCAACTCACCACTGAGACAGTACTGGTCTTAAAAATTCAATTCACATTTTCCACTTTACAGCACCAAATTGGAACCAAACTGAGAAAGGGGTGAAAGGTTCTCCAGCCTTCTGAAAGCAATGTTACAGCTTGTTTGCCATCACTTGATGACATAATAGAAATGTTACTGTACAAACAGGCACCACTGTAATCCCTCTGCAGACATCAGACACATCTCTCTCTGTATTTTCAGGTGGATGCCTGGTAATGAAGAAAATAAGCAGAAAACCGATGTTCACTACCGATCACTGGATGGTGAAGGGAACTTTAACTGGAGATTTGTTTTTCCTTTTGACTATCTTCCAGCAGAGCAACTCTGCTTAGTTTCCAAAAAAGTAAGTGTTTCTAAAGGCTTCAGAACTTAAGACCCAGATTATAATTAGTCTGATAATTTTATATCTGTGCTTTGAAACCAAGAGTTTACCTTCGTTCTGCATACTTTTCTCAAACTGGTATTGTGAGCAGATTTTATTTTGCCTTTGGGCCAGGAGCAGCACACTGACAACTACAGCAGTCTCCTCTTAGCAAAGGCAAGATTAGATCTCTAGTATTTACTCTAACCTCAGAATTCACAAGTACTAACAGACCACAGCTTTGTATTTTAAGTTGTTTTTCATAGACGCTTTGGGTGTGTTTTTTTTAATTTTTAGGAACATTTTTGGAGTCATGACAAGACAGAGTTCAGAATCCCACCCAAATTGATTATTCAGATATGGGATAATGACAAGTTCTCCTTGGATGACTATCTGGGTAAGACCACTAAGAAAAGAATTATTGTTGTCTCAAAATAAGATACAAAAATTAATGGTTTTGCATGAAGCTGTTCTGTAAAGATTGTTTTTACAGTGTGAGCCCCTGAGCATGCAGATATGATTCTGCTTTCCCCACACAGGGTAAATGAGCGACTACTCCCTCAATAAAGCCCTACTTGTGCATGAAGTGATGATGTGCATGAAAACATATTCTGCTTCTTTAAGTAAAATTACTTCAGAGTACTTCCGATTTTAACTAAGAGTATTATGTAAGTCTGTAGTACAGGTTAAGCAATCTACTTCACACCATTGTTAATCTTTACCTTTTGTAGAAATACAGCTCTACTGGTGATGATCCTAAAGAGGAGTCTCTGACTTGTGTTGTGACAAGGTCTTTAGCTCACAAGCCAAACATATAGGCCTCAAAATCTGAAAACAATTAACTGATAAACCTCATTCAAGTTAGCTAAATCATGCATCTGTCAGACATTACATAAGTATGACATGGCTGTATTTGGCTATCATTTGTTTTGGTGTGTGGGGGAAAGTGCCTATATGAAAAACTCAAGTGATCCTGCATTAAAGAAAGGGGAGTAGACCTTGCAAAGGCAAATTTATCAACACCAGAGCTTTCAACACCAGCAGCCTGAGCTTAAACATAGCCTGATGTGTCCCACTTCCCTGCCTCACAACCTCTGTAGACAAAAAAAGAGTGTAAATTACATGTTGATCGCTTGTCCGGTCAAACACATTTAGAGATAGTAGAGGTTGATTCTGAACCGTTTTGTTGTATGGCTGATCATGTTGTGCACTGTTTGTTTTCTTATACGTTCCCTAGGCTTTGTGGAACTTGATTTGCATAAAACAATCATTCCAGCAAAAGTTCCAGAGAAGTGCAATATAGATATGATTCCAGAATACAAGGTGGACAGTTCTCAGAAGGCTCCCAGGTCTGCATCTCTCTTTGAGCAGAAATCCATGAAAGGATGGTGGCCTTGTTATGTTGAAAAGGATGGCTCACGTGTTCTAGCGGTATGATTATTACCTTCTTTAAAAGGGACTGAAAGTGTGCTCACTTTGCTTTTAAAATTATAAAGAAAGTCCACCACTTAGCTGTTAACTTACAGTAGACAGACAGAGAAGGAGTAAATAGGACATCCACACACAAGTTCAGGAATTTTGCTCCATCAGTTAAGAATGAGTTTAATACTTGATTTATTTATTTTGAAACTGTGTTTAACTTGAAGGACTCTGGCACCACGTTGAGTCATGTTACCTCACCAAAGCAGCCAATAGAATAAATTTGTGAATGAATTTATCATGTTATTGTTTAGGAGAAATACATTAAAGACTAAAGAAAAAAAAATAATCTAAAGCATATATGAAGGGTGGGTGTCAGGAGGATGGAGCCAGGCTTGTCTCAATGTCATCTAGTGACAGGACAAGGGGCAATGGGTGTAAGCTGGAATGTAGGAGGTTCCATGTAAGTATCAGAAGGAATTTGTTCACAGTGAGGGTGACCGAGCACTGGAACAGGCTGCCCAGTGGGGTTTTGGAGTCTCCTTCTCTGGAGACATTTAAAACCCACCTGAATATGACCTGTGTGACTTGGTCTAGGTGACCCTGCTGTGGCAGGGGGATTGGACTAGATGATCTGTTGAGGTCCCTTCCAATCCCTAATGTTCTACAATTCTGTGATTTTTATATACAGCAAATGTGATTAATATATGGAGAGCTCAGACTAGCTTCATGACTACAACAGCAATCAGAGGTCCTCAAGCATAAAGAATATGAATGTGTATTTATCACTTGCTAGAATATTAAGCCTTTCAGATGTGTCTGCTGCTTCTTGCTAATGTTTTTGCCTTAAAGCTTTATTACTGGAATTTTAAAAGTGGGAAAAATATTCAGAAATATCTATCAGCCACAGCATTATAAAAAATTAGATGCTTAGTCAATTGGAAAAGACACAGTCCTTCTATTGCTCTTAGAGGAAGAGAAGAATCGTTTCTGTTTTGCTAAAACGGGGAAAAAAACCCTAGTACATGGCTTAAAACAGAGCTACACATGAATTAACAAAATAATTGTCTGTACTGTAATTTTTTTTGCTATTTCTTGTTCTCTGATTTGAAACGTGTTGTGACACATTTTAAAGAGAAGATGGAAAATACACAGCTGATCCCAAACTCTGCTGTACCGGTACAAACTCTCTGTACCAAACAGGTACTATTTGTGGTGTTTTAATAAGATGCTTGTCTCATGCCACATGTTTTCTGAAGGGTAAAGTTGAAATGACATTGGAAGTTGTCAATGAAAAAGAAGCTGAGGAAAGGCCAGCTGGTAAAGGAAGAGATGAACCCAACATGAATCCCAAACTAGACCTACCTAAGTAAGATATTTTTCTCTCACTAGCCTGACAAATACGTAGTAACTAGCTACTGTGGAGTTGTTGATGAAATGTACATGCATCACTTACCCTTTGCAAAACTCCATTTAGAAAAGCCAGTCTTGTTTCTTCCTGCAGACATTAGGATGACATGCAGGGTGGTTTCAGTATTGATGGCACGTGTTTATTGAAACTGCTGTCATGTATTACAGACCTGTCTGTTTCTCAGTCTCCAAACCAGAGTGTTTTAACGTGCTCTTACTCTCATGCTTGAGTATTGCCTGGTTTTTTTATAACACGAGTGATATTTCTTTCTTTCAAAATGCAGCCGACCAGAAACTTCCTTCCTTTGGTTTACAAACCCTTGCAAGACAATGAAATTTATTGTGTGGCGCAGATTTAAATGGCTTTTTATAGGCCTGATCATCTTGCTGATTTTCCTCTTGTTTGTAGCAGTGCTTCTCTACTCGTTGCCGGTAAGAACTTCTGAATATTACTGTTTTGTGGCTGGGGTGTGAAGCTGGCTTATGTATGAGTCACCAGCAGGATATGCTCCTTACTCAGATGAGAGATTCTATCAACTCCATTTCAGCAGGGACATAGATAGGGATTATGTTGTGATCACTATAAACAATTTAAGCTGATTTTTTTTATTGAGAAAGAATTAAAATTCACAGTCAAACTGGTTTATTAACTAAAGATGCAGTAAATGAGTGATTTAGAAGTGTTACTAACCTACATGCTTAAAAAAGAGTTAATAGATCTTTACAGTCTGGACTTCAGTCTGCTTTAATCTGGCCTAGTTTGCTCATTGTGACTGAATGCAGTCGGGTATACTTTAATGTCTTCAGTATTTGTAACAAAATTATTTGGAGGCATTTTGTGTACATTGTTTTACCTCTGTTGTTTCTTCCTTTCTCCCCCAACAGAACTATTTGTCAATGAAGATCGTGAAACCAATTTAAAGAAGAGTTTTTACCTCATCTTTTTAAACAGCAAAGAGGTTTCACCTCAGGCTGCGGACCAAATTCAGAAAAGATCTTCACCCTTTTTATCAGCTAGTGTTTGGAACTGAAAAATAGATAATTAATTTAACCAAGGTTAGCCAAGGTTCAAGAGATCACAACAGGTGATTGATTTTTAAAAACAAAGCATACCCTCTCCCTTACATTTTATGTACCTTTTTTTACAGTGTGAAGGCATCTTTCAAACTAGATTTTTCACAAAGATGCCTGCTGTTACTCTCTCTGGTTTTTTAATGTGTATTTCCTTCTGAGAGTGCCTTTCTACTGGGCACCCTTCAAAACTTTGCATTTTAGGTTCATGAAAGACAAGCACTACTTACTGTCACCAAAGATACCTCGCAGTGCAATCAAAGAAGGGTCAGGCATTGTTTCTAGAGAAGTTTTCAGTATCGTGCTGCTTGAAATCATTAGTTACAGCACTGCAGACTTGACAATGCGGGATAGATATATATATATATACACACACACATATATATGTATCTCGACAACATCCATATGCACAGAGAAGTAAATAATGTACTGTTCACTTAATGTAATTTACAAATGTTTAAATAAATTTATCCACAAGTAAAATGCAAGTTACTGGTTTTATTTGGCTGTTGCAAAACTAGAACACACTAGCTATTGTGCTGTGTCTATCAAAGGATGAATGCCATAAATTTAGATTGTAAGATATTTTACTGTTATCTTTACAATGAAGAACAAGGAAATGCTCCTGCATAAATCAATAAAGAATTGAAATCTGTTGAGTAGTTTCACTACACTCACTGTATTTGTATTTAGAGATTATCTCGAATCAAAATACGAGGATACAGAACACGGATTCAACCCTTGTCTGAAATGTGATCTGCACAGCCTGGGCTCAGTAAAATATAATCATCTGCTCTAAAAATAAGGTTATAGTCTGGGATTCCACCTCACTTTTATGGAGGGCCAAAGCAGAAGCACCTATCTGAGCATTCTGTGGTGCTTAAAATTTAGGAAACCTGCAGCATTTTGTATGATCAGCACACCTGTGACTGGATAAAGACTTCAGCTGTCTTTAAAATAGACAGCAAAAATACCTGCAAGAACAAGTTGGTCTTGAAAATTCTCATTGTATTTAGTGGCACACTTAACGTTTCGTTAGAACACAGCACTGTAATATAACCATGCACTTGTCAGACAAAATAAGTGAATTATACTTATTCTATATATGGATGTATATTATGCTTTGTTTTACTTCCAGTAAGTGTGTTAAATGAAAGAATTTCCAGAATGTGAAGTCCCATTAGCTGGAGTGGCACAAGCAGCAGCCAGTACTGTCAAAAAGATAGCAATGCTCTTATTTTTTGGTTCTTATGAAGCTCTCAAGCATCTTGACCTATGAGCGAGAGCTCAGAGATGGAACTAATCACCATCCAGATGGGTTGTCCCTTCACTAATGAGAAAATAGCTCTCCAGAAATAACTGGCAATAACTGATCATCCAGTATTAAAATCTGTCTCAATCAATGCGATAAATCTGGCCGATGGTAAAAATCACAGCAGCCTTATTTTCACTTTGAGACAAGAAAGTGTGTTGCTTATAAGGGTTGTCATTAGAGAGCATTTAACTTGAAAGAGCATTTCACAGAAAACAATTATGAAAGGAAGTAGAGATCTGAGCAAGTCTGTTCACCTGGCATTTGAAGATTGGCAGGTACTGCCCTTCTCACTTGAGTTCACCCTCTTCCAGATGCCTGTTTGTCCAAGCACGCATGGGCTTGAGAGTTGCCCTACATTTACACAATGCTATTAAAAACATACCTGCAAAATCTGAGCAGCTCTTCTGTCTCCCAGCCTGCTCCAGAAGCAAACAAAACACATGCCCACAAGAAAGAAACTGGGACCATTAATATTTACATAGAATGCTAAACCCTGGGGCAGCTGCTGGTTTGCCCAGTTTAAACTGTTTGAAAGGTTTAGGCTGGCACAGGAAATAACTTCACCCTGCTCTCATTCGGCACCAACTGCTGGGATGCTCACTTTGGCCAGGGCGGCTCTGTACCGCTGGCAGCTGAGGCTGACATCCTTTGAGAGCACAGAGAAAAGAGCAGAACGAAGATGTGCTGATGTCACTCTCTCACATCACAGGAGATTGCTTAACCCCAGGAATTCCTCCTATGACTTTGCTTTTCCTAAGCTCAGACTGACAAATGTTTTGGCCTGTGAGCTGATGGGGCCCGTTTAGCTGCACTCCAGGCCCCAAGTCCCCAGTACACAGAGTCTGTGCTTCATAGAAAAGATCATCTGGGTCTGGACTGCATTCTCTGTTCTGGTGAAAGAAAATGTTAGATGAGGTTTCCTTCTCTGCAGCTGCATGTCTTTTAAACATGAGATGCCAGCTGGCTGCAACAGACAGGGAAAGGTTAAACTACACAGAAAATGCTTTTAACAAAAAAATAATAGCAGTGTGTCACTTGCCAGCAATATGTCAGAGTCGTCCTGTCTCTGACATCATGTAGCTTCAAAGAACAGCAGCTGCACTCTTTCTTTGATACACACAGGTATCCAAGAAGCAAGTGACTTCCTATCTGTTCCTTCCAGTAGTCACCCCAAACCCTGACTACCGGAGTGGCCTGTAAGGAGGTGAACAGCTACTGTCATGTACTTTACGACGGGATGGATTGTCCAGGAAAGACTCAGTGTGTAGCTCAGAGAAAAGTGCACCTAAACCAGCCCCCTGTAAAATACAGAGGCAGTAAATTCACCTACAGGCTATTCTTGCATTTCTTTAAACCACCACAAGATGGCATCCCAAGTCTCATGTGTTCACGAAGTCCTTACAGCGCTTGTTTCATTCCTATTCTGAGTACACCTCAAGTATGATAGAGACGAACAATAAAATATATTCAACAGTTAAGGGAAAACACAGTTCCACCAAAAATACGTTTCTTCCACATGTATTTGGAAAGCACATACCTTTACACACTTTTAGGACCTGCCTACTCTACAGGAACAGAAAGTCTGGTTCCCACTGGTATTTATGCTGTTTTAGTAGGATGTCCTCTTTGTGACACTAGAAAACAGGTGCTTATCAACTCACCAGCAGCACCGAAGAGTGAGGTGCAGCATTCATGCTGAATTCTGTGTCGGCGCTAGCTCAGCCAGTAAACAGCAGTCCAGTTTTGACACAGCCCTTCCCATCGCTGGGAGCCTGTTGTGTGTACAGACAGGCACCCAAATTAGAGAGACAGTGCTCTAAACAGGGAAACCTAGAAAGTTCTTTAAAAATTCATTGCATGTTGAGTCTGACCACAAAGCTACCCCTTGTAGAAGTTGGTCTCCTTTGTATCTTTTGCTGTGGCGAAGAGATTAAATCCGTTGACAAGTGCAAGATGAGAAACACAGCAGAAAAAAAACATACTTTCCTGAGGCCACCAAAAACCTCTGAATGTGTTATAATTGCTTATGAAAGACACCAAGGCAGTTCTGCTCCTTTCCCACACCTGCAAGATTTCAGGACTAACAGGAAGCAGCAGCAGGGCATTCAGGAGGTGCACACGCACTCTGGATGGAGCAGCGGGACCTACAGCCACCTCAGAGAGATCCCCTGGTGCTGGCCAACACAGAGCAAGGCACTTTGGGTTCCCTTAGGGGAGCTGCCTAGAGCTGTCAGAGAGAGGCAGTGAGATTCCATACATCTAGTCGCTCACTTCTGCAGTAGGATGCCAGCATCCCCATGGGAGATACAGACCAAACCACCTCCCCTCCACTGTCTTCTGCAACACTGCTGCTACTACCACAGCAGTGCTGGAAATTGTTCCCACCAATGCTGTGTCAGTAATGGCACACTCAGCCAGGCAGCAGATTCTGATTTAAAACTTCCAGGCAGAGAAGTGAACTTAACCTGCTCTTCCAGTCTCATGTACAATTCCAGTCACTGTTCACATGAATCACAGAATTCTTTCAATTGGAAGACACCTTTAAGAACATTAAGTCCCACTGTTGGTAAGCCAGCACTGACAGGTCACCACTGATCAAGGTGCCACCGCTAAACCGTGTACCCGAAGGAGCATGACTGTATGTCTTGTAAATACCTACACAAGGGATGGGGATTGTGCCATTCCCCGGGCAGCCTGTTGCGGTTGCTTTGCAAGATGTTTTTCCTAATGTCCGACCTAAACCTCTCTGGTGCAACTTGAAGCTGTTTCCTCTTATCCTATGACTTGTTACCCAGGCGAACAGACTGACTCCACTTCTCTATATAGTCCTTTCAGAAGGGGCATTTGCAGTAGAACAACCGAAGAGCACCACTGAGGACTGAAAGAAAGTGTGGGCATTCAGTACTGCAGCCGGCTGTGTCCCCAGACTGCGTATGTACCGCCTCCAGCCCAAGAAGACACACATACTTCTAGAAAGGAAGAGAAGGGACTGGGAAGTTTTATGTAAAGCTAAAGTACAACTGCTGTTAGGCAGCAAGAAAACAGTTACAGATGTGCACCTAAGCACCTGAGCTCCCATCCACACCTCTACTGGATCTGCCACTGACAACAGCTCAGTATGAAAAGGCAGTCAGTAAAGGCATCAGGAACACATAACAATTAATAAAACTGTGTGTTACAGTCTTGTAACACACAATCACAATCCTCTCATGTTCAAAATCCATGTTTGATTTTGCTACAGGTCTCAAAAATCACATTCTATAGGAATGATTCAAATGTGAACAGTGAAAGTAATCAAAGGCGAGCATGTTCAGATAAGGCAAGAAAATCGTAAGAGGTCAGAACTAGCCTGGAAAGTGACAGAGTAGCTAGAAAATAATTGATATCCAAAATACGGAGAGGTAGAGAAGGTAGAAATCTGATGCCTTTCTTCAGGGGCCACATTAAAATTAATGCATAAAAGTTTTATTTTACGTGCATAAAGACACCTTCTTCCCCTCCTTCAAACAAGGCAAAAAAATGTACACAAGGTTAAAGACAACGTTCTAGTGCAGATCTTGGGTAACTGTTGGAACACACTGGCAGAGCGTGTCGTTTGGCTTAATAAGAACAGAGAAGAACCTGTAATACCTCCCACCTTCATTCTTACACTGTCCACATCCCGTGCTCACTGTTAGGAATCCCCAGAACTGTGTTGCACAGACAGTATTGCAACTGGGAGCAGGACTGCACACTCACAGCTGTGAGAGATGCCCTCCCTCCCTTGCAGAATACCAAGTTTTCCAGCCTTCAGTGCATACACCTTACTCAGGTTATCAAACAAAACGTCATTATGAAGGGATCATGGACCAGTTTTCAGAGACACGATTTGAATGGGGCCACAGCTTCACAATGCATTGACACCGGTGGTATTACCGACTTTAAATAGTTAGTCCTTCCCACTACCATTGCCCTTGACTAACAAAAATCAGAGTTAGAACTAAAGGAAAAACCAAGAACACTTCTGATGCATTTTATTTTATTGTTTGAAGGATAGTGTGGGACTATCCTTCAAACCATAATACAATGGTGTGTTTAAAGAAATCATTGGTTATGGCCTTGAGAAGAATGGCTTAAACTGACGTAGTCATCAAACAAGATGTTCTCAGACCAAGTTGTCAGCAAGTGCCTTTACCCCGAGAGTCTGTTTCAGGACTGCAGGCAGACTCAGGGAAAAGAAAATATATCAGCTGCACCAAGAACTATCACCAGAGGAATTTGTTTGCTCATGGGAGGACAAACATAACAAGGAAAATTTTAAAAACTAAATTAAAATAAAATAAAACATTGAAAATACAGAAAAATATTTAGCCAGCAGCCCACTTATATTTGCCCAAAATGAGGATGAACATTGCAAACATGACAACTTATCAGTTGATAACTTGAGATAAAGAATCCTTTCAGAAGCCAAAGACTGACCTTATGTGCAAGACAGATATTAGCTTACGTTAAAACAGTGAAAGCTCCAGTTAGCAGCGAAGCGTCAGCCTTCACGCTATCGCAGAGTGAGGCTTCTGCAGCAAAATTCCAGATTTCTTAGCACTCCTTTCCCAGATTTCAGGGTGAGAAACTCTGCAGCAGTGTTTTGTGTATGAAACTGCTCTGCTTTTACTCCCGGATACGTGAAGCCTTTGTTTGAACGAACAGAGCTCACAAGTGTTTTGTTCCGATAGCTGCCTGGCTGGGAACTGATAGCGCAGCCCATTAACACCTTCCCCGCAGCCCTGTCCCTCCGGACGTTACTGCCGGCACCTCTGGGATCCCAGCGACCAGCTCCCGCTCTGGACCTCTGACACATCCTGGTCCGGACCTCTGACACTCCCTGGTCTGGCACAGGAGATCGATGTCAGTGGGGGTTTTTTCAGCGCTAAAGTGTTCCTGTTTTGGAGTCGCAGCCAGCCAATTAAACTTTTAAAGCTAATCCTACCCACGTCAGATCAGTTTAGCCCCAAACATACACTTTCTACCACACAGTTCTTCCCCTCACACAAAAGCCTGCGCCGCACACACACAAGATGTGGATAACAGCTACTATTACAATATTAAGGGGGGAAAAAAAGAAAAAGAAGGGGCTGAGACCAGTATTTATGCAAGAAAGAACGGGACAGCTATGAAGAGCACCAAGTGAGATCTCCATCTGGTGTTGCTATAAGGGGGCCCTGTTACTGGGGACCTAGTCCAGGTTTCTTGCCTTGAAAAAAATCCTGAAACAAAATAGATTGTCCCTCTACGCTGTGAGTTTAAACACAGCAAGTAAGCAGACAGGTAAAAGCAATCAGCTCTGTGAAAGGACTTCCTTTTCCTTCAATTGCACAAGTATATACGTCTGTATGTTTTTAATTAGCAATAACTTGTCCCCACACATCTTGCTCTGGTCCATGCTGTGCCAACTTAAACCTTGCCAATGAATCTGAATAGCCAAATAAACCTCAGTCCCTCCCCAAGCATCCACCATTCACATTAAGTAAAGCACATAACAATGGAGAGAAAACAGATCTGAAAAGATCTTATTTCCAAATGTAAAGGTCTAACCTGAGGATAGATATTTACATGGAAATCTCAATTCTTCTTGCTCATATACATGGCTCAAGAATTATCTGGTCGCTTAGCACACTGAGCTTCTCTTACCAGATTAACAGGGAGGAGCAAATTAACGGAAAATGGAACGGAAATCCTCCAAAGCAACGAGAAAGAACATACCTCCCTGCTCCCAAACCAGCAAAAGACCCTGAAAACAAACTTGTGCAACTCAGAGCAATAAGGAGGAAAGAAAACGGGTTGCAACCCCAGATTCATCGTGTGCAGCAAAAGCCAGACCAGCCTGCCAAATCGTGGGAGAGTTCTGCTGCTTCCCTCAGCTCTAATGACCAACCTGCTCCTCGATCCTTGTGGGGCACATGGGGAGATATCTTCACTTCAGACAGCTTCCAAATCAGCCTCACCTTTGCTAAGGTCACGCAGTACAGATGCTTTTGTGCCTCTGAACCACTCTCCCACATCAGTTGTTCAGCAAGAGATCACCTACTCCATCAGGCTTTACCTCTCTCTTACATATCCGCTGCTGCAGGCCAGTATTGATTGGTTCAACAGATGGGTTTCCGGTTCGGAAACCAGAAATTCCAGATTTCATTGCCAATAATATTGTCTTTAGCTGAAAGCATTTTTTTTTTTGAACGCTGTGAAAATTTGGTGTGAAAACAATTAAAAAGAGGTAAAGGTGAAAATCCTTTGCCCGTCTGGGAAAACAGGATGCTTGTTGGTGAATGGCACTTTCAGTGAAAAGCTGCAGAAAGCCCTGAGAATTGCCTGGGGTAGCAGAAGCTAAATCTAACCTGAACAGAGGAACCTGCAAGCCCGGTGCCACACTGGAGCTGTTACAAGCTCTCAGGCAGACCAGCCAGGCTGCAGGAGACCCTGGTCCTGCATCTGCAAAAAGGAACAAACAAACCAAAACTGAAATGTCAAGCTCAATGGCCTTATGTTTTCTTTTTATGCATCATGAATCACAGAATCATAGAATACTAGAATCATTAAGGTTGGAAGAGACCTCCAAGACGATCACATCAAGTCAATGCCACCCTGCCTGCCAGATAATGTCATGAAGTAATTACATTTTACAATGTTTATCTGAATCAGAAGTGATCTCTTGGTTCCAGCCAAGCTACTCCAAGCCTTGCACAAGTTAGACACAGAACTGTTTCAACTAATTCACAGAGGCAAGGCCAAGTGAATTACCAGCTAATTTAAGTCCTAGTAATATTTTTTTTAAAAATATGATTAATAACAATTTATTTCAATTGTTCATGAGAGTGTTCAGGATTAAGAAAGGATGCATCTTTTCAATGATATGTATTTCTATATATCTGACCCACAATAACAGTCACAATGCTTAAACAAGTTACTGTAATTTTAACCAGAATGTCACTAGACCTCATGAGAATGAGATGTAACTGTAGTCAGAACATCATGAACTGATCTACTCTAACATGTCCTGTACTAGTCCTGTCGTAAGACAATAGTGACAAACCACATGGAAATAGCTAGCAGACACAAACCATAGAATGAACTCTGACGTGAAAGTCAAGCACCAACCTGAAGACACAAGCTCTAGAGACCTCAGTGGACTGTAGCCTTATCGAGGCAGCATTTTTTCTTTTGGGAATAAGTAACAGGGAAGGAATCAAAAGAAGACTCATTAATTAGCAGTACATTGAATTATGCTATAGGAACCACTGCTTTGTAATAAGATGGCTTTACAGACACATTTTGCTTTCTGGTGCCAGTAAGAAGATACATTAGGAAAAGCACCAGAGATGTACATTTCTGGAGAACAAAGTGTACCAGAAAGCAAATGACATTACTCAGTGACCGTTACTGCTTTTGCTGTCAAAGAATCACAAAAGTGTTTGGGTTGAAAGGGACTTTTACAGGTCATCCAGTTCACTCTCCCTGCAGTGATCAGGGGCATCTCCCAACTGGATCAGGTTGGTCAAAGTCCTATTCAACCTTACCTTGAATGTTTCCAGAGATAGAGATTCTACCACCTCTCTGGACAACCTGTTTCAGGGTTTCACTGCCCTCCCTGCAAAAAAAAGTCTTCCTTATATCTAATCTAAATCTGCCCTCTTTTAGTTTAAAGCCAACAACCCTTGTCCTGTCACAACAGACCATGCTAAAAAGATTGTCCCCATCTCTTCTATGGATCCCCTTTAAGTACTGAAAGGCTACAATATGGTCTCCCTGAAGCTTTCTCTTCTCCAGGCTGAACAACCCCAACTCTCTCAGCCTGTCCTCATAACAGGGATCTTCTATCCCTGTGATCATTTGCGTAGCCTTCCTCTGGGTCCCCAACAGTTCAGCAAAAGATTCTCACATACATTTTTTTCCCAAAAATCTACATTTATCATCTGTCACCAGGTGGCTATCATTGGCCAGTCCCACAACACACTCCCCTAACTAGCCAAAAGCTTTAGAGACAACAAAAAAGACAGGGAGGGCCCACTCACCTCTTATGGTCACAGGCAAAACACAGACTCTACCTGAGGAAAACAAAATCAGATTTAAACAAGAAAAACAGTCACTAAAATACAGAGAATGTTAAAATGGTTCTTAACTGAAACTTCCCATGCCCAGTTCTGCTACCACCTGCAAACTCCTTGCAGTTCTTCCCTGTGGTGATGTGGTTTCCCCCCCACAGAGGACAGTCCTTTGGTAACTTCAGCTGGTGTGGGGGCCTCTCACAGGCTGTGGTCCTTCCATCAGCAAACATCTCCAGCACAACTCTCCTTAAAAGTCGTGGTATTTTTAGGCATAAATCACCTGCTCTGGGGTGGCATAATCCACGGGCTACAGATGGAGACTCCTTTCCACCCTCATCCTCCACCACAGGCTCAGGGAACAGGCTGCTGTTGCGTGTTTCTCTGCAGAAGGATGGGGGACTTTCTGGTTGTATCTTCCTGCTCCAAACAAAAAGGTTACCCTCAGAAAAAGAAAAAATACCCCAAAGCAAAAAAAACCCCAAATCACCAAACTAAAACCAGAAACTGCTAAATGAGTTTTTCTCCCTTAAATGTGTTCCTTTGCAGAGGTGCTGATTGACTCAGCCTGAGCCAGAGGTGGGTCCAACCCAGAACTAGTTTGTCATGACTCAAAATTACCCTATTAAAATTGATGATTTGGCAGAGAGGTAGAATCATTAAGGAGCTCAAGGAAAGATGGAAGGTTTAGAAAGGACTTGAAGGAGGGGAAGAGTTTACACAACAAGAATCAGCCTGTGATATTACAGATATTACAGACTACATGAAATGCCATACCTAAGTGTTAAAAAAGGAGAGAGGAACAACAGCTCCTGACTGGGATCCCTCATGATCATGCTTACCTCATATCCAGTTTTGAGCCAGAACAGAACTAACCAACTGCCCTTTCTGCAGTTACCAGCACACATTTGCAGACAGTGTCTGCTTCTGCAAGTGATGACACTTGATGTTTACACTTACTACCAAGGCCTGGGCAGCAGAAAGGCTCTTGCTTAGACTTGCTCCCATGAAGACCAAGGTCACTGCTAAATCTTCTGCCTCATGCTAGGGGTGCAGTAAACGACAGGCCACACCTATGGGGAGGAGTGGACAGGGCAGGTGACCCTACACCAACCAACAAGTTCTTCTGTTCCACAGATGTCATCTTGGGTATAAAGCTGAGGGAGCACAAAGGCCAGGCTCTCTCCTGCAATGGCTGGTGTCTGCCTTCAACCCCAAACTGTGCATTCCTGAATTCAGTTCCAGAACCCAGCTCCTGAATTTGGTTCCTGTCTGCCACTGAGTCCAGGCTGGGACGTCCCCAGAATCTGCATGAATGGTGACAGTGACTTAATGGTCAGTGGGAGATTACAGTTTGGCATTGGTTTTGTAAATATTTGTATAGATTTCCTTGCATTGTTATTATTTTTTCATTTTCTTTTCCAACCTGTAAGTCTCTCTCCCTTATTCGTCTTCCCCATTGTGAAGGGAGAGAGGTTAATAGCCCATGTCATTTGTTTACAGACTGACCCAGCCTTAACTCCTCAGCAACTTCGGCAATGGTACAACTCTTCAGCCACACAGTATGGCAATCTGCAGAGCCTCCACTTCCCCTCACAGTTCTGAACAATAATTTGGGTGTGCAAAATGCAAAGAATAATGGAGATAGTATGATCCATTCCTGCTAAGTGCACCAGAAGAAGGTGCACCTGAAGAAGGTGCACCAGAAGCCTCCACCCATGGCAAGGCTGTCCTAATACCCAACTGATATTCAAACCTTTTAGGGTTCTGTCACCAGGGCTCCACTAAGGAACACAGTTCCTTTAGTTTGGAAGATAGAAGCATTTGACTTATTAGTACTGGTCAGATCTTTTCTTATGGTCCAACTGTCTCAAAATAAATACCTTGCTGTTTAAAATATAATCAGCATCCACTATGTTATGCATGGTAGAACTTTGCTGGGCTCAGCCTGCATGCAGTAAAGGGATCTGAGCTCTAATTAACACAGAAAGCACTTTGACACTTTCTAGTAGTTATTATGGCACACAAGCAACCAGTCATGTCAGAGGACAGATCATCCAGACTACGCAGACATCAGTCTCTACCTTCTCTCAGTAGAAGTTGTCTGCAACCTCACCCTTGGGTGCATCACCCAGAGCTCATAGTGCTTCACTGAGCTTGGAAGGTCCTAGGAAATCCTCATGAGTAGTTGTCCACTGCAAGCAAAGGCTCGTCTGTGAATTTTGTTCCTTCAACGTGACTAGTATCTACGATTCCTGTTGCACGGTACCGTCCCCGAACCGCCCGTGTTTTAGAAACCCGCGAGTAATTCCACTCTGCCATGAGGGGAAGGACGGGAAAGCAGCGTTGTTAGACTGCGCCGAGCGCTCGGCTAAGGGTAACTGGCGCTTGATCCAGCTGTCAGGGGAAATGGGTACGGTCCTCCTAGGCAGCGTAAATAAATCTTTGATCTGTGGATTTGAAAACAGTTTCTCCAGCCCATAAAAGCACTGCCTACCGAATGAGATACGTTGTGCTTAAAGGCCCTATTGTACGCATTTCAAGGGAAAGAAATTTCACTGCCACAACTCTACTGCTAAAATGTTTCTTAGGCATAAAAACCTCATCCCCAGTTCTTTTAGAAACTGCAAACTAATAATTAGACCTTCTGAACTCCAGAGTCTGTGGCCTGTACTTAATGTGATGTTACTAATGCATTTATAAACACCAGACTCCAAAGCCAACACTGAGATCTTCCATCATAATTTAGATCTCTCATTAACTTCACCACCCTGACCAACATGCTGTCACTGGCAGAGTGTTTGACAGTTTACATTACCTGCAGACATGAGCTCGTGTCAATTCAATTAAGAAAGATTAATTCCAGAACTGACAATGCATAAATATTTTCAAATTACACCTGGCCTTGTTGGCAGTGCTTACTCCAAGGCTGACTTTAGATGAGAGAACATGTCTTTAGCCTCCTGGGCAGAAAGGAAAATTAGAAGTGGAAGAATTTATTCAGTATTCCATCATACTGTCTATCTTTTTTAATGCCCCCCACCTTCCCCTCCCAATAATTAAACAAGCTTATCTCTCACTGTCTGTTTCAGAATGGAAGGAAACAGAAAGGTTCAATCCAGACAGCCACTGCCAAAAAATTGTCAGTGACATCTTTATGTTGATCATTTGCTGACTGGTTTGGGTCTAATTTGTGTACATTATTGCTTTGGAAGGCATTCAGACACCATGGTGATAGACACCGTATGACGATGTACATAGATAACATTTGACATTTATCTTCATGAATAAAGATCTGGGTCACTCCCCACTGATTGCACTTCTCATGAGTGAAGATGAATGTCACATCAGACTAAGCCATCCCATATTCTACTGAAATACTCTTACTCTTGGCTCTGGTTTGTAAAAAATCACAGAATGTTCTATACCAGAAGGGACCTCTAGACATCATCTAGTCCAACCTCCCTACACAGGGAGAACTCTACCTAGGTCAGGCTGCTCAGAGCCTAACTAAGCCTGACCTTAAATGACTCCAGGGCTGACACCCCCACCACCTCCCAGGGCAGCCCATTCCAGCAATCAACCACCCTCACATTGAAGAATTTTTTTCTAATGTCCAGACTAAATCTGTCCTTTCCCAGCTTGAACCCATTGCTCCTTATTCTATCTGTGCAAACCCTCTTGAAAAGACCTTCCCCTGCCTTCCCCCTCAGGTACTAGAAGGTCAAAAAAAGGTCCCCCCGGACCCTTCTTTTCTCCAGGCTGAACAGCCCCAAATGTCTCAGCCTGTCCTCATATGAGAGATGCTCCATTTCCCTGATCATCAAGACAGCCCCCAGAAGTACAGACGGAGGCAAAGAAGGTGTTCAGTATCTCTGCTTTCTCTGCATCCTCTGTCTCCAGGGCACCCACCTCATTCAGCAGGGGGCCCACATTGCCTCTAGTTTTAGTTTGACCTGCAGTGTATTTGAAGAAGCCCTTTTTGTTGCCTGTACCAAATTTGTCCTACTGTGCATAAAGTAGAATGGCTGACAAATTTCTTATTTGACTAAAATCTCATTGTTTTGGTTTTTTTTTAAGGACTTCTGAGTCGCAAACTTTTTTATATGCAATTTCCACTCAGACTGCTACCTGTGCTGCATAGTGTGGCTTTTCATACAGAAAATAAAGGCTTAAAATCAAAGTTTAAGAAACACAAACCCAAATAAAAGCAAAAGGCCATATGAGTGCAGTAGTGGAAAACTGTCAAAGTCTTCGAATTTAAGCTGGTTTATTGACATTAGAGCTGAAATATGACTTGCCCAGCCTAGCTCTTTGGTTCATTTAATCATTGTCCTGAAAGTAATGTTCACTTTATGAACAGCCTGCTAACTTCCAGAATGGTGTGGTGTGGTTTTCATGAAGTGGGGAGAAGCAAGTCTCTTTTTTTACTTCTACTCAGTGAGATAATGAAAGAAACCATGAGCAGCAACTGAAGAACATAGCAGTGGCTGTAAGCTTTGTGTCCAGGTATAGGTATTTCTTGAAAATGCTGCATTATTTTTAAAATTATATAAGCTATAGAGAAAGATGGAAGCTAAAATAACCATAACAGAATGACTTACTTCATGTTCTCCTCCTCTGCATGTAGTACGTCCTGTTAAGGTGTTTGAACTGTAAAAACTAGTGTCTATAGTCTTCTTTAGCTTCTTTGTAATCACAGAGGATCTAGATCACTGCTTGCTCTTTCTCAGGGACAACAGCATCCTAGTATTGGGAGTAACTGTCTGTGTTTGTGCTCAGGGACAGACATATGCAGGTCTCACTGCTCGCTGTTCATGCATCCTAGGGACATATGTTCCAGGCTGTGATATCCTTGGCTAGTAAGCACAGAGTAGACCAGGAGGAGTAGCACAGGAAGAGCTGTTTTCCTTCTTGCTTTAGGCGTATCTTCCATGACCACAAAGAATACAGCCAGTGGCTCTGACACAGCAAGATCGCTAGTAGACAAACTAAGCAGCATTTTTAACAGGAACCTGAGTGTTAGAAGTTATTCCTCCAGAGTCCTGGGACAAGCAGTTTGAAGCCAAATACAAAGTAATTATGTTTTACAATGGGAAGATTTGTTTTACACAAGTGCTAAAAGGAAATGGAGAAACGCATGGAAGGTGCTTGATAGACTAAGAAAGGGTTATGCTAGAGACAAGGCACCTACGTGCAGTTAAGAACATCCAGTAGCTGCACAAACCAGCTAGAAAATACAGCAGCAGAATGGGCAAAATAAAATCACTAAAAAGGGCAAGCAGAAAGAAGTAAAAATGTCTGTCCTCCCTTTGTATCCCAAAAAGAAAGATCCTTCTTTAGGCATGGTGCTTCCTTCTTATGTGATTCTGACACCTACAGCAAAAACCTCACATAAATACTTTGAGAAAACCACAGCGTGACATGTGGCGAGTGTGCAGTGTCTGAACAAGGCAGGCACTGAAAGGACTTTACATTTAAGGTATCTTATGTTTTGGTTTTGGTCATGGAGAGGTGGTTTTGTTCAGACTCTCTTTGAAAAAGAATATAATCTACACTACTACACCAGCGGTCTCTGCGTCGGGCAACAGAAGACCTCCCTCTGAGATGTTTAGAGCCCACGATGTTTTCCTGAGTCAATCCAATACGACCACAGGGAAATCTAAGTTCCCTTAAAGAGAGGCCATGAATGACATCAAACAGCATACCTTGCTGCTAGCTTTGAAAGCAGCTATTTGAATTCTGTACAGGCTTTGCCCTAATTACTACAATTTGGTACAGAATTTATTTCTTTTCTTTTTTACTATTCACAAATGGCTCTGGAGGGCTTCTGGCATTTGCCAGTTTTCAAAGTTTCAAAGTACTAAGAAGTCCCCTAAATTAATGTCCCTCACATTTTAAATCAGTTTCTAATCGACATGACCCATATCTAAATAACGCCTCCCAAACACAGATGATAAACACAGACTTCTATTATCACCTTTAAAGTCCGTTCCAGGCTATGTGAAGATAACCAGGTTTGGTTCATTTTTAAGAGAAAAGAGAAAATTAAGCCTCCTTTTTCACCTTGCAGGTTTCAGTTTTGCATAATTCTCTTTTTAAACAGCAGACGTGTGTTTCTAAAACATGCAGGGCAAGGGCCCTTTGTCAATGGTTGCCTAGTGCCAAAAGACCTGGCCTAAAGTGAAATAGGCAGGGCTCTATAATTACATCTGACATTTCACCTTTAACGTGAAAGTACTAAAGTGACAAAGACTCTTTTATCTAATACATTAATCTAGAAGACTGAAGAGTGAAACAGAGGGTGACATGTGTATCCTCAACCTGGACAGACAAGAAAACACACAGGACAGTCCAGGATGCTCTAAGCGCTGGCACAGGCGTTCAGCTGGAGGCACTACTCCCACCAGATGTTCCTTCTGCCTTTGGAGCATTCCAGACCCTACACTCAGCTTCCACAGGTGCTATAATTTTCTTGGTCACTTAGACCATTCTATTTTCGTGGCATTTATAGGGGTAAATATATCGATTCCACTGGACATTTCTGTTCATTCCTCTACCCTTCTTGTGACTCCACAGAGGGCATATTCTTTGTTCCCCTTCTTGGAAATGGCACGGCTCTATTTTAGGAGCAGATGAAGTAATTTCAAATGAGTTTGCAAATCTCTTCCAGCTAAAAAACTTTGTCTTGATCTATGTCTTCTGTAATTTTTCAGTCTGATGGATTTCAGTGATGTTGAAAGGTACATCCGTAAACTGCTAAGTTTCAGCTGTATTTAGAGACGCAAAAGTAGTAAGTAGAAGATACCAGAAGATGGGCAGCCCTACAACCTACTCTGTCTAGAACTGCCCAAGACAGATTCTGAAATTCACTGGAGCACTCTGAAACACCACCAAAACATCATTGGATTCAGTGAACTAGAGATCTGGAAAGCAGTGGTGACTAATGAGCTTGTGCTCAACAAATGTTAAAAGGGTTTAGTACTTACCCAATCACACCAGCATCAAGAAGAAATACTCATCCAATGCATCTAAGCAATTTGGGTTCCTATCTTAACAAGAAAGATTGCTTAGACACTCGTAGCTGAGCAGATGAAAGAAGCAAGTCTCAACAACAGAAAGGATACCCTTTGCTGGCTCATCTCATAGCCTGGTGACAAAAGGATGTAATAGACTACAAGATACTGCCTTGAAACATAAAACTTCCATTAAGTGAAAGTGCTCTCCTAACAATTGGCTATGAAGAAATATCCAAAAGGACATGGGTGAGCTCACCTTTCTCCTTAAGCAGAAGAGAGCAATCAGTAGGTCTTCATCTGTCTTTGCTCATTTTTGTCTGCAGGAGTTCCTCGTGGAATGATATTCCTTACGTTAAGCAACTGCAGCAGATCCAATTAACCCAATTCTCTGGGGATGAACATGAGTATTGAAAATGAGAGCACCCATAGCTCTTTTTACATTGGTGGCCCAAGTAGTTGATCATTGCTGGATGTGTTCAGTGCTGAACTCTGTCCCCTCTAGCAGGGCCAGAAGTCATGACGTGATGCTGCTTAGACCCACAGAACACCTGAGATGCATAGTTGTGTTCCAGGACAAAAATCTACCCTGAAGACATCTGGACTTGCCTTCACCAAAAATTAACTGAGAAGATTTGAACTGATGCAGGATGAAGACTGATAACAAAAGATTTTATCAGAATTTGTCCCAGGTTATTTTGTTTTCTACCAGCAGGTGTTTCAAGGGCTGAAGACTGGTGATAAAACAGCAGCAAACAATAGTAGGACCAAAATTTCTCTACATGAGGGTCCTTCAGCAAAATGTTTTATCCCTCTGGAAGCTGAGAGCAAGTGAAATTGTGCTAGACATACTCCACCAGCACTGAACATGAGGGACAGCAGGGCACGAACACACACTTTCCGTGTGAAGGCTAAAGACGGGTCAGTCTCACAGGCAACAGCACGGCACACTTGCAGTGTAAATGGACTTCAAAAGGAACAGAGCTGGAACAAAGACCAGACATGATTTATAAGATTCTGTATTACACTCAAGCTAGACATACTTAGCTAATAACTATAGTAGCACTTGCTAGTAATTAAAAAGATGCAATATAAAATATTATCTCTCCTAGTTTGACCATGCAGTGAGTAACCAGCAGTTCTACCGGGAACAAAATAAAATACCGGGAACAAAACCAGAATGTCTGTCTTGAAAGCAGAGAAGTCAGAAGTTCAAAAGCAGAGAAGAAAGGTCCACAAATGACCTGTAACACAAGAAAAAAAAGAGAGAGTACAACTATTAAGGAATGAGAGTCCAGCAACTACATTAAACCAGGCCAAGACCAACTGAAAACACGATACATGCAACAAGTGAAAGAGATTCATCCCTAAGAGTGCAGACAGAAAAGCCATCGTATTTTGCAACAGTCATCTATCGTCTATGTCTAGCATCACTCTGTGTCAGACAGCACAATCAGAGCTAAGCAGCTGCCCAGGCTCCCTTCCTCCTTTCCTCTTTCTTCTCTGTGTAAACTACAGCTGAGTTGGAACCAGTAGGGAAATAGTGTGAGAAAAAGAGATGTAAAAAGAAGTCTAATTTAGTGAGATTCTTACCTCTTCCATGTGTGTCTCCAGGTAAGGCTCCTTGATCCTCTGGCAAGCGGGCATGAGTAATCGAATGGAATGACAGCATGATGGGGTAAAACCACACAACAGAACTGGTAAAACTGGTGTGAAAGTAGGTGATCTACTCTTGGTTTCTTTACAGAAGGGCAGGGTGTTGACCTGGACAAAAATGTGATGGCATTCTACTGAGGAAGGTACTGTCTGTTCTGGGGGTGTTGGAACTGCATGATGGTTCCTTCCTACCTGAGTGACTCTGATTCCATGGCTTCTCCAGTCAGGTGAGCCTGCTCTGGCAGGGGGATTGGACTAGATGTCCTTTCGAGGTCCCTTCCAATCCCTTACGATTCTGTGATCCTAAGAAAACATGGCATACAACACACACAGCAATGAAAATACAACAAATTTAAGAAACATTTTCTGAGAAATCTGAAGCTTTTGCCTTTCAATTACCTTCCTTCAAAATGTCACTTCAACAGAAGTGATTTCGGCTTTCCTAAGTCTCAAAGATCAGACAGTTTAAACAAACCCCATCATTGCTAAAAACACCGCTCAAAATCTGCGGGTACAGGAAACCAACAAATTTTATGCAGATTAAAAATTAGTCAAATATCACAAGTGCTTCAATAGGTGAATTAGACATGACGAAATCTGTCCATGGAAGATTGTATCAGCCTATCTCAACACAATATTACACTTCTCCAGCCATCAGATTTCTAAACACAGGAGAAAAGCTTTCTGCTTTTTTTTCCCACAGCACTTTCTTAAGATAACACATTTTAAAAGCCCAAACACACTCCCATTGCCAAGTTTTTAACATCTCCACACAAAGATAGGTCAAAATGCAAAAAAAGAAATAGCCGGAACACATTCATGAGGAGGAATTCCATTTACTGAACACATGCCATTAATACTGCTACTAGCTGATGCATATTGTATTTAACTTAGAGGGTTTTTTTGCCCCGAATGTGTGTAACTAATGTACAACGGCAAACACACACGTGTTCATAAAGACTGTCCTATTTGGACTTGGTCGCGGAACCCGAGGGACTGTGCGTAGCCCTCACGTAAATGGTAAAAGGTCTTAGATCTAAGTCCGTTATATGGGTCATGAATAACATTAGAAAGGATTGCTGTGTCTCAACATTGGACAACAACAAACAAGGGAGCTACAGAAGAGGGATAACAAACACAATAGACCAAAAGAGAGAAACATACATCCAAGGCGCTATGCCACTGCCCTACTTCATTTATAAATGAGTTGACTAGTAATGAGCATTAACTTAGTTTTTGGGTTTTAATGGTATAACATTATTCTCGACACACCTCTTCCACTGAAACAGACTTGTGACACATTAGCTTATTTTTACTAGCTTTACTTCCAATATAATTCCAAAATTAGATAAAAAGCAAAACCATCTAGGAGAGATACAAAACTCAAATAGGACACACACTAAGCAATTCTGTTTTAATCACACGATTTACCCACAAAGAAGTGTAAAATCAACACAAACAGGTCCATTTTCATCTTGACTCTCTGTAAATGTTTACTGTGAAAAAATGTGATAATTAACGTTTCTATACTCTTATGCTTAAGGAGTCATCACAATCAGCCTTTGTTTGCTACCGAGTTGGCAGCACGGACCTGCTGCATCTGAGAAGGGAATGTTTTAGGGTCATTTAACATTATATCACTCTTGGTGATCCAAGAGCTGCTATAATTCTGCCAAAGAGTATAGAGGGTTTCCCAGTCAAGTTTCATCCTGATTTTGATTATTGTTTATCTCTAGTCCGTGTCTGAATAGTTGTAGTAAAATAGAGGAAGTTTTACTCCTGAATTTGAGGTCAGCTTGTAATGAACCATGGTTTCAATCGCATGAACAGCTGCTTCTTTTATAAGCAAAAAGGGTTCACTTACAGTTCAGGGTAACACAGTAATAATTTAAGGAACAAGGAAGCTTTTATTCATTTCTTTATTTTTTATATGTTTTTGAAACATTTTGACATCTGAGTGCCTATAGTGGACTCGTCTGAACAGAATGCAAAATTGACACTATTCTGGTTTGCAAAAAAATGAACAACAGGAATTTTAAAACCAGAAATACAGTAGACCTATCAACTGTCACATGGAAGACCAAGAACTTCATTTTTCATGGCAAGAAAAGTTATCATTGCACTTGTAATATTTGGATCTTGAGATTAAAAGGGCATAGTAAATAGGTGTGTTCTCTGAAAACAGACAAAATATATCTGAAAATGACAATAAACAGAAATGAGAAGACATCCAAAAATCCAAGATATTGTTAAGGTCAGTGGGACATAACATTTCTTACAATTAACCAAGACCAGAACAGAAATAAAAGGGGTGGTTTATTGGTTTGGTTTTCTGACTCATCTGATTTGCAAGTGTTCTTCTGAACTAGTGGGAATGATTTCTATGAATTACAGAACTAAACACAAGATCAACGAGGAATTTCGCTTTTGTTCTCTTGCTCATTTGTCCAACTAAAGTTTGTGAAGTAATTGTAAACTGAATGGTTTTAAGAGATGAATTTCATAGCCTTTTGGTATTGTCACCTCAAACATTACAATTTGCTATTTTTGTCAAAATCCATGTTGATGATTTTTTGCTAATCACCCAGTTTGCTTTTGGCAGCGCATAAGTCACTGGGCTGGAATCCAAGAGACCTTGGCTGTATTCCTGGCACAGCCATTAACTTGTCATCTGACCCTAGGTAAATCTTTGTGGGCCAGTTTACTCCTAATGATTCTTAATCATCCAGGTAATTCCCTTGGCAGCTCACTCATTCTCAGATGGTGTCACACTGACTACCCTGCCGCAGGGTCAGCGCAAGGAAACCTTCCCACTGCCATCGCTTCTCAATACCCACTCTTTCCCTCTTCTCACTTTAAGGTCCCTCTGCTCCCTGGGCTCTGCCTGCTTTGCCAGTGGCCAAGACACACCCCCATCTCATAACCCACTGCCAGCACTGCCTGTCTTCACTCTATATGCTCCAAGTCATGCACAGGGATCCTCTGCATCTCAGCAGCGTTTGTGGTATTTTGCCGAAGCCTCAGTGGAAGTCTAGCAATGATTATGAGAAACACCGCGGGAAAGCGGTTAACAAGGGACAAGACACAACTGACAAAAGAATAGTATCTGGCATCCAGAGGTCACCAGTGACAAGGATGTGGCTACAGGCCATCAGCCAGTATCACCTGACCGATAATCAAGATCCTTCAAATACCCAAAATTAGGAAAGCATTTGAGACATTGAGAATTACTGTGTAATATTTAAGATCACACACAGCACGCCAGACACATCCCTGTAGCAACACTAAAAACACATGACCAGGCAGACACAGGGTGAAGCCCACTTTACCAGTTCTTCCTGAGCTCTACAGAAAGACTTCACCCTCTCTGCTCGTACCACTGTGACTTCAATTCAGCTCAGACTTCTCCAGGCTGTTCTACAACTATGCTACTCTGTTCAGTGGATCTGCATCTTACTGTCCTGGTTTGAGCCAGAACAGAACTAACTCCTTTCAGTGATTTTACTTCTTAGCTCAGTCTCTTCTAACTAATGGCACCTTCTGCAGTTACCAGCACACATTTGCAGACAGTGT
>VXBP01001902.1:13249-148789 GCA_013400115.1 Rhinopomastus cyanomelas | reverse complement strand
GAAAGGCAGGGAACTAGTGCTAGAGCTGTGATCTATCAAGTATTTGCATCTCATCTAAATTTGTCATTTGTCAGTGACAGAACCCTCGCAGTGCTGTGTCAGAACTCACGCCACCATATAAAAAGATCAGATCAGCATGGCTTCAAGAGCAATTTTACTTATGATTATGGCCATATTTTTTTTAAAAAAATCAAATTCTGCTGTATTTTCTTTAATTGCACATCACTCATTGTATTTAATCATTTGATTTACTGGGAAAATATTAATGAGATAGTGAAGGCTCCATTTTCCATTTTACTCTTTTTTTAATGCAATGGAAGATGTATTTCATCTTTTGGTAACTTCTCTGACCTTTTTAAATATTTACTGTGGTGAAGAATGGAGGTGGGGGAAGCAGTAGAAGCTAAGTGTTATTTGAAATATTTTCCATAGCTTTTAAAAAAGTTGTTATTCCTTGTTTCTATTGGGAAAACTGTTGTGGAAAATATATACAGGAATAGTTCAACAGAACAATCCAAGGAGAACTCTATATGGAGAACTACAAGAAAACCCCAGATCTCAGAGTTGATCACTATAAAAGGCGTGTGAAGTCACAGGACTTGAACAGAGCTTAACAAACCTTCTGATCTTTGACGGACAATGGTGGAGTCAGAGGCACCAAATGCACTGCTTCAATTTCTTTGGTAGTTCTTAATCTTCATTTACTCTGCATGGAAAGTTGCAGTGTAGATGCTACACCCGATATAAATATTCAAAAATCTAGTTTTATTTGTTCTGTTTGATAAAGGAGGGGTTTTCTGTAAATAAACCAAGTTACAATTGCAACAAAATACATATGGTTCGTATTACACTCTTTTTATGATTGAAAAAGCCCCACAAAGCCTGAGATGTTAGGGCTTTTCAAGGCTGTCAAGAACAATCTAAAATGTTCACATCCTCTAAATACAGAAGAACAATCAAGAACAATCTAAAATGTTCACATCCTCTAAATATAGAAGAGTTTCATCCTAAATATCATGAAGTATGTTTTTTTGAACTACAAGTTCCACCGAAACTTTAGACCCACTCACATGAGAAATGACAATGACATTGTGGATTTTGCATGCAGTTGTGTCTTTAGCCAGAAGAAAGACTCATTTCCTTTACATCTGTGCTGTACTGGTATTCACTAGCCTGACATTGAACAATTCAGATGATCCCTCTGTGTTCCCCAGAAAATCTTCACTTATTTCACAGCCAGCAAATACACCAGTCGGATTTTATCCTCTCTGCAAACAAGTCAAGACTAAATGAGGAACCAGTTTGTGTATTCCACTGAACTCCAAAAGATAAATATGTTATTTAGTCCTATTTACAGCATTTGGCTGTTCTGTACATAGTCATCAGGAACACAAATATGTTTAGGTGTCCAGTTTCAGTGGGAATACGTGGAAGGGAGTTTGATGTTAAACAGAACTTGCCTCACCCAGGTGATGTGACGGAGCATTGGAACAGGCTGCCCAGGGGAGTTGTGGAGTTTCCTTCTCTGAACACATTTAAAACCCACCTGGATATGTTCCTGTGTGGCTGGGTCTAGGTGATCCTGCTGTGTCAGGGGGATTGGACTGGATGATCTTTCTAGGTCCCTTGTGATCCCTAGTCATTCTGTGATTCCATAATAAGAGGATGCTCTCAATGCTTAAAACAATAGATATACAGTTTGGTTGCCTTGTTTTCCAAAAAACCCCCATTCAGCGATAAAGGATCCCTTTGTTACCTAACTCACAGAAGCACAGAGTCACAGAACATTAAAATCCTCATATTCCAGTCTTCATATGAACCAGGAAGTTTCATATCTTGAAGCCGTAAGCTTTTAACCTCTCTGTTCAGACTTCTGGGAATAATAAAGGACTTCTATTAAAATTAGCTTTCATAAAAAGGAAAATCCCGAATGTATTTAAAGTCATTGTGGTCAGATTTTATGTTGTATTTAAGTTAATAATGTATGTTTTATAATAGGTAATATTCCCACTACTTTTAGCATAGTTTCTGGGCAGACTTTGAAGACAAGAAAAGAAGATTCTTGTTCAGAAAGCTTTCTCTTCTCTAAATATTAATTGCTGCTATATCTTCCTGCAAATTCTTGGCCTGTAACTATTCATAATGACTCCTCTGTCCCTTTAAAACATGTCATTTCATATGTGGTTTGACTCATTCAGCATTAGTATTGAAACATTAACCTACATATACAGGTTTGGAAGAAAGGAGAGTGACAGAGGTGAAAGTTCCTCCTCTCTGTCCATTCTCCCTAGTGGCTATGAGTGATAGGACACAGGGAAATAGCTTTAAGCTGCATATAGGGAAGGCTCAGGCTGGTTGCCAGAAGGAATTTCTGGACTGAAATGGTTGTCAGGCATTGGGACAGCCTGCCCAGGAAGGGGGTTGAGTCACCATCCTTGGATGTGTTTAAGAGAAGAATAGATGTTGCACTGGGGGACATGGTTTAGTGGTGCTGATAGGGCTAGGAATGAGTTGGACATTTAAGATCTTGAAGGTCTTTTCCAGCCAAAACTGTTCTATGATTCCATCAGTGCTTGCTGTCAGATTAATAAGCATTATTCCTTCTCAGCAATAAGAAACAAATCAGTGGAGTTCTTGGCTTGAGCTAATAGAGTACTTGACCGGGGAAAATAGGAAGACAGACAGGAAGAAAATTAATTAGCCTGCAATGGTACTCATATGAACAATTCAGCCTGAAGACAAAAATGGTTGGGGTAACAGTTGGATGAATGTGGTCAGTATGGCCACAATCAGAACCATGAGGAGCTATGGCTCCAGAATAGTGTCCCGTTGCAGCCATGTCTGCACTTTCTGCCTGAGCACAATAAAACCAGACTAAAAAAGATACTTACTGGCATGTCAAAGATATATTTTCAAGTCAATTTTACAGTTAGTGACAGCTAAAAGAGGTGGAAATAGTTTCAAATACTGTAACAGGTAAGAGATCTAATTCAATGACTTCATTCACTGGACAGGTTCTTGCAAGTGCTGTACTGTCAGTAGTTACTGATGTTTCTCAGGAGTCTTTTCCTTAGCGACAAGGCACACAAGGGATGTCCAGTTTGTCTTAGGCTTCCCATGAAAACTTGAACAGAGATCTTCGATTCAGGTCAATTAGGATAAACAGTTGTGACTCTCCTAAAATGCTTTAAGATGCTGTATACAACACATGGCATATGATACATGTTGTAGCCCAAACAGGTGAAAGCAGATCTCTGTGTAGCACTGAAGAGTACAACTTTTACAAGACCAGTTCTGGACCAGGCTTGGACTACGGTCTGGAATATGATTTGAGGTTACATGCTAGGATGTAATCAAGTTCTACTCCCTCATTACCGAAATCTCCCGAACTGTTATTGAAAAATGACAAAAAATTTGCAAAGGCAATGGTGAAGGTATAACAAGATGGAAGACAATATGATGACTAGACAACATTTGTTTCTATAAAATAGAAGTTTCTGTCTTCAACTCTTTTCCAAGACATAGCAAGCAAAATGTCCAAAGTGCATGAGTCACCTCATGTTCCTTTAGTCACCTCTTGGCTAAAATGGTCATCTCAGATACCTATTTCTTCTCAGAAGGCTTCAATCAAAACTGCTTGAGTGACTCATTTTTCTAAAGAAAACTCCCTACAAAATCATAAGTATTTTGAATGCTCTATGTGTTAATTACCAAAATAATTCTTTACTCCACAGTCAGCATAGTAGTACTTTTGGGTAGAATTAATGACAAATCAAAAGTTACAACAAATGAGCTATGGCTTTATGTTGCTACAAAAATATATTGGATGACTTTGCTTTCCCAGCAGCAATTATGAGTTAAATGCTGCTCACGCACTTGTCTGGGTAGTCCAAAATCACCATTTGCCAATGGACTAGTTAGAGTACGAGAACTATCTTCCAAAAATTTCCACTGAAGTGAAATAGGAAGATTGTATGTGCAGACCTGAGCTCTGTAATACTCTCAGCAGCTGCACTGAGGTAAATGACCCTGCAGCAATGTGACACAGAACTGAAAAGACAGTTAGCTAAACATGGGGCCAGGAGAGCAACAAGAGCTTTCTGACTCTGTTGGTCATTGTGTAAGCAATGTGGAGTGGGAAGTAGACTTCCTAATAGCACAAATTACAAAGTTATTATCAGGATACCCTGTTTTGTACAGCCTTCTGCAATTCCCATGCTCATAGAGAAGTTATTAAGAGGATTATTTATTTGATTCCACAAAATTATATTCAGGCTGTGCATGTGCTTTCTATCTAGGGCTTGCTCCTTGGGTCATCAGCCAGCAATGAGACTGGAAATAGGAACCAGTCCAAACAACAACACTTTACTGTACTCATTCCCTATCCAGCTTGGGTCCTGGACAGAGAGAGGGTGCTTACACTGAAAGGAAGAGGAGCAACATGAGTTCACAGGGACTCACACTTAAAGGGAAACCCCCGTCTGCTATGTACCTGTAAGTGCAGGAACAGGAAAAATCGTAACAGTAAAAGAAGCAAGAATATCCAGTAACTAGAAACTGCAGGCATTAATCACATGTGCTATGATTCTGTGATTCTGTAATATAATGTCACCTGCAGAAACTATTTCACGTGCAGTAATCATAGATAACCATTTGGAAATCTGTCTGCAGTAAAAATAGCTGGTGATTTTACTCAGTTCTCCACGGACACATTTCAACTTCATTGTTAGAGTGAAAGGGTCATTTAACCAGAGCTCTTACTGCATCTCTGATGATGATTTTCTCAGGGGATTACTACTCACTTCTGCACCACATGATGTTAAGGCTGCTATAACAGAGGCAGTAGATGGCACTGGTCCCACTAGCTGCCAGGACGACGTGTGGATACTACAGTGGGTTGCTAACCCTGAGTTATGCAGGATTACAGCAGACTATGTTACAGGAGCAGTCTCAGAGGACATAGCAGACTATGAACAATACGAATCTAGAATGAAATCTACTGCTTCAGACAGACAAAGGTATCAACTGCTTTAGACTATGTACAAATAAAACAAGCTCTGCTTTGATTAGGCCACAAATCGTGGCTTTCTTTTGTAGATTGCTTTCCTATTTCAAATCGTTTGAAACTGCAGGTTTCTTTCCTCTTAGAAGCAACATGCAAAGCATTGCACTTGGCAGCCCGTTCCAGTGCTCTGTCACACTCACTGGGAAGAAGTTCCTTCCCATATTTATGTGGAACCTCCCACGTTCCAGCTTACACCCATTACTCTTTGTCCTATTGTTGGATGACACTGGCTCCATCCTCCTGACACTCACCCTTTCCATATTTACCAATATTAATGAGATCATCCCTCAGTCTCCTTTTCTCCAAGCTGAAGAGACCCAGCTCTCTCAGCCTTTTCTCATCAGGTAGATCATAGGATCATAGGATGTTAGGGGTTGGAAGAGACCCAAGAGATCATCGAGTCCAACCCCCCTGCCGCAGCAGGACAAAACCATCTAACACAGATCACACAGGAACGCATCCAGGCGGGCCTTGAAAGTCCCCAGACAAGGAGACTCCACGACCTCCCTGGGGAGTCTGTTCCAGTGCTCTGTGACCCTCACAGTAAAGAAGTTCCCCCTTGTGTTGAGGCGGAACCTCCTCTGCTGCAACTTACACCCATTGCTCCTTGTCCTATCACAGGGAGCAAGTGAAAAGAGCCTGTCCCCCCGCTCCTGGCCAGCCTTCAGGTACTTATAAACATTGATCAAATCTCCCCTAAGTCTCCTCTTCTCCAGACTAAAAAGCCCCAAGTCCCTCAGCCTCTCCTCATAAGCCATGCCCTCCTGTCCCCTAATCATCCTCGTAGCCCTCCGCTGGACCCTCTCCAGTAGATCCTTGTCCCTCTTAAACTGGGGGGCCCAAAACTGAACACAGTACTCAAGATGAGGCCTCACCAGGGCAGAGTAGAGGGGGAGAAGAACCTCCCTCGATCTGCTGGACACACTCCTCCTAATACACCCCAGGATCCCATTGGCCTTCTTGGCCACCAGGGCACATTGCTGTGCCATGGTTAACCTGTTGTCCACCAGGACCCCCAGGTCCCTCTCCACAGGACTGCTTTCCAGTAGATCACCTCCCAGCCTGTACTGGTGGAGTTTGTTATTCCTCCCCAGATGCAGGACTCTGCACTTGTCCCTGTTGAACCTCATCTGGTTTCTCTGTGCCCAGCCCTCCAGTCTGTCCAGGTCTCTCTGGATGGCAGCACAGCCTTCAGCCATATCAGCCAAGCCTCCCAGCTTCGTGTCGTCCACTCTCTTCATCATCTCTGTGCTGGACACCCTCAGGCAGCTCTGTGTCTTACTGGAACTGAGGGGCCCAGAATCTAACACAATATTCCAGATGTGGTCTCATCAAGGCAGAGTAGTGCTTGATCTACTAACCACATTCACTTTTTATTACAAGAATTAATAATTATTTTACAGCTAGACAGATAATGTCAACAACATTGGTCAAAAAAAGTAATAGTCTTGGTAATAACTATAATAATAAAGACTTTACTTCAGCAGATTGAAATTACTCGTAGATGGGCACATTTAAGTACTCTGTGGTTTCTTCTGTGTATGTAAGATTGCCAAAGGGAACAGAATCCATCCATCAGGCCCTGAATTAAACACAATGCATTGCAGCACACTGCAGCAAAGTAGTTTGCTCCATTTCATTTCTACAGAAACACCAAGTAATAAACCAGGTCAAGTGTAAGCTCAAAGTAATCATATTTCTTTCCATACACTTTTAAGAAATCTCAGACACTTGAGCACTTCTTTGCACTTCTCTATAAAGACATGTTGACCTTTATTCACCTAAGTCTCATGTATAAAGAGATTCTGTTAGCGTTAGGCTTGCATGAAGCTACAGGAATGGGTAATTCTTTTACACTGGTAAAAGAAATGGCACATAAGTCCATGGATTTCACTGGAGGCATCCATGGTTCAGAGCCAGGAAAGGAGCCGTGGACCTCTGTTGCTGCAGAGAGACCTAGGAAGAGTAACTCCTGGGGTAACCAGATGTAGCGTATCCCTGAGATTTCCTCTACTTGCTTTTGTTAAGTGCTTCTTATCTATTTCTGTAGTATTCATAAAGTTAAGTTCATGTCCCAGAAAAAGCCAGGACCCTGCGACCGGACCCACCTGAACAGTTACTTATGCAGCCCAACTAACAGAACAAATCAGACTCCATACACACAAAATTAAATCCTGGCCCCTTTAGGTAAGTTTACCATTGTTATTTAAGGCTTTGACTGACACACCAGAAGCTCAGATACAGTCTCCAGAGAATCACTATTACATATTTCCCCTTTCTAAAAGTCTAGGAAGAGTGTTATGGCCAGTGTGAATGTCACAAGGGGAGAGCACATCTCCAGAGTGGATACAAAAGGATAGGGCAGTTCTCACGACTTGAAATTTTTAGAGGGAATTAGTTTGAAAGCAGACCTAGGTCCCATTACTAGAGAGGCTTCTTGTTCAACCATGCCTGATGCACACTAGTAACAGTAACATGCTAAAACCCAAAATATTTCCCCAATTAATAGCCCAAGGCCCCTGGGAATAGCAATCACAGTAACACCTTAGTACAGACCTACCGAATGCTTCCAGTTTTGTTCATGTGCTCTTGCTCACAAATTTGAATGAATGGACTTCTTTCTTGAGAGAATCTGCAATGTGATGTTTCATTGCAACTGAATAGTGGTCAGAAAGGAAATTCACAGAATTTATTGTCCCTGAAGGAATCATATAGCATGGAACATGCTTTTAAAATAACTTTACTCCCACGTATTTCACTAGTATAACAGTATTTCCTTGAAATGATTCAGTTCAGCCCCGCTTGTTCAGGGGCAGACAGGCATGACAGATCTAAGGGCAGTCAAGCTGTGCAGTCACAAGACCTTGACCATGTTTTATGTGATGCGGGAATTGGTACTGCACTAGCAAATAGTGATGAGAAAGGTGAAAGCCTTTCCTACAGGCTGGGAAACCCGTGCCTGCGGGCCACTTCATGATTGCGTAAAGCAGGGTACATGTTCCAAAGAAGCAGAAAGCGTTGTATTCTTTGGTTCTCCACTGCTCTAACATTAGAATAGCAAATACTCTTATCTCACTGAGTGCTGTTACCCACACAGTCTCCCTTCAGAAGCAAGAGAGCAACACAAATACGGAAGAAATGAGTCAGAACATATTTAGGTGATTAATATGTACTCAAACTAGCTCACAGATTAGTTTCATGCTTGGATACTGAAGCAGCTGGCTGACAACATCTCAAAACCAGGTAGAGTTTCAAACCAGGTAGACTAGAGAGCATAAAATGCCCCCTATGTTAAAAATAAGGGGAAAGAAAAAGCCTGGGAACCACTGCTGTGTCTGCATTAGCAAGAAAGGTGACACAGTGAACACCTTACATGCTTTGAGACTCTCTTCAGCAGTGCACTCTTGCACTCCATGTAGATCTCAACTAAAATTCAGATACACACACGTTTGGATCAACAGTTGAAACCTTGATCCTGGGAAAAATAATCCATGGCAAAAATCAACAGGTTTTGGTAAGCATGTAAGAGAAATCAAAGCAATTAAGAGCAGTCAATCATAACTTGGCTAGAACAAGCCAAATCAGTGTAATTTCAGTCTACAGAACTAGGCCTGTGCCTAGAGGAAGGTGGAGTAGATGTAGCTCAACCTTTGTAGAACTCTCAACAGGCTCTCATAAAGGGACAGTTTAACAAAACCACTCACAAATCTGCAGGCAGTTAAACAACTGACTCAAATTGTGGAAGAAAGGCACCAAAACATTTTAATTCACTCCCCCCACCACACATCAGAAGAAACCCCACACAATATATAGACACAGACATACGGGAGCTTTGTCACGGTGCTCCTACACTGAACTTAGATGAAATGTAGAACACAATTGTAGACAGTTCCTACACTGAACTTACATGAAATTAGATGATTCTATGATTCTATGATTCTTAACTTAGAAATTCTGCTCAGCTTTAAAGCATAAAACTGAATCATGTCAGTATTGTGTACCTAAAGTTACACAGAGATGTACAAATGAGAGTACAACTGGCGAAGTTTGTGAAGCAGTAATCCTTCTGCTTTGCTCATTTGCAGTATTCTGTTCAATTTTGAGTCCTGCATTATAAGCAGTTCAGGCAAGAATAATGGCAACAATCAGAAGGAAGCCAGGAAGATCTGAACTAGAAGGCTTGCACTAAGCAGTATGATTCTGAAAAGGAAAAGTCTAACAGCTGAGACAGTGCCTGCTTTCAAATATGCACATGCTGAAGTAAGATAGGAAATAATCTGTTCTG
Organism: Rhinopomastus cyanomelas; assembly: GCA_013400115.1. Taxonomy (NCBI): domain Eukaryota; kingdom Metazoa; phylum Chordata; class Aves; order Bucerotiformes; family Rhinopomastidae; genus Rhinopomastus; species Rhinopomastus cyanomelas. The sequence goes on along the minus strand of VXBP01001902.1, from coordinate 139,439 downwards.
TAGATCTATTTGGGGTAGCACAGGTATTAATGGACTTAAGTTACAGAAGATGCAGCAAAGATTAGGAAAATCTTTGCTAACATACGAGTAGCTAGAATGCACAGACAGGTGATGCAGTCAGAATTACTGATAGGCTTTAGGACTGGGTTACATACATGTCTGTGAAGGGACAAAGGTGTTTAAGATACTTGCTTCAGGGCTATTTCACCCCTATGATTGAAAGATTTGCTTTTGACGTGAAGAGAAAAAAATTAACCAGATTTTAATTATACATAGAAGTATAAAAATAATCTTCCCAGATGAATGACATCCAGAGCTATGATGAATGCCAGATCTTCTACTGTAATTCCTTCTTGAAGTGGAATCCAGACTCAGCTCCTTTCTTGATATATTACTGGACTGTGAGATACAGAATCATAGAAGAGTTTCCACAAGAACAGACCTCCAAGATCATCAAGTTGAACCTTTTCCTAGCCCTATCATCACCACTAAACCGTGTCCCCCAGTGCAACGTCTACCCTTCTGTAAAACACCTCCAGGGATGGGGACTCAACCCTGCCCTGGGAAGGCTGTTCCAGTGCCTGACAACCTTTTCAGGAAAGAAATTCCTCCTGACATACAGCCTGAACCTCCCCTGGAGCAGCTTAAGGCCATTTCATAGAATCACAGAATGTTACAGGTTGGACAGGACCTGGACAGATCATGTAAGTCCAACCCCACCCTGCTGTAGCAGGGTAAGCCTACAGCACCTGGTGTACCCAGATGGTCTCAAGATATGCTGTCCTACATGGGGCTCAAGCTCAGGACCCTGGGATTCGATGTTCTGTGCTCTGCCAACTGGTTTCCCCTCATCCTATCACTCATAGCTACTATGGAGAAGAGACTAACCCTCACTTCTGTACAACCGCCTTTCAAGTAGTGGTAGAGAGCAATAAATTCTTCCCTCAATCGCTTCTTCTCCAGGCTAAATAGCCCCAGATCCCTCAGCCGTTCCTAATACCACACATATTCTCAATCCTTTACTAGCTTTTTAGCCTTCTTTGTCCCCTCTCCAGTCCCTCCTTTAGTGAGGGGCCCAAAACTGGACACAGGACTTGAGGTGTGGCCTCACCAAAGCTGAGTAGAGGGGAATAATCACCTCCCTGGTCCTGGAGCAATTCAGGACTGAACTGAATTACATAGCTGAGATATTTGTACTACCAAGAACCAAAACGTGCATGTTTTTCATCCATTGCTACTTAATAAGTATTTTGAATATTTTAACAACTATCTAAGAAACTCTGAAACAGATTTAATACAGCCTCTGATTCCTCATTCTTCAGTTGCTAAAACCTCGTCTATTTTCTGTGTAACATAATGTTTTATGCAAATGTAGTAAAAGAATTTCTCAGATAACTGAACAAAATCATACGATTCAGATTAAAGGCCAGTCCATAAAATAACCTTTAAAATCTGACTTCTACCTTTCTTCTCATCAAGAAAGGACCTTTGTTCACTCCAAAAGTGCATCCCACAGCTGTTGTGTCTGTTCAGAAGCCTGGCAGGCAGACATCTGGTATTTCTTTTTGTTACTCTGTCTGAAAGGGCTGACAGACATCACACAGCAACCCATTACACCAGATGTAAGTGTGGCTAACAGTGCTTTTCTTCAGACCCTCCTGGAGATTTCTGTCTGTGCAGCAGAGCTGGTAGCTCTCTAAAGGACCATCAGGCTTTGCAGTGAAGTTCACCTTACTCAAGTGCTTTGTTTTGTCGAACTACCCTCATAGTGAGGAATTTCTTCCTAAGATCTAAGCTAAATCTACCCTCTTTTCATTTGAATCCACTCCCCCTTGTCCTATTACTACCCTCATAAAAAGTCCCTCTCCAGCTTTTCTGTAAGATCCCTTCAGGTACTAGAAGGCCGACCTTAGGTCCTCCTGGAGTCTTGTCTTCTCCAGACTGACCAGTTCTAATTTCCTCAGCCTGTCTTCATAGGAGAGGTGCTCCAGCCCTCTGATCATCCTTGTGACCCTCCTCTGGACTTGCTCCAACAGTTCCATGTCTTTCCTATACTGAGAACTCTAAAACTGGACACAGTAGTCCAGGTGAGATCTCACAAATGCAGAGGTGAAAAATCACATCTCTTGACCTGCAGGTGATGCTTCTTTTGATATGGCCCAGGATACAGTTGTCCCTCTGGGCTGCACTCGCACATTAGCAGCTCATGTTGAGCTTCTCATCCACCAACATCCTCAAGCCCTTCTCCTCAGGGCTGCTCTCAATCCAGCACTACATAACCGCGGATGTTCCCTTTGGCACTGGTAGATGAGGTCCTTCTATCTTAAATAACCTGAAGACAATTTTGGTGAGTTGTATATGACATGGTTCCATTCTGGACTCAGACCCGAGTCTCCAAGAGTGACCTTCTAAAGCCATTCAACAACCTCTAAATCCTTTTTTCCAAATTCCATTAAACCCCAAACTCCTGTGCAGCCTTCTATTGGTAGTGTTTCACTTTAATTATCATTCTGGTTCCTGTAGGTAAGTTTGTGTGCCTTAACATCAGATGTTCTTATGCTCTAACACACTTTTCAGGAAGTGGAAATCAGCAGCAAGGAGTGCAGGTGAGATTTCCTTCCCATGTACAAGGACTCTGATGTGACTCCTCTGCCCTCTGCTGGGACTCTTCATGGCGCAGACATGGCTCAGGAGAAACTGCTCAAGTCTGATGGTTTATGGTGGTTATTGACTGAAAAACTTACAGAACGTGGTGCCCTGATGCTTGCACGGCTCTATGGACACATGTGGCATTCAGACACTGGAAACGAGGAAGTTCAGTCACTTCATTGGAATAAAAAATATTCACAGTATTCTGAGAAAGTTATAGACCCCAGGCTTCTCACTGCCTTACATATATATAAAAAAATTGGCTACAAATTAAATACTCTGCTCATATAAGGCCAAGTGTTGGGTGCTGCATTTCAGTCACAACAACCCTGGGCAATGCTACCAGATTGTGGATGAGTGGCTGGAGCGCTGCCCAGAAGGAAACGACCTTGGTGTATTCATTGGCAGTTGGCTAAATATGAGCCAGCAGTGTGCCCAGGTGGCCAAGAAGGCCAATGGCATCCTGGCTTGTATCAGAAAACATGTGACAAGCAGGACTAAGAAGGTGATTGTCTCCCTTTACACAACACTGGTGAGGCCTCACTTTGAGTACTGCATTAAGTTTTGGGCACCTCAATGCAGAAAGGACTTTGAGGTGCTGGAGCAGGTTCAAAGAAGAGTAACAAGGCTGGGAAAGGGTTTGGAAAATGGTCCATTCAGGTGGACTCGTGAAGATTCTTTTACCATGATCCTGAATTGCAAAACACAAAATCAAGGAGACAACGCCACAAGGGTTCTGCTTCAATCCAACAGTACAACTTTATTGTTTTGCCCATAAATCATCAAAAGAAAGAGTGACGGAAAAGGGGAAAAAGAGAAAGAAGGAAAGAGTATAATAGCTACCACCACAGCATCCCAGGTGTCCCTAGGTCCCAGGTCCAGGCAGCATCTTGCTGGCCTTCCAATCTTTTTGCGATCCTTGGTGGGACAGCTTTGAAAGTTCAGTTGCCAAGAAGGCATCTTTCATGCTAAGTGATACACCTATAACATGTAGCCCTGCCAAAGCTCACCTTCTGTGGTGAGACAACATCTGCAGTATTGTGTCCAGTTTTGGGCCCTTCAGTTCAAGAAGGACACATAGCTGCTGGAGGGAGTCCAGTGTAGTGCAAGGAGATGAAGGAAGCGGAACACTTCCTTTATAAGGAAAGGCTGAGGGAGCTGGGTCTCTTTAGCTTGGAGAAGAGGAGACTGAGGGGTGACCTCTTTAATGTCTATAAATATTTGAAAGGTGGGTGTCAGGAGGACGGAACCAGGTTTTGCTCAATGTCATCTAGTGATAGGACGAGGGGCAATGGGTGTCAGCATAGGAGGTTGCACATAAATAAGAGAAGGAACTTCTTCCCATTGAGGGTGACAGAGCACTGGAACACAGTGCCCAGGGAGGTTGTGGAGTCTCCCTCACCAGAGAAGTTTAAGACCTGCCTGGATGTGTTCCTGTGTGACTTTATCTAGGTGATCCTGCTGTGGCAGGGGGATTGGACTAGACGATCTTTCGAGGCCCCTTCCAATCCCTAATGATTCTATGATTCTATAATTCTCAAGCCAGGCTTCCATGCATGCCCACAGAGGAGTGTCTGAGGGTGTGCTCTCCCTGGAGGTAGGTAGCTTTTGGCTAGGAGGTGTGTTTTGGGTTATAACAACATTATAATGAGCGATGTTCACCTGAAGTTCATGGTTTTTTAATGGATGTTGAGGAGGCAGTTGTGATCAGTCTTTCTTGACACTAACTGTGTGGCCTAATGTTTAGCATTCTGGCTGGTCCCAGGTAATGGGTCAATGGTACAGTACCACACAGTTCCACAGAGGCTGCATTCCATTCAGGTGTGATGCACAAATCCATTCTTTGCATCAATTAGCCTAAGTTTTATTGTACCTTTTTGTCCAAGTCCCTGACGATCATGTTGAGACAATTCTGACTGACTCTTACAACCCTATGAGGAGCAACTGAGGAATCTGGGGTTGTTTCATTTGGGAAAAGCAGGCTGAGAGGAGACCTTATTACTCCCTACAAATGTCTGAAAGGAGGTTGTGAGAGCGGGATTGATCTGTTTTCACTTGATGACAGGATGAAGGGAAATGGCCTCAAGTTGCACCAGGGATGGTTTAGATTGGATAGTAGGAAAAATGTCTTTACTGAAAGGGTTGTTAAGCACTCAAACAGGGTCCCCAGGAAGATGGTTGAGTCACCATCCCTGAATGTGTTTAAAAATCACTTGGGTATGGTGCTCAGAGCTATGGTTTAGTGATGGGTTGTTAGAGATAGTTTAGTAGGGTAAGGTTGAGGTTGGACACAATTATCTTGAAGTTTTTTTCCAACCTGATCAGTTCTGGGAATTCTATGTGAAGGGACATCCAGGAATCATCTAGTCCAGCCCCCTGCTAGAGCTGGTTCTCCAAGAGCAGATCCCCCAGGAACACATCTAGATATGTTCTGAGTATCTCCAGAGATAAGATTCGTATAATTTTTCTTTAAGGTTAACATACAATATATGAATTCTTTGCTTCAGATACTTATAAACATTTATGAAAACTGCCATCAGTATCCTCCTCTCCAGACTAAACTACCCCATCTGTCTCAGCCTCTCCTAAGGCAGATGTTCCAGTCCACTGAATCAACTTAGGAAGTGTGAGATTGAAGAACAAGCTTGTGATTTGGGTTAAAAACTGGCTACATAACAGAGCCCAAAGAGTGGTAATTAATGGCACAAAGTCTAGCTGGAGATCTGTAACCAGTGGTGCCCCCCAGGGATTTGTGTTTGGTCAGGTTTTGTTTAGCATCTTTATTAATTACCTTGATGATGGGATAGAGTGTCTCCTCAACAAGTTTGCTGATAACACTAAGCTGGGTGGTCTGACCGATTCACCTGATGGCTGTGCTTCCATTCAGGAAGACTTTGTACACAGACTGGAAGGATGAGCAAAGAGGAATTTAATGAAGTTTAATAAGTGAAGAGTCCTTCACCTAAGAAGGAGTCATGAAATGCACCAAAACAGGTTGAGGAGGGATCTGCTGGAGAGCACTTCCGTGGAGAGGGATCTTGGAGCTCTTGTGGACAATAAGTTATCTATGGAACAGCAATGTGTTCTTGTGGGCAAGAAGGCCAGTGGAATCCTGGGATCGATCAAGAAGAGTGTGTCCAGCAGATCAAGGGAGGTTCTACTCTCCCTCTACTCTTCCTTAGTGAAACCACACCTGGTGTCCAGTTTTGGGCTCCGAAGTTCAAGTTCAAGAGGGATACAGATCTGATTGAGAGTCCAATGAAGGACCATGAGGATGATTAGGGCACTTGAGCTATTGCCTTATGAGAAAAGACTGAGAGACATGAGACTTTTTTGCTTGAAGAGGAGAAGGTTATGAGAGGATGTATATGAATACATGAAGACTGGGTGTCAGGAAGAAAGAGACAATCTCTTTTCACTTGCACCCTCTGACAGGACAAGGGGCAATGGGTCTAAGTTGGAGCACAGGAAGTTCCACCTCAGCATGAGGAAGAACTTCTTTACTGTAAGGGTTACAGAGCACTGGAACAGGCTGTCCAGGGAAGCTGTGGAATCTCCTTCTCTGGAGACTTTCAAGACCCATCTGAATGTGTACCTCTGTGACCCACCCTAGGTTCTGTGGCGCCGCTAGAGCAGAGAGGGTGGACTCGATGACCCCCGGAGATCCCTTCAAACCCCTAATGATCTGTGTATCACAGTGGCTCCTTGTCCCTGAACTGGGGAGCACTGGATACACTCCTCCAGCTACAGCCTCACGGGTACCACCGCCACACACCAAAACACCAGGCGCCGCCCGCTCACAACTACAGGCGGCCCCCTGCCCGCCCCTCCGTACCGCGCAGGCGCAGCCGCGCCCCGCCCCCGTGAGAAGGAGGGGAAGGACAACGCGTCCCAGCAGGCGCGGGGAGGGCGCGTGGCGGGGTGCGGCCTGCGCTTGGCTCGCGGGCGATGGAGGCTGCGGCGGGGGGCTCGGGCGCGCACCTGGCCGCTCTGGTGCTGGCGCGGGGCGGCAGCAAGGGCATCCCGCTGAAGAACATCCGGCGGCTGGCTGGGGTGCCGCTCATCGGCTGGGTCCTGCGCGCAGCCTGCGACGCCGGCGTCTTCCACAGGTGCCAGGGCGCCCCCCGAGGGACGGTGGGCTGGGCGATTAGAGTGCGGGTGGGACGCGCGGCGCCGGACCGGGTGGGTTCAAGCCGGGTGGGTCGGACGTGCCGAGGGTCCCTGCAGCAGGATCTCGAAAGCTGGGGAAGGACGTGGAGAACAAGCTCTGTGAGTAGTGGCTGGGTGCTCAGCCTGGAGAAGAGGCTCAACGTGAGGAAAAAAAACGTGAGGAAAAGCTGCTTCCATGTGGGGGTGACAGAGCCCTGGAACAGGCTGCCCAGAGAGGTTGTGGAGTCTCGGTCTATGGAGACATTGAAAACTCGCCTGGATATGTTCCTAGGGCATCTACTCTAGGAGAACCTGCATCTGACTACATGATTCTGAGAGGTCAGTTCCAACCCCCACCATTCTGTGATTCTGTGAGGGTAAGGGGAGACCTTACTGCTGCCTACAACAACCTGAAAGGAGGTTGCAAAGAGGTGGCAGTCGGTCTCATCACCAGGTAAGAGCAATAGAACAAGAGGAAGTGGCCTCAGGTTTAGGTTGGACATTAAGAGAAATCTCTCCGTGGCTGTCAAACCCTGAAATAGACTGCCCAGGGGAGTGGTTGAGTCACCATCCTTTGAGATATGTAGAAGACATGCTGCTTAGTGACATGGTTTGGTGGTGACTTGGCAGTGCTGAGTTACTGGTTGAATTTGATGGTCTTTTCCAACCTGAATGATTGTGTCTTTCCCAGGTGGCTTCTCCCTGATGGGTTTCTAGGTACCAGAGGCCTAGCTGATCTGCTTGCAGCAGGTCTTTACTGCTGGATATGGCTTTAGCTTTGAAGAAACTTCTCCCGTGGGTTTGTGCATAGCTCCAGTGCTCGATAGGACATCCTCACTTGAAGACAAGGAGGTGCAGTTAACATGACACAAGGTAGTGGGTCCCCTCGGAAAGGCAGGGCACAGTGCAGGAGAAACAGGCTGCATCCTACCATGAACTTTGCTGTCCCTTCCTGGGTGAGCTGCAAAGGAATGGAGAAGTAAAAGTCTTACAGCACAGTGACTTGAAATTATAGTTGTTCTGATGCGTGATGGGGACCTCATCTTGATGTTTACCAGTAGGCAGCAACACTTTTACTTTATTAAGATGCCTGTGTTAAATGAAAGAGCCAGGCTGTAAGTAACATCCCAGAAAGCATTGAATTATGTTTGGTGGTCATTAGTCCCACACAGATAACACAAAACTGGCCTGGTTAGAGTTGCTTGAAGATACCCACATGGGTGTCTTCAAGGATGAAAACCCCACAGCCTTTCTGGGCACTGGTTCTAGGAACTGTTAGACTTCATGGCTGAGAAGTTGTTTTGCAGGTATCTAAATGGTGGTTCCGTTCTTGTTGTCTGTATCCTCTTACTGCACTTGGCTGGGAAACGTTTCTCCGTTTTCTCTCTACTTGCCCACTGGATGCTTGAAGATGACAGTAAATTCATGCCCTTGACTTCTCCTTGTAAGACCAAATCAAGCTGTCTCTTTCAGCATTGCTGGCATACACGTGCTCCCAAGCCACGGTCATTTTTCTGGGCTTGCTCTAGGCTAATTTTCTTGATTGTGAGAGCCCGCAGCTGAACACAGCACATCAGTTGCAGTCTCATAAATGCCAAGTGGAAGGAGATAATTTTGAATGCCCATGTGACACAGAACCTAGTTTGAGGCAAAGGGCACAACATTTTGGTAGCAGTGTGGGAGGTAGTGTGTCAATCTGCTGGAGGGTAGGAAGGCACAGCGGAAAGATCTGGACAGACTGGATCATTGGGCTGAGGCCAACACTGTGAGGGTTAACAAGGCGAAGTGCAGGATCCTAGCTTTGGCCACAATAACCCCCTGCAGCTATAGACCAGGGGATGAGTGGCTGGAGAGCAGCCCGGCAGAGAGGGATATGGCAGTGCTGGTGGATAGCCAGTTGAACAGGAGCCGACATTGTGCCCAGGTGGCCTGGAAGGCCAGTGGCATCCTAGCTTGTATCAGGAATAGCGTGGCCAGCAGGACTAGAGATGTAATTTTCCCCCTTTTTCTGGGCACTGATGAGGCCTCCCCTGAAGAACTGGGGGCAGTTCTGGGCCCCTCACTTCAAGAGATGGAGGGACTAGAGTGAGTCCAGAGGAGCAACAAGGCTGGGGAAGGGACTGGAAGGAAAGTCTGATCACAGACTCACACAATTATTGAGAGTGGAAAAGACCTTTGAGCCCATCAAGTCCAGCCTATGACCTAACATCCCTACATCACCTAGACCATGGCACTAAGGGCTACATCCAGTCTGTCCTTAAACATCTGCAGGGATGGGGGCTCCACCATTGCTCTGGGCAGTCCATTCCAGTGTCTAATCCCCTTTTCTGTGAGGAAAGGCTTCCTAACATCCAACCTTACCCTCTCTAGGTGCAGCTTACGACTCTGCCATCTTCTCCTATTACGAGTTGCTTGGGACAAGAGCCCAAGGCTGGGGGTGCTGGGATTGTTTAGCCTGGACAGGAGAAGACCCAAGAGAGACCTTCTGCCTCTCTACAACTACTGGAAGGAAGGTGGTAGCCCGGTGGGGGTCGGGCCCTTGCCATGTAGCATACCTGCATGCAAGTTCTCAGTGCAGACCTCCTGCATTGTGTTCAGAGCAGCGACCTGGTGTAGTCACAAAGCAGTGTAGCCCAGCTAGATTCAGAGCTGCAAGTAACAGTCAGCATTCTGCAGCTCAGCTCTTGTACCTGGAAAATAGTTTCTTCTACTGGAAAAGCAGCTCACCAACCTGATGCAGTTTTGCCTTCTGTGTTTTTCCATGTGGGTGTGACTTGATGTTACTGTCATACATATTTTTATTTTGATGATCCCATTATTTCTTTATTAGGAAACTTCACTAAAGCACTATTTGCTCAGGACAGTCTAGCTGAGAATGACTGTGCTGCTGCTGGGTTTTCCTGGGTTTTGTTTCTGTATCTCGCAATGATGCAGAAGTAATCTCACAGTGCCCAGCCAGTGTTAATCATCACATGGCAATTCGGGTTTAGCCTGTCCTTTTGTAAATGTTTGTTATCCCTGAACAATCACAATCTTGTTTTGCCAGTACTGAAGGTTTTCAGTGCCAAAATGTCTGTGATTGTAGCTTGAACACCTTTTCCCCTGTGGTGGTATAGTGTCTACCAAAGCATTTCAAAACACTTGCAGAACAAGAAGACCTTCTAACTGTGTGGCAGTTTGACTTGGTTGAGGGCCTTGCTTCTGAACTCTGAAATGATTTTGAATGCCTCATTCATCCCATTCACAGTTTGTTGATCTGTTGGCCTGCCTAACTGTGGTGCGCTGACACTGAATTCTTCTACTAATGGTCCTGAATTTTACATTACTTAAGCTTCTTTTGTGGAAGTCAGAGCAAGTGCCTTACAGCATTAATCTGAAATGCAGCTCAAGCTTGAGATTCTACATTCTAGTGAATGTGTGTATTTTTCCCTCCTGTTGTTAGAAGTCACCTGTTGGACTGACAGGGATAATTTTACTAATAGGAGTAAAAGAACTAGTTCCTTTCATTGTGAGGTGAAGCTAGGGTGTTTCAGTTAGATTATGGCAGGCAAGTAAAAACCGCTAGGATTTATTTATTCTGTGTATTAATTTTCATCACTTTGTGCCAATAGTGTATGGGTTTCTACAGACCATGATGAAATTGAGAAGATTGCAAAGCAGTTTGGTGCTCAAGTTCATCGCAGAAGCCCTGAAGTTTCTCAAGACTCCTCGACTTCTCTAGAAGCTATAAGAGAGTTTCTTAATCATCATCAAGGTAAATGAACAATGAAATGTGGTGAGCTTTTACATGGTAGCCCCAGAGGGATGATGTACTTAATATTTAGAGCAATAGATGAAGAAACTTACATTAAGAAAAATAAGGAAAGTCTGTAGTCAATAAAAACTTGAAAGATTAGCATTTATTGGGTGACATTTTGTGGTGGCCATAGTAGCAGTATAGTGGTGTTGTGTGGGTCCTTATCGGATCCCTACATGTTCCACCAGAGTCACCACTATTATCACTGGTCAGAGACCCTGACTGTATCTCAACCAAGAGCTTTTAGCTAAAGCATCAGACACAAAACCACTTATGAATCTACAGGCAGTGAAACAACTGACTCAGTTTGGAGAAGAAAGGCACATTTTAAATCACTCCCCCTACCACACATCAGAGAAAAACCCCACACAAGATACAGACACAGACAGAGTTTTGTCACACTGCTCTTACATTGACTGAGATTTAAAACATCCAGAATGTCCACTGAAGACAGTTCCTGCTTCTCTCTGAAATCACAGTGATCACACAACTTCAGTCTCAATCCTTATAATTTTTCAAGGTTCAGAATTCTCAGTTTCTTCAAGTCCAGGCACATCTTCTCATCATGAATTGTCCTCAACTTGAGGAGCATTCTCAACCTTCTCAGAAGTGGTAACCTTCAATCTCAGTGGCAGCAATGCAACTCCCAAGAGTCTAAGATTGAGAGAAGCAAAGAAGAAGGCAGAAGTCACTGATGGAGGAGAAGATGGGGAGAGTGGGGGGGCAGAGATTTTGCTTTTAAACTTTTTAAAGCAAAACTCCATGCTTTCCTGCAGAAAACACAAAGTTACACTTAGAAATTCTACTCAACATTTAAAGCAGAACACATCATCTCATAATACACCTTGCAGTTCTGATTATTGTTTCACCGTTGTTTCTTTGTTTTTATTTAGAGGTTGATATTATAGGAAACATACAAGCAACGTCTCCCTGTTTGCATCCCAGTGATCTTATAAAAGTGGCAGATATGATCCAGAAGGAGGGGTTTGATTCTGTCTTCTCTGTTGTGAGACGGCATCAGTTTAGATGGAGTGAGGTAAAAAAAGGAGGTAATATTTAACTGTTTCTGCTTACAATCATACGTAATCAAAATGTGTTTCAAGTGGGTAATTTTTGTACCCATTGTATGGGATGCAGGGGCTGAATTCTTGAAGAGGTGTGAGATAACATAGAAATTCCTTTTAAATACTGCTGGTTTGATCCTACTGATCATTGCTCAGCCTTTCTGTAATGTTTGCTCTTAAGCCAAACAAGCGCGTTGCATCAGGAGAGGTTTAGATTGGATCTTAGAAAGAAGTTCTTGACTGAGAGAGTGGTTGGGCATTGGAAGAGGCTGCCTAGGGAGGTGGTGAATTTACCATCCCTGAAGGTATGTAAAAATAAATAGCTAGAACACTTGAGGCCGTGGTCTAAGGGTTAGGGAGATATTGGGATGAGAGCTGGACTTGATGATCCTGGAGGTCCTTTCCAGCTATGATAATTCTGTGATTCTAAGTGGAAGTCTGTTTCACCCCTGGAGACAGTACAGTGGATATCTATGAAAAACTAAATCCTGTTTAGATGTCCCATGTGGCTTTATCAGGTGATTGTGGGCCACTTCATCTCTATAGCTACATTATTTAAAAAAAAAAAAAAGCCTGAACGCCTCTCTAAAAGAGCAAGTAATTATTTAATGTGACATCTGAAGTCTTTTAATGTTGTGAGAGAGAAGGAATCGTTTGGTTGCATGGGAGAAGAACAAGGAACAAGGAAGACATTGTGCAAACAGCAGCTGAAGGGTAAAAACAAATGACCTTTCAGGAGTGTGGTGTTTAGAGTGACAGGGAGTCACAGGAGCATTTTAGATTTTAGCACTTCCTTTATATTTTTCAGACAGCTTTAAAGTACTGATGATTTTAAAAGAATTTTCTATCTTGTGTATTTCTGTTGTTTCTTATTCATTAAGGTTTAGCATTGATGCACCCTGAAAGAGAAAGTCTTCTCTCTCTGACTGGAAATCTTTACTTCATTGAGCCTAACCTCTGGTGTATTTATGAAACAGATATACACGAAAGGATGTATTTGAGAATTCCCTCTGACTCCTACATGGTTATTAGATTGTGAGACCTAATGAATTGCAGCTGCTTTGTGAATTTGGGTGGCATAAGGCCAGCAGTGTCTAGTTCAGTTTTCATTGTGTGCACTGCTGTTGGTGTTGATAACAACATGGGATCTTACGTGATCGTGGTTATTTGTGATCGCTGATAGAACCACTGACGTAAAGTTAATGTAATGTGTATCCTTGCATAGGATGTATCTTGGGGAAGTGCCAAGATGTTTTCACAGGCAACATTTCTTCTCATATGCTCTTTTTTTCACCTTCTGGATTTCAGGTAGGTCCTCTTGGCTCTTGGAGTTCATTCAGGGCATTCCTGGTTTTAGTCACAGGTAGCTGAATGGTTTCATGGTATTTATCCTCGGAGTGAGTAAAACCCTTCCTAGGATACGGAGTATGGAAAGATTTACAGTATTTCTTTCCCATTGGCAAGGACAGTCTAGGAGAATGTTTTCCATCCTCTTTGGGTAACTAGTTTTGTAGCTGGTGATCTCTCAGGTTTTGTGTTGCTGTGGTGGGTTTTTTTTTTATGTTTGAGTGAAAAACTTCCTTTTCCTCTACTAGAAATGCAGAGCAGTCCTCCAGTTCATTCTTGACCATCTGAGAAATAGAAGCAATTCAGTGAATCTTTATAAAGCTAAGCAATGAGAGGCAATAAATAAAGTTGGTGACTGAATCATGTCCTTATTTTTTCAACAGAAAGCTAAAGAAGGTTAAGTGATGCTGAGCAGGGCTTCTAGAAAATGTAATATGTATTTTTTTTTTAATCTGTTAACAGAAAATAAAATGACAGAGCCCCAAAACCTTAATCCAGCAAAACGGTACCGGAGGCAAGACTGGCCTGGGGAACTGTATGAAAATGGATCGTTTTACTTTGCCAAGAGGCATTTGATTGAGAAAGGCTACTTGCAGGTTAGTGCTGCTGTTTTTCATGCTCTTTAGAGTAATACATCTTCTACTCTTGTAATAGAGGATTCTGAACTCATTAAGGTATTTCTATTGCTGATGAAGTCAGTGTGAAGTAACAGCACTTGGATCTGAGAACAGTTGGTTATTTGTAGCTTGATAAGATTAGCCACAGCTAAGGCTCTTCTAGGAACAGTACCCTCCACAGCAAACTAAATTACACAAGTAATATTGAGCAGTACATAGCATAAACCTCAAACAATACAATATTGAGTTTCATATCAGGTTGCCAGCATGTAAGTGTGTATTTTACAATTCACTTCAGTGCATTATTCATGCAGTGTCATAGACTTCTACAATCTATAAACTTGTATTCTTGGCCAGTTTTGTACTGCAGCTTAACCTGTCTTTTGTCCTTTTCTGGTGATCACATCCCAGTGTAGTAGTGCAGAACAAATGCATTATCTTTCATTTTGCTTGCCTACAAGTACTGTCTCTTAGTTTTCTTATGCAAGACAAGATCTCCATCTTACAGAAGCGTCAGCAGATCTGAAAAAAGTCTGCGTTGAGATTTTCATATTTCTAATGGAAATACCTTACTAGGAAGCTTTAACAATACCAGGTTCGTTCTCTCTTTTCCCGATGCCTCTGTAATGCACAGATACTTGCTTTAGGTCTTTATAGGTTGCCCAGATGGAGAGTTGGGCACAGAGAAATTTGGTTAAATATAACAAGGGCAGTGTAGAGTCTCACATCTGGGCAGGAACAACCCCAGGTACCAGCATAGGTTGGAGACTGACCTGCTGGAGAGCAGTGTAAAAGAAAGGGACCTGGGGGTCCTGGTGGACAGTATGGTGACCATGAGCCAGCAATATGCCCTTGTGGCCAAGAAGGCCAACAGCATCCTGGGGTGGATTAGAAGTGGGGTGGTTAGTAGATCAAGACAGGGTCTCCTCCCCCTCTTTTCTGGCCTGGTGAGACCCCATCTGGAATATTGTTTCCAGTTCTGGGCCCCTCAGTTCCAGAAGGACACAGAGCTGCTTGAAAGAGTCCAGCACAGAATCACAGAATCATTAAGTATTGGAAGGGAACTCAAAAGATCATCTAGTCCAATCCCCCTGACACAGCAGGATCACCTAGACCAAGTTGCACAGGAAAATATCCAGACAGGTTTTAAACATCTCCAGTGAAGGAGACTCCACAACCCCCCTGGGCAGCCTTTTTCAGTGCTCCGTTACCCTCGCTGTGATAAGTTCCTTCTGATATTTATATGGAACCTCCTATGTTCCAGTTGCACCCATTGCCTCTTTTCCTATCACCATATGACATTGAGAAGAGCCTGGGTCTGTCCTCCTGACACTCACCTGTCACATATTTGTAGACATTAATGAGGTCACCCCTCAGTCTCCTCTTTTCCAAGCTCAAGAGACCCAGCTCCCTCAGCCTCTCCTCATAAGGGAGGTGTTCCACTTCCTTCATTCTTGATACAGGAAGTAGTTTGAAATGCTTGGTTCTGTGTCATGGGGAAAAACATTACTGTTGATAGATCACTTGTGCATAAGCCGCTGTGACCACTGTGTAACCAGACAGATAGCTTTCATTCCATGGTACTAAATTGTAAACTTCTGGATTTGTATTATTCCAAGCAGAAAATTTTAATGGGTTTTCTTTTATTTAGGGTGGAAAAATGGCCTACTATGAAATGCGTGCAGAACACAGTGTGGATATTGATATAGATATTGATTGGCCTATTGCAGAACAGAGAGTATTGAGGTAAACCATCTTCTAATTCCTTTATTTCTTTGGTCTTGCTCGTTGTTTCAATGTATGGTCACGTGAATTCATTGCATACGTAATGTAAGCAGTCAAGATCAAAGACAAATGGACAACTTTATTTCCACCCATTGCTTTTCCCTGCTGAAATAACATGAATTCCCTTTGCTATGTGGTTTGTTTTGATTTGATTTTGTTTTTTTCCTTTAAAGTGCAGCTTAGGGAAGAGTGTCAGCCTCATGGTACTACAGCAGTGTGTTAGCATAATCTGTGGCTTTTCCAGCTGAGTTGTCCTAGAGTTCCATGGGCCACACTGCATGTACTGATGCACATTGACTGTTCATGTAGAAGGCATGAGTTGATTGCATCTTGCCAGCTGCCTCTTCTTTAAGGAAATAATGAGTGGGAAAGGAATGTTTTCTAGGTACTTCTCACCTTTTACTCTGTTTTAGTTTTCCCCCACATAAATGCTACAGAATCTTACGCTAAGGCAATACATCTCATCCTGATCTTTCAGTAGAAATAACACTGAGGTGTCTCTTAGATTGTTCTGGTGTTTTTACTTTGAAGAGGGAGAGTATAGTTGGAGAGTGATGATGAGCAAAGGTGTAAGATAGAAAAGAATGTCACAGCTGATTCCAGTTGCTGAAGATAGCGGTTGTTTTTGAAATATTTTGATCTGCAGTGTACCAGAGTTTCCATCCTAAAAATATCACTTCTTTGTTTAGATTTGGATATTTTGGCAAAGAACGATTGAAAGAGGTGAAGCTATTGGTTTGCAGTGTTGATGGATGCCTGACGAACGGTCGCATTTATGTGACAGAAGATCAGAAGGAAATGATCTCCTACGATTATAGAGATATTGTTGGTATTGATCTATTAAAGAAAAGAGGAATCCAGGTAGGTGTTCTGAAGTGTGGGGCTTTGTTTGATGTGACCTGAACGTTAAAAAACTCTTAAGAGCCTGCAGTGTATAAGTTGAAGTTTTTCTGGAGTACTTGTAATTAAGCAGCATAATATATTGGTTAGTGGTTGGGACACATGATGTTCTCTGATCCCTTAGAGGAAACTAAAAGTGTTTTCATAGAATGTTAGGGGTTGAAAGGGACCTCCGGAGATCACCTAGTTCAACTCCCCTGCAAAAACCAGGATCACCTAGGGCATGCCACACAGGAATGAGTCCAAGTGGGTTTTTAAAGCTTTCAGAGAAAGAGACTCCACAGCCACTTTGGGCAGCCTGTTCCAGTGCTCCATCACCCTCACAGGAAATAAATTTTTCCTCATGTTGAGGTGGAGCTTCCAGTGTTCCAGCTTATACCCTGCACTTCTTGTCTTGTGACAGGGCACTACTGAAAAGAGTTCTCAACCTCCTTCTTGGTAGTGATAGCATCTTCTCTTTTTGTCCTGGAAAAATGTGGGAAGATGTTTTAATGGTATTTTGCAAGCACCAGTCATATGGTTCTGTGTACAGTCTAGAAATGTTGTTTCCTCTTGGCTATAGAAGAAGAAATGCCCAGGTATATTACTTGGTTCATTCCAGATTGCCCATGGTTGTTGCAAAAAGGGACCCCTAACAAACTGCTGCCTAGTTTGTGTTAGGGACCCCTGACACTTCTGCTGCATAGTTGTTTTAACTATAACTTACATGCTTTGAAGTTGTAAGAGATATAAACGAAAAGCCAAACACAAATCTTAACAAGGCCACTTTCATTACTGTTGTTTGTATTGATAATTATTACTGCTGAATTCTGCTGATCTGAATCTTTGCTTGTGTTTAAAATGTCAAGTCGGCCTCCTGGCTGTGTTCTGTTTGTGCTGCTGCCATTGGCATAGGTAGAATAATTTCTGTGGGTAAGAACTAAATACAGATTTAGGCTGCCTTCAAAGAGCCTTCACTCAAATGTGTTGCAGACAGAGATAGGCACAGACAAGACAAAGGTAGCTATGTCTCAGGTAGAATTCTTCAGATGTGTCTTTGGAGTATCTATTTTAGGATGTTTTAATAACAAGTTAGAATACACAGTCATGAGATGCTTTGATGCAGCTGTTGCTGCCTTGGAGTAGTGAAACAGAGGACATGATTTTTCAGCTTCATTTTCTGTCAAGCAGAAAGGGGAGGAAGCTTGTACTTGGTGTTTTATAGCTTGTGGAATTCCATTTCCATATATGCTGTGACTTGGAATCTTTCATTAAAAACCTCCTGTTTTTTAATGTGCGTTTATGCGTTATGTATAGTATTTGTTGCTGATGAAGTCTTGCATTGTGTCGCGCTCCTGATCGTGCTGTACTTAAAATCAATATGAAGTATTTGTTAGTATTGAAAAGCATATTGAAGATGAGCTTGTCCACAGCTTGGACAGAAAGCATGGAGGGTTTGTGGCTGGGACTTTTTAAAAATCCTACTGAAGTAATCTTAAGGGTTTAGTTTACTTTGTACCTTGTTTCTGAAATTTCAGCTTTGGAACTTGCAAAGACCAATGCCTTGTGCTGCTTCAGTCTATTTAGTGCTCTGTTCGTGCTCTGAAATTCTACTGTAAATAAAATCCTGTTAGGTAGGAGAGTCATGGGAAATACTTCAAAATAGTCTACTTATACAAATATTATGGAAATCTTCATGGGAATTCTCTTATTCCCTGCCATGGTTTCATTATGTTTTGTTGCTCTAGGTAGTCAGCATGCCACTGTGGTATCCAGCATTTGATTTGGTACATTTTGTAGTTAAAAAGACAACTGTAAACTTCTTTCTCTGAACCTCAGGGAAGCCTGCGGAATGGTGTTTCTCAAAGCAGCTTCAGTTGGATTGACGTGATGGTGTTGGAGGCTGGTAACTTGTGCTCTGAGTTTTCAAGAAACCCATTGCTCAGTGCTTGTGTGACATCCAAAAGAGTTTCTATGAGTAAAACTTGTACTAGTTTTTTTTTTGGGTTTTTTTTTTTCTAGATCCACTTGCGTGTTTGGTTTCTTTGTGTGTAGAATTTATTCTAGCTTGACTATATTTTAATAGGTTCGACTCATCTCTGAAAGAGATTGTTCAAAGACACTGTCAGCCATGCAGCTGGGATGTATAGCAAAAGCTAGTGCAACAAATAAATTGCAGGTCTTGGAGGACTGGCAAAAAGACATGGGTTTGAGCTGGAAAGAAGTCGCTTACTTAGGTAAGTAAAAATTCCCCCTTTGGTAGTAAAAATTCACACAGTAAGCGCAAATACGAACTTCATAGAGCTGCACAGCTTCAAAACACTTTGCTCTTTGTTGATACGTAGTTGATCTCGATGATCTTAAAGGTCTTTTCCAACCAGAGTGATTCTGTGATTCTAAATACCCTACGTTTAACAGGCTTGATGTACTAATTACCTCACCGTCAGGAAAAACGGGTATGTGTTTTAAGACTTTTTAAGGTACAGTCTGAATGTTAAAGGTATTGATGACTCGGTGTCTAATTTGGTAACTGTAATCTCAGCTTTTTTAATAATGAAATTGAGGAAAGCTTTTGCTGCTATCCTTTGGTCACAACGACCTCCAGCAGCTACAGGCTTGGTGAAGAGTGGTTGGGAGCTGCCTGGTGGAAAAGGACCCTGGGGTTGTTGGTTGACAGCAGGGTGGCCAGGAAGGCCAGCGGCATCAGGGCGTAGATCAGGAACAGTGTAACCAACAGGAATAGGGAGGTGGCAGTGCCCCTGTACTTTGCACTTGTGAGACTGCACCTTGAGTACTGGGTCCAGTTTTGGGCACCACAGTATAAGAAGGACATTGAGGTGCTGGAGCCAGAGAGGGGCAGCAAGGCTGGGGAGAGGTCTGGCAAACAGGCCCTATGAGTAGCAGCTGAGGGGGTTACTCAGTCTAGAGAGAGAGGCTCTAGAGGCTCTCTAGGAGGCTGAGAGGAGACCTTATTCTCTACAACTACCTCAGAGGAGGTAGTAGCAAGGCTGGTGCTGGTCTCTTCTCCCAAATTGCTAATGATAGGATCAGAGGAAATGGCCTCAAGTTGTGTGTAGGGAGGTTTAGACTGGATCATAGGAAGAAGTTCTTTCCTGAGAGAGTGGTTGGGCACTGGAGCAGACTGCCCAAGGAGGTGGGGGAGTCACCGTTCTGGGAGGTGTTCAAAAAATGAGTAGCTAGAGCACTTGATGCCATGGTCTAGTGGCTAGGGAGGTGTTGAGATGAAGGCTGGACTTGATGGTCCTGGAGGTCATTTCCACACATAGTGATTCTAAGATTCTATGATTCAAGCACAGTTAGAGCTCACCATTATGAACTGATTCTAGTTCCTTTCAGATGAATATTGTATAGATAATATTCTGAGATGTTAACAAGAAATAGGTGGAATGAAAACTGAAAGCCATAGAATTCATCACCACATCTCCTTGTCTACTAAACCGTGGCGTCAAGTGTCCGTCTGCTCAGTTTTTAAACACCTCCAGGGATGGTGACTCCACCACCTCCCAGGGCAGCCTGTTCCAGTGCCCAGCCACTCTCTCAGTAAATAACTCCTTCCTAATACCCAATCTAAACCTCATCCAATGCAACTCTAGGCCACTTCCTCTAGTCCTGTCATTAGTGATTTGGGAGAAATACTTATGAAATTGCTCAGATAATTCTGCTGCTCTTAAAAGTACTGTTCTCTCTTCTGAAGTTTGAGTGAAGCATGGCCAGAGTTTACATGGAACAGATTGCCCAGGAAGGATGTGGAGGCACTGTCCCTGGAGATGTGAAAAAAGCAGGTTAGATGTGCTGTTTTGGGAGATGGTTGAATGGTAAGGAGTTGTAGGGCAGATGGTTGGATCTGATGATCTTGAAGATCTTTTCCAGCTTTAATGGTTCTGCAGTTTGGTTCTGTTCTGAGAACCAATTCAGGTGTGCAAAGTGCTGTTGAGCTTCTGAGATTACAATTTTGCCAAGAATACAAATTACAGAATCATAAAGGTTGGAAGAGACCACCAAAGATCATCAAGTCCAACAGTCATTTTGAATAACAGATTGATCTGTACAGAGAAAAATACTTAGTTTACTTAGTCTTTCCTTGTCTCGCTCACTTTGTCATCTTTGTCTATAGGAAATGAAGAATCTGATGTGGAATGCCTGAAGAAAGCTGGCATGAGCGGTGTGCCTGCTGATGCTTGTGCAGTTGCTCAGAAGGCTGCTGGTTATATCTGTAAAAGTAGCGGTGGCTGTGGAGCTGTCCGCGAGTTTGCAGAACACATATTCCTGTTGTTAGAAAAAGTGAACTCTGCAAGAAAGCAAATGGAAGAAATTGGTTCCACATAGAAGGAATTGGGGGAAATGAAAACAACAGGAAGGGGAGTAAGCTGCTAATAAAAAAAGAATAATGCAGCTGGGCAGTCCTGCTTTTCTTCTTACCCCCTCTCTGTTAGTATGCATCCCAAAGGATGGCCTCTCTTTCAAGATTACATTGCATTAGTTAAAAACATGTTTCCCTCTAATTTAAGTTCCCACTTTGATTAAGGGCTGATACTGATGATAACAGGCTGATTATTGTGATCAGATTCAGGATTATTTTAAAAACCATTTAAATGTGATGGACGAAATGCCACAAAAAGTAGTGTCCTTTAAATCTACTTCTAATCATTGTAGCTGTCCTACAGGAATGATGTGTCTAACAGCCTGAATATTTTCAGGGGTCAATGATTTTTCATGACCTGAGGTTTTTGAATTCAGTCTTAAATAAAAACCTGTCAGTTTTGCTCATCTGGTTTATATTTCTTCTGTCAGATGTCAACGTGATGCTGTAGTTGCGTGATTGCTTTTTTAGAGGATTTCTCCTGAGTAAGGAAGAGTCTCAGCACGTGCTGCAAGAGGTCAGGTAAAAAAGAATTATCAAACGTCTTCCTGTGTTTTTAAAAGATGGCTGTTACTGTAAAACGCTCAGTGCTTTTCGAAACTAAAACTAATAGTAAGCTCAGAAATAACTTAGAGGCACAATTCCAAATTCTGTTTATCTCTGAATCTGTTTACAGTGTGTTTTACCAGAGTAAAACACAGTAATGAGCAAAAAGAAATAAATAAGCCAAAAATCTTTGTTTATGAGGAAAGGCTGAGGGAGCTGGGTCTCTTTAGCTTGGAGAAAAGGAGACTGAGGGATGACCTCCTTAATGGTGATAAATATGGAAAGGCTGGGTGTCAGGAGAATGGAGCCAGGCTCTTCTCAGTGGCATCCACTGACAGAACAGGGGGCAGTGGGTGTAAGCTAGAACATAGGAGGTTCCACAGAAATATGAGAAGGAATTTCTTCACAGTGAGGGTGACAGAACACTGGAATGGGTTGCCCAGAGGAGTTGTGGAGTCTCCTTCTCTAGAGATGTTCCTGTGCAATTTGATGTGGGTGATCCTGCTGTGGCAGGGGGATTGCACTAGATGGTCTTTCAAGATCACTTTCAGTCTCTAACATTCTATGATTCTGTGATTGTACGTGAAAGAAACTGATGGTAAAAACAACCAAACCAAAAACAGCCAACCAAACAAAACCCAACACGTGTGGATTTATAGAACTCTCTGTTCAGCAGGTGAATGTAAAGCTGGTGTATATGTTTGTTTGTATTTATGTAAATTACCATTTTTACAATGTCTTGATTTAACGAACTTTAGTATCTGTAAAAATTTTTAGAACTTAAGTTTTATCTGTGTTTTCTGCAGAAAAGTTTAAAAAGTTAAAAGTGTCTGTCCCCACACACTCCCCTCCCTTCTAATTCCTTGGTGACTTCTACCTTCTTCGCTTCTTTCCATCTTGTGCTGTTGGGAGCTGAGTCACTGCAGTTGAGAGAGAATGATGTGGCTTCTGAGACTGTGATGGCTCCTCAAGTTGAAGAGAATTTGTGGCAAGTGGGATGATTTGCCTGGACCTGGAGAGACTGTGAGAATTCTGAACATTGAAAATTGATGAGGAGTAAGACTGAAGTCGGACGACCACTGTGATTTCAGAGAGAAGCAGGAACTGTCTACAGTGGACATTCTGAATGTTTTAAATCTCAGTATAAGAGCGGTGTGACCAAAGACTGTCTGTCTGTGTCTATATCTTGTGTAGGGTTTTTCTCTGATGTGTGGTAGGGGGAGTGAATTAAAATGTCTTGGTGTCTTTCTTCCCCAACTTGAGTCAGTTGTTTCACTGCCTGCAGATCCATAAGTGGTTTTATTAAACATTCCCTTTATGTGCAAAGCTCCTGGTTGGAATATACTCGGTGTCTCTGACTCATGTAGTGCCCTGTGATTAACTTGGTTTTTACTTCCTTTTAGAAAGCAGAATTATAAGTGTTGGGTACACTGGAAGAACATGAACAGCAAAGCAGGGTTACATGGAATAGATGAGCAGTTGCTTGTAAGGTTCCCTGCAAGGAAGAGGCTAACTGTGAACTGAAGGAGCAGAAGAGGGATGTCTTAATTACATGTCTTGATTTATATAGAAGATCCTCGATTGTATGAAGGATTTTGCCAATTTTGGGCCCCTCACTACAAGAGGGACATTGAAAGGCTGAAGAGGGGACAGAAGCGCCCACCAGTCTAGTAAAGGATTTGGAACAGATGTCATGTGAGGAACAGCTGAGGGTTCTGGGGCTGTTTATCCTAGAAAAGAGAAGATTGAGGGGAGACTTTATTACTCTGTACAACTATTTGAAAGGAGGTTGTAGAGAGATGGGGGTTGGTCTATTCTATTCTTGTGGCTATGAGCGATAGGACAAGGGAGAAGGGTCTTCAGCTGTGCCACGGGAGGTTCAGGTTGGATGTCAGGAGGAATTTCTTTCCTGAAGGGGTTGTCAGGCATTGGAACGGCCTGCTCAAGAAGGCGATTGAGTCCCCATCCCTGGAGGTGTTTTAGAGAAGGGTAGATGTTGCATTGGGGAACGTGGTTTATTGGTGCTCATAGGGCTGGGAAAAGGTTGGACTTGATGATCTTGAAGGTCTCTTGCAGCTGAAACTCTTCCACGATTCTATAATTTCGACCTTGTGGAAGCAGATAGTATAACTCTTACCAATCACCTAAAATCAGCTCCTAGGCTCTGTGTGTGTTTCAAAAGTCCTGTCTTTTGCTGATGCCTGTTGTTTCAGGCACACCCTGGCACTGCAACTGCCTTTCATTAGAGGAGTGTAGTTCAGTGGTCATTTTATTAGTAGTGGGCTGGTTTCTGCAGAAGCTCAGTCATGTGAGCACTTGTATTTTTACCTTAAACTGCATAGTACATTGCAAAAATCTTTAGATAATGTGGGCTGTATCATAACAACTGTTACTTTTCCAGTTTCACTGTGTACTTAGTAACAAGAAGCTCTTGTGAAAAAAACAACTGATTACTGTAATTTGAAATAGTTTTCTTTGTTCTCAGAAAAATACCAGTCATGGGGTGATCCGTAAAACTGCATACTGTCAGTCATACACTTCCAAGTTCATATGCCACACAAATGGATGATTCTTGATGAAAGTAGACAGGTTTAATGCCCAAACTAGTCACGTGCACACACAAGTTAATCAAAGTCTTCATTTTGATCTAGTCTTGGAGGCAGATCTTGAGTGTTTATCTTGGATATTAGAAGCCCTTCCTCATGGGAAGGGTGATCAGACCCTGGAATGGACTGCCCGGGGCAGTGGTGGAGTTGCCATCCCTGCAGGTGTTTAAGGACAGACTGGATGTGGCCCTTAGTGCCCTTATCTAGCTGATGTAGTGATGTTAGGTCACAGGCTGGGCTTGATGATCTTTTTCCAGCCTAAATAATTCTGTTATTCTGTGAGTGTGTGGTTATACTCTCTTAAATAAACTTCTTCACTTGCCTGTGTTCCATGTTTTCAAAAAGCTAGTTTCAGAGCTGTGTGTTCTATGCAGGCAGAACTCATCTGTTTTCTGAGCTGTCAAACCCAACCCAGTATTTTTATAGTGGGACAATCTATAGGATGATAAACTGAGCAGCACACGTGGACAATTATTTGGCAGAATGTTCTTAGGAAGAATCTCTGCCTTGGTTAGGTGTTGAGGTCTCTGCTGGTTTTGGCGGTTTTGTGTCTCTTGCCAGGAGAGTTGAGGAGAGTGGGCAGTAATGTCCTGTCATTAGATTGACTGACCTTGCCCCAGGGAGTAAGGGTTAGCCCCTCACCTGCTTCCAGCTCCTTTCATTTATTATGTGGTCCTTGTCCTATTTAATATATGTGTCTCTCCAGTTCTGTGTCCTGTAGTGATCCGTGTTCTGACCTTACTTCAAATCAATGTGAATCATTGACCTCAGAAGGCCAGTGTTTTGTTTTCGGAGATTTTATACTTCAAGGTCTTATCACTTCTAAACCTTGAGCACACATGGGTTAACTAGATTTTAGCTCAATAATATTAGATTTGGGGATTTGTTTTTAAATTATATTTTCTGTTAGTATTCTTTGCAACACTATTCCCTGTCTTCAAAAGTAACTCCAAGTAAGTCCAGTTAAACCCAGCAGGATTAATTGTCTTAAATGTCAGTGTCGTAAGGGTGATAATTTCTGTCCAGCGGAAGCAGAACAGGATGGTAGGTTTTTTCCCCTCTTGTTCTCAGACGGACTTGTCTCCACATTTCTGATCCTAGATACACTTACTATATATGTGGTTTTAAGGTCCTCCAATTGTTAGAGATGCTGGAGGAAAGAGAAACATTAGAGAACAGTCTGGTGTTATAGCTGTCTTGCACGCCTCCGTAGCATTACAGACCACTTCTCCTAAAAGGGTTGCCATTAACTCGACAGTTTCTTCCCAACAAAATGATTCTATTACTATTTTCTTCTTGCACATGGAGCAGTTTATTTTTTTATTAAATGGTTTTTGAAGGGAATGAGTAGTGTGGAGGAAATGATACCAAATTATTCAGGTTAGTAAAGAGCAAGGCCGTTGAAACCTTAATTCATCTTATGTCTATCTAAAAAATATTCCTGATGTAACAGCTCTCTGCTGAGCAATTATAATCAAGAAAAATACGTATTGGCTTGAAATATGTACTAGCAGTTCAAAAACAGCCCTTTAAGGAATTATTAGGACAAGCACATAGAGAAGAAGGATAAAAGTAATTGTTTCATTCTGTAAATCTGTTATTTGAATGTATTGAGAGAACTGTATGTTTTGTTTATCACATGTTAGAAGGGCTGTAGCAATGTGATTGAGAGAGATTCTCCTCCCCCTTTACTCTGCCCTGGTGAGACCACATCTGGAATATTGTGTCCAGTTCTAGGCCCCTTAGTTCCAGAAGGAACTAGGTACCTTTAACAATACCAGGTTCGTTCTTCTCTCTTTTCCCAGTGCCTCACTAATGCAGAGACACTTGCTTTAGGTCTCTATAGATTGCACAGATGGGGAGCTGAGCGGGGAGACATTTACTGAAATATAACAAGGGCAGTGTAGAGTCTCACATCTGAGCAAGAACAACCCCAGGTACCAGTATAGGTTGGAGACTGACCTGTTGGAGAGCAGTGTAAGAGAAAGGGACCTGGGGATCCTGGTGGACAGTATGGTGACCATGAGCCAGCAATGTGCACTTGTGGCCAAGAAGGCCAGTGGCATCCTGGGGTGGATTAGAAGTGGGGTGGTTAGTAGATCAAGACAGGGTCTCCTCCCCTTCTTCTCTGCCCTGGTGAGACCCCATCTGGAATATTGTTTCCAGTTCTGGGCCCCTCAGTTCCAGAAGGACACAGAGCTGCTTGAAAGAGTCCAGCACAGAGCCACAAAGGTGATGGAGTGGAGCATCTCCCTTATGAGGAATCATAGGGAGCTGTGTGAGACTGAGGGGCTGTCTCTCTAGCTTGGAAAAAAGGAGAGTGAGAAGTGACCCCATTAATGTTGATAAATATGGAAAGGGTGGGGATCAGGAGGGTGTCTAATCCCTAATGTTCTGTGACTCTGTGAGAGGATGAATGGGTGATGAGGGGAAGGAGCTAAGTGCAGCTAGAGCAATAAGAATTCCTCACTTTGGAAGAAGGATGACTAAAAGGAGTTGTCCTATGAGGGATGGGTAGTTTGTGGAAAGATAGTGGGAGAGACTAGCAGTGACCAAAAGCAGATACTTGAGGACTGTAAATGCAGTGTTGTATTTGGCAGTACTTTCCAGTTTCCTTACGTGCCACACATTGGAAAATGAAGTGACATGAAGGTAAATCTGACGGCCAGTCTGAAGGCCCTTTATTTTACAGCAAGCTCTGTGGGCTGTCTGCAAGCCATGCTGCATCTCTCTTTTTGCCCTTGTATGCTTCGTACTCCTCCAAGTTTTACACCTCATGTCACCAGGCAACTTGCAGCTCATAAGAGCAAGGCTCTCCAAGTTTCAGACTTGTTTAAAGAAAACACACTTCTGATTTAAAATGAAAGCCAAGAGATTTCAGGGGTTTTCAGGGTAAGGTTGCAGGCAGCACCTGACAACACAGAAAATGACCTAACTGGATCTGTGTCTTGAACTGCACCTCTGCTGTTCCTGCCAAGAAGCATGGGAGCTCAAGTTCAGGCAGCTTCAGTTAAGCTGCTCTCACTGGTGTTTGAGCTTGGATGGCACAGAGAAGTATGATACAGCTTTTTGTTCCTTTTAGTTGCAATGTGGGTAAATCCATCGCTTAGTCAGTAAACAGTGCTGTGGATGGGTTATTGCTCATCCCTCTGAAGCAGCTAGAGAGCTAACTGCAGTTTGAAGAACACACTGGCTCTGAGCAGCGTCGGGCTTGGTTAGTATTTGGATGGGAGACAGTCTGGGTACACCAGTTGCTGTAGGCTTACCCCACTCCAGTAGGGGTGGGGTTGGACATAGATTATCTTTTGAGGATGGAGGTACATTGTTTCAGGCACTGGCAGTCAGGAGTTAAGGACTTCATAAGCAGGCTGCGTATCAGGACTGTGCCTAGGTGCCCAGAGACAGAACTGCCCTCCTCAAACCTGTGTCTTCGTTCCCTTCAGAGTCTGCTTCTGCTGCACACCTGTGTCTTGCACAGAGCTTTGTCGTTCAAACACTGTGGTCAGTAGATGTCACTGAAGCACAACCATTTGTGTTCTTCAGAGGCGCTGCTGCTTCCCTTCTTACTGGCAGAAAGCCTGGATGGCTGCAAGGCCCGCAGCAGTGTGGACATCTGTGGTGCCATGGGCTTGTGGTCATTTCCAAGCAAGCTGTTTTCTGCATTTAGCACTGGGCTGTGGGACCAGTTTGGAAGGAGGGCCAAAGGAGGCAGAGCAGTTTAATTCATGAATTCATGCTTTTTGTTGCTGATTTCTTTTTTGTCAAACAGCTATCAGGTGCCTCCGCTTACTCCCTGTCTGGACCACAAAGTGCCTCCGTTCTTCTCTGCTTGGCCAAGGAGAAGCCTCTTCTGCAGGAGCCTGAGAAGGGCAATGTCTTTCCACACATTTCACTGCCCTTTCCTACAGTTTATCCTCTGTGGTGTGCAGGACCGGTAAGGGGACTACTGTCTCCTATGGAAGTTAATAGACAAATTGAAGTAGAATTGATGTAGAATCATGGAATGGCAGGGTTTGGAAGAGACCTCTGGAGATCATCTAGTCTAATCCCTCTGCAGAGCAGATTCTTCTAGAGCAGAACCTCCAGGAACATCCAGGAGGGTTTTGCATGTCCTCAAGACACAAACACCCTACAATCTCTCTGGGCATCCGGTGTCATTGCTGTTAACCTTCACCGTAAAAGTTTTTCCTTACATTCAAATGGAATCTCCTAAGTTCTTGTTTAAAACCATTGCTCCTTGCCCTATTGGGCACCAGTGAGAAGAGCCTGGTTCCATTATTCTGACAACCAACCTTTAGATACTTGTAAGCATCTGCAAGCACTCTCCTCAGTCTCCTCCTCCCTAGACTAACAGCCCCAGCTCTCTCAGTCTGTGCTCACAGAACAGAGGATCCAGTCCCCTGGATCGTCTCAGTGGCTCTGTGCTGGACTCTCTCTAGTAGTCCCCTGTCCCTCTTGAAATGGGGAGCCCAGCACTGGGCACAGCATTCCAGATTGAGCCTCACCTTGGTAGAGAAGATTGAGAAGAGAACCTGTCAATACCTACTAGTGTTTTGGAGGAAGAGAGAATAGTTAGCATCAGAAGAGCAAAGCAACACAAACTTCTGGTTTCCAAACGAGTTGTTGGCACAAAGCGGTGCTCAGGCAGCACGGCCCTTACACGGTGTGGAACTGGAGAATGGCAAAGACCTGAAGCCTTTTCTCTCACTGATCTCTATAACCTGACTTCTTATTTGTGCACATTCAAAGCTAGGAGGTACTGATGTCAGCTCCCACAGGTGAGGTAGGAAAGGAAAAGGATGTGCGGCAAGTGTGACGTGTGCAGCTGCAAAGGTAATTGGTGCTCACCAGAAATGTGGCAACATCCCAGCTTTTCAGAAGCCACCTGTGTGTAGGACAACTTCCAGATAGGTACCGTCAAAGCAACCTTGCTTGCCTGCATGACTTTCTTTCCATCAGTCTTTGCCTTGCTTTTATGGCTGCTGGTGCCTTGGAATTGCCTGGCTGGGGAGAGCTAGCTGAGAGAGGAGAGTCCTGAAGACCAGCCAACAAAGCAAATTGAAGGTGAGGACAAAAACAACTTCACGGAATAAATCAGAAGAAAAGTCTTCACTGTGTTTGTAGAACAGTCCCTCAGATGGGAACAAACAGCTGATTCCTGGAAAATCTGTCTTATCAGAGCAGGGTAAATAAATAAGTCGTGTTCAGATTAAACTATGTCTGAGCAGCAGTTTGTTTGCCACAGTGGAATTCCTGAGTCCTATTGCACAAGGATGGTGAAGTAAAATGGTTTTGAGCAGAACACTAAAAACAATCACTTTGCAGGAAGAAAGCAAAATGGAAAAACCCCACGTTTATAATTCCCCAACAGATGGTGCAAAATTTGTGTGACATCAGTTGCATGTAAAACCCATACAGCATCTAACCCAGAAATCAGTTACACTGAAGAACTACATACTGTGAAAATAATAAAAAGACATTTTATTAACAAACTTTACTCCAGATCTTCAATGTGCAGCTGTAATTTTCAACTCTAGTATCAATAACAAGGTCTGATAAGATAGGCACTTTCCAAAGCCTGGCAATTCAGGGAGGGAGCAAGTCCAAGATAAAACCTTTCACTTCTTAATGATGTGTTTTCTCTTTACGCATTCAGATTCTCATGGGTTTGGTGTTTGGTTTGGGGCTTTTTCTTAACATCTCAGGTAAAATTCCAGGATCAGATGTAAGATGTCCATTCACATTCCCATAGAGGAACAAATAAATAGATGATGAAGTAGGTTTGTTTGTATAAAAATGGTTCTGACACCTGGCTCTGTAAAACCATAGACATATCTGCCCACTGAAAACTGAATTCAGCTCTGGCATTGTGTCAGAATTTTCCCATCTTCAAAATGTTGTTTACAGTCTTTTCTATAGGGAGGACTGGAAACAGAATGGAATCCCCTATTCAGAATTTTCCACCAAATTCTCTTTCTGTGCTCACTGATAACTGGGTGTTGTTCTTCACACGGAGTCAAAATTCATAGGTGAAACTTTTTGCCATTTTGCTGAGTTTCATTTTCTCATTAAATATCTCCTCAAACCTTCGGTTCTGTTTCGGGGTGAAATGGTTCTTCCAATCACCAACAGTGCCTAGGAGAGCAGGGGCAGAAGAAGAACAGTGAGGCTAGGAATATGTGCAATTATTTAATTAAATGTAATGCTACATAATTTAATATGCAAAACATAATGTAAAGGCAGCCCTGGATTTTAATGTTGCCATTGATACAAGTTACTAATTATTATCAACATAGTTCTAAAATCTTTATTAACCATAGTCTCTCTTTTATTAGACTAGTGAGACTCTTATAGAAGCAGCTGGATCATCATCCATAAAGGGTGTTAAACCCTCAGCCTCAGACTTGGTTAGTGCCAACAACACTAAGTGGTACATGGAGAGCACTAGGTTTCCAAATGGAGTTAGAGCTCTTGGTCACCTCAGCAGAGAACTGTATCCCAGAAGAGCTACCTGTCTCCTGTGAATGAAGGAGTCTCATAAAAAGGAGCCCAGAGTGACCTGAAAGACAAATCCCAGCCGCAAACCCACTCCTAATCACGAAGGCTTTTTAAAGATGACATGGCCACTGCTGAAGCTGCCAATGAGCTACTCTTGGGTGACCATGCACACTTGTGTTCAGCACAGTGTTTCAGCAGTTATCCAGCTTAAGCAAAGAGGTACAGTTTGTATGCTGACTGATTTTGATGAGGCAATGCTTATAGTTTCCCTCCATGCACACACTGAAGAGCCCACATCTCAAACCCACAGCATTCGGGGCAGCAAAGACAAGGAAAAGACAGTCTAAGTCAAAACACAGACATAAAAATATCCTGTAAATGGGTTGGAACTTGCTAAAGCACTGGGATTTGCACAGGAACTACTTGGAAGTGAAACTTGTTTTGATTTTTCAATATCTGTATCGTTTTGTCGACGTATATCTGAGATTTCTGCTTGCTTTCTGGCGACAGACTGCATGTTGGCTTTTGCTTCAGCTCATTGGTAAAAGCACTCTGATTTAGTGAAAAGTGTTTCCCTATTTACTGAAACAGCTCTTCAACTGACAATTATTTTTCAAAATTCCATCTCAATGTGATGTGTTTTGTTTGACTTATGCAAAGCTGAGGAAGATTCTGAAATGTCAGAAGCAAGAAAGCAGCTCCTGCAGGTATTTAAAAGTCACATCTTGGCTAAGCACTGTCGGAAGATTTTTATCGTGGCTTCCAGCTCAGCCAAGATTTGAAGGCTACCTCTGAGGCCATCAGCTGATTGAGTCATCCACTCTGTCGTTGTTGTCACTGTCAGCATGTTCCTTTCTCAAGAACACTTCAAAAAGATAAGAGGTGGTGCAAAGCCTCCTTTGAGCAGGAATGTGTCTCACTCTTATTCCAGTAAACTAAGTGACCTTCATGGCTGATATCAAGGGGATGTGTTGTAAAAGATGAGGTTGTCAGCTTGTAGACAAATAAGACCGATAAAGAATATTGCTTTGTGAACCTTTCCTTTCAGCTCAAAAGTCCCACCGGAGCAATATCAGCCAGACTGTTGCTCAGACTCCCCATGCCTCTCTAGCGTGAGTGTGAAACGACCTGGACTGTGGTCACTGGATGGATTCCCGCTCCTGCTGCTGTGTCAAACCTGCTCAGGAAACTGACCTTTCCGGAAAATCAGCTTTCTGTTGGACGTCAGTGCACAAACGGTGTGACTGGGATCACTGTTTTCCTTTTCTGTGTCACTCTGCATCTCTGAGAAAGAGGACCTCTTGCAGATGTCTTGGATATCACTGTCACTGATGTTCAAACCCAGGAACAGACTGATTTCCTTTACAATCTTAGGGAGATTCTGAAATACGAGAAAAAGAAATCTCTTCTATTGCTGAGCTAGTTATCAGACTTCTCATTTATGTGAGAATGACCTTTGCTTATTACCTATTAAGTTCATCATGCAATCACTTCCAAGCAAGACCACATATGTCAACTAGCCTGTGCAGATGACACGAACAGTAACGCTGACTCCTCTTTTACCCACGCTCACTGAAGTGAGTACCTGCTTAGCGTGTGAGGTCCAACACAGCTACGCTGCCCGTTTTACTCCCAGCTCAGATGATGTGTTTTCTTCTGCCTCAGAATGCTTTTGCTGGGAATAGAGAAATGCTCAAAACCCAGTTTCTGTGTAAGCAGCAGCTTTCACTGGAGATCCCACGAGTGACTCAGGATCCCCAACTGGCTTGTTTATATTCCTTGGGTTGGATTTTGTTTAAAATTTAAGAAAAGAATAAAGCTATTTGAATGGAAACACTAGAAAAATATTATCTGATCTCCCAGAAATTAATGATCTGAAAGCTGAAGTATTTGAGTTTTCTGCGCAGGAATTTCCTTTCATAAGAACCTCTTCCCCCACCCCAGCCTCTGTTTTTCTTCTTTATTGGGACGACAAGTCCCATTGACCATATTTCTATTGTTTTACATCACTTTTTGACAATGTCACCTGAAATGTGAGGCTGAGCAGGTTAATGTGTGTCCCTCTACAGATGTTCTTCCTTGGCCCTTCCACAGGACCAGAAAGAAGGAATTTAAAATTCTTGCTGGAGCCTGAAGAAAATCTTGGCATACATGTCCCACCCCTGCATCTATGAAATGAAACTCTCCCAGCACTTGGTGTTTGTACACCTCGTACCATCAAAATTAAGTCACTAATATGAAGTTCTGTGCAAGTGTTCCTGGTGTGACTTGGTCTGGGTGATCCTGCTGTGCCGGGGGATTGGACTAGGTGATCTTTCAAGGTCCCTTCCAATCCCTAATGATTCTATGAAGTGTAAAATTTATCCCCCAAGACATAAAATCACATTTTTATTATTTAATATCTCATTATAATTTGCTCTTTGATCTTGTAATAATGTTCATTTACTAGTAGTGTATTCTTGAACAAGAGAAGACAGCGTATTTACCTTCTTCATGTCTTCATAGAACAAAAACAGGATGTTATTGTCATTTGCTTGGCTTTCCCAACTTAGGAAGTGATCAAACCAGGATCCACAGACAACTGAGGAGAAAGCGCATGTAGAAGAGGTTGATATAAACTTTATTCATAGATCATTTTGACTGTACCTAATAGACTTAGGGAAAAGGTTTTTTCTTAGTGTGCACCCTGTGTACTGCCTGAAAGGAGGTTGTAGTGGGGCAATGGCTGGTCTGTTCTCTAAAGTCATATGTGACCGAACAAGAGGAAATGGCCTCAGGTTTTGCTGCAGAAAATTCAGGTCAGCTACTATGAGAAATTTCTTGACTGAAAGGGTTATCAGACGTTGGAACAGCTGCCCCGGGAAGCGGTGGAGTCATCAGTCCTGGAGGAATTTGAAATACATATAGATGTAGCACCCACAGGCATGATTTGGTGGTGATGTGGAGGTGCTGGCTTAATCATAGCATCATAGAAACACAGAATCATAGAATCATAGAATCATTAGGTATTGGAAGGGATCTCAAAAGATCATCTAGTCCAATCGCCCTGCAACAACAGGATCACCTAGACCAAGTCACACAAGAACATATCCAGGAGGGTCTAAAACATCTTCAGTTAAGGAGACTCCACAACCTCCCTGGGCAGCCTGTTCCAGTGCTCCATCACCCTCACCGTGAAGAAATGACATCTCATATTTATTGGAACCTCCTACGTTCCAGCTTACACCCATTGCCCCTCTTCTTACCACTAGATGACATTGAGAAGAGCCTGGCTCCATCCTCCTGACACCCACCCTACAAATATTTATAGACATTCATGATGTCACCCCTCAGTCTCCTCTTCTCCAAGCTAAAGAGACCCAACTCCTTCAGCCTCTCCTCATAAGGGAGGTGCTCCACTTCCTTCATCATCCTCGTTGCCCTATGCTGGACTCCCTCGAGCAGATCTGTGTCCTTCTTGAACTGAGGGGCCCAAAACTGGACACAATACTCCAGATGTGGTTGGACCTGATCACCTTAAAAATCTCTTCCAATCACAAGGATTCTGTGATTCTTTGAAATTCTTTTAGCGAAGTGACTAAAACTTACAACCAAAGAAGCGACCATTCTTGCTGGAATTCTGTTTCGTATCAGAGAGGCAGACACTGATCTATGCTTCTGTAACAGAAACGAGCTCCAAATCTAAGGAAAAGCAAATGTACTGTCCTAACAAGATCTGAATATCTCAGTTTATCGTTGGTTTATAGTACTTGCTTTGCCTGACAGCTCCTTTTGGTGAATCATGGGAGGAGGATCTAAATTTAAGCTTTATTCTAAAAGCCAAAAATCAGACCCTTCTCTTTGAAACACAAACGGGCTGCATTGAAACTGTATTTAAAGACACCTGAGGGTGAGGAGAAAAGGCTTGGACAGAGCAGTCACAGCCAGCACTCTCCAGAACTGTGACTGTGCTTTATAACGCTACCAGACGAGTACAGTCTTGAGATTAACATCATTTTGGTTGCAGACCTTGAGATGTAGCTCATATTTTGCTGAACACTCCAGTCTGTAGCTGTCTCCTGCACACAAAGCACTGTCTAACTGCAAGGCATACATGCTTTGGTGTTCAGTTAAACCCTCGTCTGCTGGTGCTCCACAGAGTTCAATTAAACCTTGGTCTGCTGGTCAGTCATGCTGGAGATGGAACCAACGATACCATAGAACAGCCTTGTTGGCTTCAGGGGCACAGTGTACAGCTTGGGGGCTGTAGGAACAGCAGCACAATTGTGTTACCTCACGCTTGTTCTGAACTGAGATTAACTCTGCAAATGTCCTACAGGATGTGAATCAAACATCACAACCTTCATACTTTTCTGCTAGGTACAAAAATGACCAAGTCTCTGTACCCAGTATCATCTGTGACCTGAATGTATGCTGTAACCACTATGATTGTCTTTGGATGTCATGCACAAGCACACAGAAAATAGCAGGTGGCTACTAATTTATAGATATGTGGGAGATGCTTTTAAAATTTGCTGTCATCCCAGGGGTCCTGGGGGACAACAGGATGACCATGAGCCAGAAATGTGTCCTTGTGGCCAAGAAGGCCAATGGCATCCTGGGGTGAATCAGAGGTAGATCAAGAGAGGTTCTCCTCCCTCCCTACTCTGCCTTGGTGAGACCTCAGCTGGAATATTGAGTCCAGTTCTGGGCCCCTCAGTTCAAGAACGACACAGAACTGCTGGACAGAATCCAATGTAGAGTCACAAAGGTGACAAATGAAGTGGAACATCTCCCTGCTGAGGAAAGGCTGAGGGAGCTAGGTCTCTTCAGCTCAGAAAAAAGGAGAGTAAGGGGTGACCTCATTAATGTTGATAAATATGGAAAGGCCGAGTGTCAGGAGAATGGCGCCAGACTCTTCTCAGTGGCCTCCACTGACAGAACAGGGGGCAGTGGGTGTCAGATAGAACATAGGAGGTTCCACAAAAATATGAGAAGGAACTTCTTCACAGTGAGGGTGATGGAGCACTGGAACAGGCTACCCAGGGAGGTCGTGGAGTCTCCTTCTCTGGAGACGTTTAACCCACCTGGCTATGTTCCTGTGTGACTTGATCTAGGTTATGCTACTGTAACAGGGGAATTGGACTAGACGATCTTTTGAGGTTCCTTCCAATCCCTAATGTTCTGGGATTCTGTGATTTTTTTTGTGCCCTTCCACTCTTGTATGTTCAGAATTGATATTGCAAATGATTAAGGCATGTGCCTTGGGGCTGCTTGGATGGGAAACAGAAGTTCTGAACCAAAGCTCACACAAGCTAGTCAGCAAATTGACTTGTGGAGTTCTGATGTAAGCCCGTGATGACTACAACGGCACCCGTCTTTCAAAGGTCTGTCACTGTTGCTGTCATAGTTGTATAGCAGGGATACAAGTCCTGCAAGGAGTAATAAAACTCTAAAAATGGGAATGAGTAACTGCAACTTGGTCCTGTTGTCATTTTCCATGCTGCCACCACTACTCATAAAATCTCACTGTTGTCCTTGGTCTTTGGACCCAACTCCTAAGTCATCTGGCAGCGTGTGCACAACACTGTATGATAGCATCTAGACTCCTGTCAAAAGGTCACTCAAGGCTACCTTCAAAACTGAAGAAAGTGCTACAACTGCAGGCACAGCTCCTAGTGCAGCCTGGGGATGGGCTTCTCATGTACCCTGTGGCCTGCACTCCAGCAAGGCAGTGAACCAGCTAGGACTGGCTGAGCATCTTCAAACACAGCCCCTTCTCCTCAAAGAGAGAGGAGTTCACTGCAGCGAGGCCAGACACCCTTCTGTCTGCTTGGAGGAGCTGTATCACAGTTTAAACAGGAACTCTCAGTGGGAAGCAGGCTGTTGCTGTGTTCACAAGACAAGGTTGGAAATGTTTGAACAGAGGCAAGTCTGCAGCAGGAGCAACAAGCTGTCAGGGATTTCAGAGTGTTTGTGAGAAGAAATGAAATCAGCAACTTGTCCGTGGGAATCAGGGTTCTTTAACAGATGTCAAAGAACAGCAAAAACCTGCAAAGAGCATTTGTGCTGAAATAATGCAGCCACTGCTCAAGACATCTTACTGACCTGAAGACAGAAACCTATACTTGCTTTAGTTTAGTTTGGCGTTGGAATTTATCCTGAAAGAAGCCTCAGGTAAAGTCAGGAGGTTCTGGAGGTCCTTTCCAGCGATAACTATTTGGTCTGTCTTGATTAAAAATTTGCCATTCTATGCCGAAATTTTACATCTATTGGCCAAGAAGATCAATGGCATTCTGGCCTGTAACCAGCAGGAGTAGGGAGGTGATGGTGCCCCTGTACTCTGCGGTTGTGAGACTGCACCTTGGGTACTGGGTCCAGTTTTGGGCACCACAGTATAAGAAGGACATTGAGGTGCTACAGCGGGGCCAGAGAAAGGCAACAAGTCTGGGGAGAAGTCTGGCAAGCAGCCCCTATGAAGAGTGGCTGAGGCAACTGGTGTTATTTAGTCTAGAGAAGAGGAACCTCAAAGGAGACCTTATTGTTCTCTACAGCTACCTGGAGGGAGGTTGTAGTGACACTGGTACTGGTCTCTTCTGCCATATTTCTAATGACAGGATGAGAGGAAATAGCCTCAAGTTGCATCAAGGGAGGTTTAGATTGGATCTTAGGAAGAAGTTCTTTACTGAGAGAGTGGCTAGGCACTGGAACAGGTTGGCCAGGGAAGTTGTGGAGTCATCATCCCTGGAGGTGTTTAAAAACTGAGTAGTTAGAGCACTTGCGGCCATGGTCTAGGGATTAGGGAGCTGTTGAGATGAGGGCTGGGCTTGATGATCCAGGAAGTCCTTTCCAGCCGTGATGATTCTATGATTCACACAGTTTACCTTTCCTGACCCTCTGCACATACTAGAGTTAATGTAAACGCCCAGGAGAAAGCAACCTTTATCCTTACCATCCCCTTTTACGAACAAGTCAAAGAAGGCAGTCCAGTTGTCTATGGTAGGAAGGTTTGGGTTGTCTCGGTAGTAATGGTACATGGAAACCGCAGTGTCTTTTGGGTTTCTGCTGATGTGTATCATCTGCAAAGGAAGATGATGTGGCTAGTTATGACAATACCCTTTATTTTAGAGTAGCTCTGTGTGCAAACACAGCATTTCCACAGGCAGTTTGCAGCATCAAAGCTCTTTCCTTCAGGATTTGCTGCACTGGTGACCTTGTGACAAATACAGAAATGTATTTGTACCTGCTCAGGTACTGCAGTGGTTAATAAACAAATGTGGACAGAGGTGTATTTCCTGCAGCTGGGTAATACTGATGTTATATGGAGGAGGCTGTGCTTATTTTAACTCAGGAGTGCATATGCTGTCCCATAAATATAAATACCATTTACTAATTAATATTCACAGGGCAGCTGCAAAACATGAATTTTGGCCTTTCATTCAAATTAGTCTTGTCCCAAAACGCTGGGTCTGAGCAATCCTGACATTCTGAACTTCTAAACTAAAATCTGAGGGCTGGAGCTGACTTAATTTTTTTAAAGATTAGCATAGGAGGAACCCCAAACTGTGATCTGGATCCCCTTCCCAAGTTTCAATTCTTATTTGTTTCCCTGGTGTCTCCTTCTCAAGGTCTTCACAAAGCTTCAATGGGAGCAGCAGATTATCTTTGCCCCTAGAACAGCCTGTAAATACCCAAGACAACTATTTTCTATGGGAGTGCTCCAGCCACTAGTTAATGGGACCATGAGAACACCCTCCATCCTTAATATCTGATTGAAAGATGTTGATGTTGTTGGTTTTTGTGGTGTCTGACTTACAAATCACCCCATGAGAGCAGCGGAGCAAGAGCAGCACCCAGTACCTAGCCAAGGTGTCTGCTCACACTGTCTGACTTTTGGTGTGCCCCCAAAATTGCCAGCAGACCACTTCTGGAAATGATAAATCATTTGACAATTATTAAGGAACAACAAGACCAAACAGATTCCTGCTAGACATCATATCTTACTATTTGATATCTTTTTGCCTTACCTTACACTTTTTATTCTTGAAATTGGAAGGTAACATGTTGTAGTCCAAGTGCGTTGGGATGATTCTCTTTGATGAGAGTTTATTCAGTTCCTCCAGTTTGGATATGTCTCCAAATTCAATAGGAGATGTCAGTGTAACCTGAGTGTTGTAAAGCTTCGTTATAACTCCTGCAAGCCAGTGAGTGCCTGCAGAAAAGTCATTTGAAGAGGGGGAAAAAAAGAAAAAAAAAAACCAGGAAAAATATTTCAGTAGCTTCGTTACTGAGAAAATAGATGCCACAAGCAAATCTCATATTACACAGCTTTGCTAGCACACAAGTGGTACTTCTGATACTCCAGGTTCAAGATGTTGCATAACTGAATGATCCTGTTGCCTCCAAATGTTTAAATATTGGAAAAATTAAGGCTGTAGCTGTAGCACCTTGGATGTGTTTAAAAGTCGTGTTGATGTGGAGCTTAAGGACATGATTCAGCGGTAGAGCAGTAGCTTGGTTAGTGTAGGGACTCAGTGAGCTTGAAGGTGGTTTCCAACCTAAGTGATTCTGTGATAGAGACTCTGAGAAATGTTGATGCTGGGTATACCAGGCGCTGTAGGCTACCCTGCTCCAGCAGTGAGGGTTGGACTTAGATGATCTTTCGAGGTCCCTTCCAGTCTGTAACATTCTGTGATTGGTACCCACACAATCTCACGAGACAAGCTGTCAGCTCAGATGTGGTTGTATTATTTGTATCATTAGTTCTAGGGGCTTTTCACCTTTCTGCAGCTTGAGTCCGTGTCTTTGAGAAGTACTAACTGAGCTGCTGCTTCTGTGGTAACCGCTTCTGCGAGTGTGAGGCAGGGCTAGCACGAATGAGAACTGAGTGAATCTACAGCTAAGAGCTGTATCAGGAACTTAATGAAGCTCTTGATTCCCTCATGACTGAATGTAGCAAGTACCCAGGAAAGTCCTTCAAGCACGTAATTTGCTTACAAAAAATAAACACTTGTTTGCTTTTTAAGACCTGAAACGATTTTCAACTAAAGGATAAACATTCAGATGAATGACCCATGTTTTGTGATCTGAATACTTACTGACAGAACAGTACATTCACAGACTAGAACATTCTCCCCCGTTCCTTGTACACAGACATTTCCCAAGTAGTTCAAGCAGATAATACAAAGCAAATTATTGAGATTTCTTGCAATTAACATCTAAAAGTACAACTTACCAGATTTGGGATAGGAAACCAAGAGGACATCGTCATCTCTAGCATCAAAAGTATCCAAGGATTTTAAAAGTTCTGGAGAAGACCTGGTGGTGAAGGGAATCCCCTTAAACCTGTGAATGAGCTCTGCCTCGCTGGAGTTGGACATGTTTGCTTAAGCCTTGGATTTCTGCAAATCAGATAAGAGTGAGACCACAGGAGGATTTAAGAGCCACTTGTAAGTCAGATGGCTTGAAGTGACAAACTGAGACCAAGCAACACACGCCTCGTGCTTTTATACTGTGTTACATGTCATAGAGTCCTGGCAGATATTGATTTTTCCAGGTAGCTGATAAAGGTACCTGACATATTAGAGGTAAACTGATAAATAACTGAAATGCAGAGTCATGAGAAATGCGTGTGTTTTGTCATTTATTAGTGCTCCAGATAAAGCTACGAGGTGATAGCTCAAGTGTGTGGATTGTGGAAAATCACAGCGTGAGCATTATGTATTGCCTCAAAACATGCTGGCCATGATTAGTCTTCAAGTCGTAATTCCAAGAGAAAGGCTACACCTTAAAAAACCCCACCAATGTCATATTGTAATGTATAATGTCATGTTTTAAAGCATAAAAATCCAATGCCATGTTTTATGTGAATGAAATGTTTTTAGCTGTGCTTTACCAAACACACAACATGTGCATTTCCAAACGTTTGGATTTTGTGGTGCTAAGGACCTAGTTTATTAAATGTTTGAGAAATTCAGCATTAAAAACAGGCACTTAAAGACACAATCACTCTTAAAACTGTCATATGTCTGCGTAAGGGTAGCACAGACAACACAAAGAACCAATTTAAAATGGATATTCAGCGTTGGCTTGAATCCTGCATATTTCATAGACTCATAGAATCATTAGGGGTTGGAATGGACCTCGAGAGATCATCTAGTCCAATCCCCCCACCACAGCAGGATCACCCAGACCAAGTCATACAGTCAGTCTGGGTTAGAAGGGTGTACCCAGCATCAGCATTTCTCAGAGTCATTGTGTCATAGAATGACTTAGATTGGAAATGACCTTCAAGCTCACTGAGTCCCTCCACTAACCAAGCTACTGCTCTACCACTGAAACATGTCCTTAAGCTCCACATCAACACGACTTTTAAACACATCCAAGGTGCTACAGCTACAGCCTTAATTTTTCCAATATTTAAACATTTGGAGGCAACAGGATCATTCAGTTATGCAACATTCATTACTAGAAGTGGTTGAAGATTTTTAAATCATACAATCATAACTGAAACATAAAATTTCGGGGTTGGAAAGGACTTTTAAAGGTCATCTAGTCTACAGTGATAGATCAGGTTGGCCAGAGCCCCATGCAATCTGACCTGGAATGTCTCTACCTCTCTGGGAATCCTGTTCCTGTCCTTCAGCACCTTCACTGTAAAAAATATCTTCTTTGCATCTAGCCTCAACCTTCTCTTTTGTGGTTTAAAACCATCACCCCTTGTCTTCCCACAGCAGGCCTTGCTAAAAAGAGAGCCTTCATCTTTCTTATAAGCCCTCTTTAGTTCTGGGATGCCACAATAAGGTCTCCCCAGAGCTTTCTCTTTTCCAGACTAAACAACCCCAACTCTTTCAGCCTGGGCTCTTAGGAGAGGTGCTCCAGCCCTCCGATGATTTTTGTGACCCTCTGCTGGACCTTCTACAAGAGGTCCATGCCATTTTTCTTTCCACAAAACAAATGTTGCTCATGGCTGTGGGGCTGTTCTTAATTAATTACCTGTTTTGAAAGACAAATTTTGAAAAATTTTGAGGTGAGGAAACAGTCAATAATGTTTTATGAAGTGAAAGGTGCACTTCTGTTTAATGTGAAGTGTGAAAACCTGAGAGTAAAATGGTCTGAAACATTTTGGAAAGCTTTCCAGGAGGTAACTGTGAGTCACTGAGGGTACAAGAAACACTGGAACACTGATGCTCAGGTAGGAGTTGAGAAATTTCTCACTGGTAAGAAGCTCAATGTTTTTCTTCTGCTTTCAGAATGAAGATCTAAGCCATTGCTCTAAAACATGTCTAAATCCTTAAAAATCTATTATTTGCCAACAGGTTTCACTTCAGGGATACAAAGGATGTCTAGAGGGATGACATTTCCTACTTCTGCATTATTCTGAGTGTCTCTGTTAGTCTCAATGCAGAGATACCTATGTTTTCTTTTGCAGTCATTACTCCAGATAAATGCATTTGTGCACTTAGTGCAACCTAATAAAACTGGATTGCCTTGACCTAGCAACTAAAAAAAAGCCTATTGCA
The DNA here is from genome assembly GCA_013400115.1 of Rhinopomastus cyanomelas. NCBI lineage: Eukaryota > Metazoa > Chordata > Aves > Bucerotiformes > Rhinopomastidae > Rhinopomastus > Rhinopomastus cyanomelas. The sequence continues at coordinate 97,621 of VXBP01001902.1, read as the reverse complement.
AAATGTGTGGTGTATTTACTACAGCTTTTCCCTTTCATTGCTTCCACATTGTCGATTATGTTTTGAGTCAGTGCACTTGCCTAATCTAATCACTTAGACCTTAATGAATCATTCACAAATGAACTGGCCAATGTGTAAACCTGAAGCAATACAGTAGCATCTCAATTATGTTTTGTAATAGCTTCTCGTTTCAGCATGCGTCACGTTAATCCAGCGTAACTGAGCTGAGATTGGTCCTCTTCAAATGCTGACGGTACCCAGAAAATAGGACCCACCCCTGCAAAGGCACGGTATCCTCAATTGCAGTAACTTCAGGAAGAAGAGAGTATTCAACACCTTACTGGGAAAAAACCCAACCTTTCTTGTTCAGTTATTAGCAAAAACTTTAGCATGAGAAGTACCTGATTGTTGTTGCATTGTATGAAGAGAGAACAGGTAGAGCTAATGTCATGCTGATCCTCCATCCAACTTCATCAGCGTTAAAGCAGAAACACAGCTGATGCATTTAGAACCAGATGAACAGAGCTATGGCCAGCTAACACCAGAAAATTCTTGTACTCATTGCATATATCTCTGATACAGGCTTTGAAGAGCTTCTCTCAACAGCAGGTTGTCCTTCTGCTGGTCTCTGGCTCTGCTATCAGTGCAGATGAAGTGTGTATTTTAACAGCACTTTTCACAGATACCTGCTATAAGGAAAGTAGCATTTGATTTGGAGTTTGAGTTCTCTCTCTGATTTGAGGAAGATGCAGCTGGATACCACGCTCTTGGGCTACTTCAGATCAGATTCTTCTGCTTCCATATCCAACCTACCTTCTCCGATCTTTACCCATTTCTAAGTGAATTGCTCTGTCTTGTTGCTTTAAATGACTGCAGAAATTTGAGTTTAGTACCTGCCCTGCCCCCTCCATTTCCAGCCCACCATTCTCACCTCTGCTTGATAGAACAGAGTAGCTCATACATCCCCTTCAGGTGAAGGTTTGTCAGTCCATTGCCAAACTACACCTGTCCAAACACATCTCAAGCACTATGTACTACCAGAAATAGTGACATTGCAGAAAATATGCAGAGGAAGTCATATGTGTTGGATACAGGAGTTGGAATTCGGGTGTATGTCCTCAGGGCTCTGAATGTTTTTCAGCTAGCACCATCAAGCATCAACTTTCTCCTTTTTTTGAAATGGTCAAAAACCATTAAGAATTTCCATCTTGTCATATCAATTGATGAATGAAGAGGTAAAACTGACACTGCTGGTTGTGAGGTTTTGTTGCTGCATTTCTCCACCAGATACATTGTCCACTTTGCATTAACAGGGGTAATGTCCATAAAGATTGTCCCTGTGCATCTATGCAAATTTTGTACACGGGCTCCACAACTGCGATGCAGTGACCTCTTCCAACACTATTTCAGTGCACAGTATCAAACTCGGCTGCTGGTCTTACAAAGAGTGCAAGAGTGATCTCCAGTAGAGAATTTCAGCCAGGAAATCCACTGTTATGGCTCAGCCCTGTAGTCATAGAATCATGGAATGGTTTAGAATCATAGAATCATTAGGGATTGGAAGGGACCTCAAAAGATCATCTAGTCTAATCCCCTGCCACAGCAGGATCACCCAGACCAAGTCCTATGACTTCTGTAGTCCTATGACTCTGTAGTCAGTCAGGGTTAGAAGGGACCACAGGATCATCCAGTTCCAACTCCCCTACCATGGGCAGGGACATCCCACCCTAGATCAGGCTGGCCAGAGCCTCACCTAGCCTGGCCTTAAACACTCTTTAAGGTCTTTTCCAATCTTATCATTACTGTGATACTGTGATACTGTGATACCTTTAAGGACAGTACCTCAACCACCTCCCCGGGCAACCCATTCCAGGCTCTCAACACTCTCACAGTGAAGAACTTCCTCCTCGCATCCAGTCTAAATCTACCCATCTCCACCTTTGCTCCATTCCCCCTGGTCCTGTTGCTACCTGACATCCTAAAAAGCCCCTCCCCAGCCTTTTTGTAGGCCCTCTTCAGATACTGGAAAGCCACAATCGGGTCACCTGGGAGCCTCCTCTTCTCCAGACTGAACAGCCCCAACTCTCTCAGTCTATCCTCATAGGATAGGTGCTCCAGCCCTCTGATCATCCTCGTGGTCCTCCTCTGCACACGCTCCAGTATGTCCACGTTTAGGCAGGAAGAAGATGAAGATCATCTAGTTCCAACCTTCCCACTGCATCCTTTCCACAGCTCCAGCTTCTCCCTGCAGTGATCCACAGGGTAACATTTCTGGGTGTCACTGTCCAACCTTTGTTTTTCCGTACTGCAGAATGACATCTCTGCTTGTTTTGGTGTTAGCGCTGGAGTGTTTTTTCTGTTTGCAGACAACAGCTATTTAATGCAGAGAGCTTGCCAAATGTTCAGTACAGCATGAGTGCTCAGGCTGGAAAATCAGGGTGTCTCAGTTCGGTTGCAAGAGGGGTGTGTGGCTGCCCACAAAATCAAGACCCAGCTTGAGCTGTAGTAACTGTCCCTTGGTGCAGTGTGAGCTGGTCCCACCTGTCAGGTGGTGTGGCTTAGACATGACTACTTCACTGAGGTGAGCGTTGCATCTCTCTACACTTCTAACAGCACTGCTCTACTTGGTGGACTTCCTTGTAAGGTCTGGGCTATAGTTCACTATGAGCAAACAGTTCAGCTGTCCTCAAGTACTGTCACTCAGCAGCTCCGATTTCACAAGCCTCCAGTGTCACAGGCGTTGCTCTCTGTAACAGCTATGCCAGCGTTTAGGAACCGGCAATCTCTGTGATGAAATCCAACCGTATGTGCAGAGTCATGCTGCTTTTGTGTCGCGTCAGATTATAAAGTCCCTCGACCTTCTTTCGTCTGTCTCACAACAAATCATTGGCTGAGCACATTTCACACCAGACCCCAAACTGATACAGCTAACCACTACAGCCAGCACAGCTGCGTCTTCTGCAGCCCTGGCAAGCAAATGCCATGGCTGTGAGGCTGCCGTCATCACGCCAGCTCCTGCCCTGCAATGGCACATGATGGTGCCTTCAAGGTGTGCACACGTAAGTGATGAGAACTGGGGGGTGTGGGGTGTACAAAAAAAAGGAGCACGTGAGTAAAAACTGAGGTGCTGTCTCCATACAGGGGGCCTCAGTCAGACAAGGACTTGTCCATCAGGGTGAGAGATGGCCTGAGGATGTTCTATGATTCTATGTTCCCAGGTCCCTAGGGTGAGAGGAGAGGCCCTGGAGGCCTGGGTTGCTTTCTGATCAGATTTGTTTTCATACCTAATGTGGAAGCTTACTGGGATGGGATTACACGACAGAAACCAACAGACCGATCTCTTAGTGCGATGCAGCACATCAAGGGGTGACGATGCCTCCCCTAGAGACTTGAAACAGTTCTACCTTGGCTAGATTTGCTAGCATAACTACTTAGGATTCATCATCCTCTACCAGGTTTGGGTATTTTTTAGGGAGTCAGATAAATTCTAGCACAAATGCCTCTTTAAATGAACGTCCCGCGGAGATGTTACTGCACACCGTCGAGCACCCACACTGCTGGGAATCACTGCACACAGAAGAATCAGAGGGCAGGTCTGAAGGTGAACGCTGTGCTGTCAGAGTACACCCTGCTTTTAAACCCAGCAGCTGGGCAAACCAGCACTGCACATCGTGATCTGCGTGTCTGTCCCTGGGAAGGCTTGTGCACCATGGCGGGTGGACGCGTAGCCAAGGGGAGACGACCGCTTGTGCCTGTAGACACGGTGAGGCAGTGCCCAGCATGCAGGCTGTGGTGCTCTGCACCAGGACTTTGGTGAGCCCAGCCCAAAGGAGTGGGATGATCCTGAGGTAAGTGACAATGCAGTTTGCTTTCAAGGGCGCAGTCTGGAAACGTTGGCCACCAGAAAACACAGGCCCCCAGGTCCCAGAGTGCACACAGAGCTTGCAAAGAACCCCACACAGGACAGCTGATAGCCCCATGACATCACAGTTCATATGTCTGTGTTCTTGTGATAGCCAACAGCCAGCTGAGGTGCTGCGACATGAGTCCAGTGGCCAAGAGAAAGCCCCTCTGGTTTTGCTGGCTCTCTAGCCAACCCACTACAACTGTGAAAGATCTGCTTTTCTGCCATGAGGAAACGAAGCGGTCATCAACCAGTGTCAGCCTTGGCATCACTTCCCCTTGATCTGAGGAGGCTGACCCACTGAATCTAGGTCTGCACTTTATCAAGTAGGTGCTACCATTGAGGGCATCAGCTTGGAAACCTGATAGTGTCCCAGTTGTAGGGCCTGTGTCAGCAGCACAAATTTCCTGTTGCCCACGGCTCCTATCTGAAGGAGAGAGCTCGGAGGGAGCACTGCCACAGCAGCCGAGAGGAGTCTGCAGTAAACAGAAACATGATGTGCCAGGTTATCAAGGACTTGTTATCTTTAGCTAGTCCATTATTCTGTGCCTCTGCGGCACGGTGCAGGGGTGAGGTTGTTTCCTCATGCATAAGATGGGAGTCACCAGCTGGAGCTGCATCAACTGGAGTTACACGCTTTCCAGTCCTACCCACCTGCTGACTCCTCCCCAGAGCAGAGCGCAGAGGCCTACAGCTCCCATGTCCCAACGACCCCTTCTACCTCTTCCTTCTTGTGCAGAATTACTGCACTGCCTTGGTTCTAGATTATTTGAAGGTCCCATCTTATCTTAAGATCTTTTATTTTAAATTCTTTAAGGTCTCTGAGTTGGAAGTAGCTCTGAAATGCTACAGGCAAATCAGAATGTGATAAAAAGAACAGCATCATAAAGAAAGTTAATTCCTTCCTGGCCAGAGGCACTACAGCTGTCAGAACAGCCAATCCTGAAAAGACAAACAAATTTTAAGGTCTGAGCAGAAGTTACTTGGCTGCTATTTATAACGATTTTCTATCATTTGTGATAGGAGCAGGAACTGAAACACAGGCTAGACCCAGCCTGTGTAAGGGAAACACACTTGTAGTGCTGATCCTCTGCCTTTGTGTCCTGCAGTGGAGGGGGGGTAATCGTTTGTACATTTTTGTACTTCTTCTCCACCCTTATGAAGATCTTTCTCCTATGTGTAAGCACAAGGGTTTCATCCAGGAACAAAGGTAAACAGGAGTTTTTTTGTTTTATTTTTGAATCCTCACTGCATGCTCATGCTCTCTGGCAGTCAGGGTGTGGTTCAGAACAAGAGAGGAACAAATCAGTCATTGTCTGCCACAGAGTGTTTTAGTCTTATTATTAGATGGAGGGAAAACACCCACCTTTTTTGAGCTCGAAAAAAAGCTTTCACAACAGAATTTTACAGCTGTCCAGATCTTCTGCTGTTGTGGAGCACAGCTGGTAACTCTTTCCTCCCCCTGTGTGAGATCATTTTGTTTTACAGAATCCAGATTTCACAAATAACCCCACAGGTCCTGGACTCTGACCACTAGCCTACCAAACCATACAGTTACATCCAGTTGCACCTGGTCAGGTCTCAACAGCCTGTTGCACACACCTGTGTTTTCCATCTAGTCTTGTGTGAAGTTTTCACTGTGTTTGAAATTTTCTCTTTCAACAGAGAAGTCACTTCAGCCATCCTCCTTTCCCAGTAGATAGTTACGGTCACTCTAATACCTGTGTCTCACTGCCAACTTAGAAAATGAATTACTCACACTTAGAAAATGAATTTTTCTAAGTGTGAGTAACCACAAATCACTCTAAGTTGTTTTTTCTTTTACATTTCTGGGAGATGCTGAAACATAAATAGCTTTAAAACCTTCATAGCATCTGAATTTTCCATTCCATCATCCTAAGAAAAATATTAGAACCAACCTACACTGTGGAAGGCTGAAGGTGTCCCAGTCTCTTTGGAATTTATTCCCATTGTAACACCTGTACAGCCTGCAGATGCTGTCAGCAGGATGCTGTAGGGAGTGGGCTGTACTTGCCCAGGTCCATGTGCTATATCCCTGTTGTACTCAGGTATTCCAGGTGTGATCAGGATCCTGGGATGGGCCAATATACAAGCCAAAGCACGACACGTGGCAGTTTGACTGTTCTTCCAAGTCTGCACTGTCTGTACTAGGACCACCCAACACTCATGAAACTAGAAAGCAAGCTGATTTTAGGCCGTTTTAGCTTCTCTTTGAGTTGACATGATCACGATTGCAATCTGCAGGTTTAGCAGCCCTTGTTCTCTACCAAATTGTTAAAAGTGGGTAGGGACATTGATGGAATCAAATCAAGTCAACACTTTTGTTCAGATATTAGATTAGTCTTTCATGTATGAACCTACATTTATAGGAAATACACACGCATGTAAACACCAACTCCAGTAGCTATTTTGTGCATTCAGAAGAGGAGGACCATTACGTGTCTTTGCTTCTGGCACAGCAGCAAGGTGTAGGGTCTCTTTGTGCTGTAAGTCGATGCGCCTTCCTTAAGAGTCACACAGGTCTATTGCACAGGTCATCAAGACAATTCAAACAAGTGCTCAAAGACATCATTCTCCTGCAGGTACAGCCACGTTGCTAAAGACACAGACTTACAAAGAGACCTGTTCTCCCTATAGCTCTGATTGATGATGTTGATAGGGTGAACATAGATCTGTGCAAAACATATGCAATGAACTTGGATGCACAAGCCTGGATGTGGTCTTTACTCAGATATGAATATGTGTCAGAAGTGCTTTCTTCCACTGCATATTTGGCAGCACAGCAACGACCATAGCCGACAGGCTAGGGCAAGTGATCATTCTCCACTGTGGAGTGCTTTTGAGGGGGACTACCATGTCTAGTTTTGGATCCCATGGTACAAGCGAACTGAGCTAAGTGCAGACAGAAGACCACCAAGCTGACTGGGGCTGGAGCACCTGCTGTACAAGGAAAAGCTGGGAGAGCTGGGTCTGTTCAGCCTCGAGGTCAAAGCGATTCCTTAGTGCTGTCTGCAACTACCTAGTGGGTGCCAGTAGATAAGATGGGGCCAAGCTCTTCACAACCGTTGTGCAGCAATGGGATGTGTAGCAACAAACACGGGCTGTGAAAAGGGAGATGCCAGTTAGATATTAGGAAAGTATTTTCACCATTGGGTTCAAGCATTGCAATAGGTTTCCCAGAAAGGCTGTGAAATCAAAATGATTTAACACCAGACTGGACAAGGCCCTGGCCAAACAGACCCAACTTGGCACTTGACTGCTCTGAGCGGCCATGAAAACAGATGCTCTTTGGAATTTCTGTTCCACCTGGGTTGTTCTGTGGTTCTGTATTTCAGAACTGAGAGGTACAGTCACTATTGAAACACAGTCCTCATTTACATAAATCCAAGGCAGGCATTTTCTTGTGACAAATGCTCCCTTGTTATTTATGTGTGTGTTCTGTGGACAGCAAAATAATACGAATGTAAAAATTCATTAAAAGAAATTGTGTTGGTTAAGATATTGATGGGATAGCCTGCAGTGTAGAATCATGTGTTTCTGAACTGGATCTTAAATGTGAAATTTCCACCTAAATAAGCAACAAAAGAACAGCCACCCCACATCTAACTACTTCTCTACCTATCTGCTTTTATTGTAGAGAGCAATAAGGACTGCCCTCAACCTCCGCTTCTCCAGGCTAAACAGCCCCAGAAGCCTCAGCCGTTCTTCACAAGACACATAAATCCACATTCAGACATCCTAGAGTCTCCAGCTTCAATATTTCACAGCGGCTGTCTCTGTTTGCAGAGTTACCTTGTAATGAGACAAAGCCTGTGATTTATCTGTAAAGGTAAAGCCTGTGATTAGAGTGTACTGTGGAGCGATCTGCCAGTTCCACCTCTTTTAATTTTACTTGTTAACTCACTGGGTTCCACACAGCTTCAGTAAATTCCTTCAACAACAGTAGCACCTTCATGAACTGGGTGCAAACTGTTCAGCATTCTGTCATGCTGCCAGATCTGATACAACTTCATGAGATATTTTACTGTTCTCTGAAGAAAAGCAAGAGCTTCTAAAGACTGACAGGTTAAAAGCAAAATTGAGCAAATTAGTGCCAGCCTTACAGACCTAATATTCCAGCTGCTTTTCATAAAATTGCCCTCAATTTCACGTGTTCTCAGACCATTATTTCTCACGTTCATGCCACCCTGTTATTGCGATACAAAGGGACAAAGAGTAGTTGGCTGAAGGATATAAAAAGAAGTTCACAGAAGAGAAAGAATGTATTGCTTGTTTCCACACATCGGATTGCAGTCAAATTCCTAAAATTATTCCTAAAGCAAAACAAATTGCAGACAGCAAATATAAATATAAAAATATAAACTCATCTGTCTTCAAGATTTTAAGTGTATCCATCACTTTGCCTCAAATTCCCACGCTTAATTACAGAACCACAGAACACCAGGGATTGGAAGAGATCTCGAAAGATCATCTACTCCAATCCCCTGCGGCAGCAGGATCATCTAGACCAAGTTGCACAGGAACTTATCTAAGCAGGTTTTAAACATCTCCAGAGATGGAGACTCCACAGCTTCCCTGAGCAACCCATTCCAGTGCTCTGTCCCCTCACCGTGAAGTAGTTCCTTCTCACATTTATGTGGAACCTCCTATGTTCCAACTTACATGCTTTGCCCCTTGTCCTACCATTAGATGACACTGAGAAGAGTCTGGCTCCATCCTCCTAACACCCACCCTTTTCATATTTATAAACATTAATGAGGTCACCCCTCAGCTTCCTTCTTTCCAAGCTCAAGAGACCCAGCTCCCTCAGCCTTTCCTCATCGGGGAGATGTTCCAGTCCTTTCATCATCTTTGTGGCTCTGCACTGGGCTCTCTCAAGCAGTTCTGTGTGAGAGGCCCATCAAATATGAACAGATATTTCTTCCTTTCTTGCATGAATTCAGTTCTGGATTCAGTCCTGTGTTTTGTCACCAGAAAATCAGAAATAATATTAAGTTTAGTTGAGCTTATGTGTGGGTGGCAGAATCTGGATGTCATTACTAGATCTGACTGCTGGAAAAGGAATTGTGCTGGAGGATAGAAAGAAAAATATTGAATATTACCAGCTGCAAGATTGTCCCTTCACAACAGCTCTTGATTGTTGAATATGAACTCTGGACAGGCCGGGTCAACGGGCAGAGGCCAAGGGGATGAAGTTTAACATGGCCAGGTGCAGGGTCCTACACTTTGGCCACAATAATCTCCGGCAGCTACAGACAGGGATGAGTGGCTGGAGAGTGGCCTGGCAGAGAGGGACATTGGAGCACTGGTTGACAACTGGCTGAACACAAGCCAGCTGTGTGCCCAGTTAGTACGAAAGGCCAGTGGCATCCTGGCTTATATCAGTAATAGTGTGGCCAGCAGGACTAGGAATGTATTTATCCTCCTGTACTGGGCACTGATGAGGTCTCTTCTCAAGCACTGGGGGCAATTCAGGGCCCCTCACTTCAAAAAGAGATTGAGGGGCTGGAGTGGGTCCAGAGGAGCAATGAGGCTGGGGAAGGGACTGGAGGGAAAGTCTGGTGAGGAGAGGCTGGGGGAGCTGGGGGTGTTTAGCCTGGAGGAGACTCAGGAGGGACCTTCTCCCCCTTTGCAGCTCCTTGAAGGGAGGTTGTAGTCAGGTGGGGATTGGGCTCTTCTCTCAGGCACCTAGTGACAGGACAAGAGGGCAGGGCCTCAAGCTGTGCCAGGGGAGGGTTAGGTTGGGTGTTAGGAAGCCCTTCCTCACAGAAAGGCTGATCAGACACTGGAAAAGACTGCCCAGGGCAGTGGTGAAGTCCCCATCCCTGAGGTGTTTGACAGACTGCATGTGGTGCTTAGCGTCCTGGTCCAGCTGATGTGGTGATGTTAGGTCCTAGGCTGGACTTGATGATCTCAGAGGTCTTTTCCATCCTCTGAAATCACAGAATTCTGTGATTCTGTGAAATGGTTGTGTACATTAGTCTTTTGTGGGCAGAACTCACACACATACATGAAAGAGATGCCTTTAGAACATGGAAATGAATATGTGGATATGAGAAATGTAAATGCCATCGTGTTTTTCTGTTATTCTTAAAATCAGAGAGACCTTCAAATGAATATTTATTTGTGTGAACACCTTACACAGCTGTGAGGTCTATTTCTTCTCTGTAAGCTCGTAAAGAGATCTGTCCTGCTGACAGTGACAGGACTGCCATTAGCGGTCTGCCCTCATTAGCAGGCTGCACAGCAAGCAGGGACTACAATTTACAATAATGGAAATACTAAATAGTATTAATACAAAACCTAGTCAGTATAAAGTTCATGAACACGTGTTTGTCCTGAAGCTGGGCAAATGAAGTTGTTCCCATCTGAAGGTGCTCTTTGAGCTGGCTGGCAAGATTTACGATGGCAATCTGATACGGGCAGTCTGCATTGGCAGACATTAGCTTTGTCTCTTAAACGTGGAGCAGTACAAGAAAGAGCAAACCAGCCTGGCAAACATCAGGGGGAACTGCAGGGCTTCCACTCTCAGGGAAACAGGAGGATGGATCAGTGCAAAGGGACCTGAGCTCTGCTGTGAATGTGCCTTTGAATCAGGGCTGTGCTGCACTGTGCAGGTTATAGCCGTCACAGGCTGAGCTCAGACCCGGATGCATAAAGATACAGCCTTGGGTGACCCTCCCAGACCTTGACAGGCATATCAGCAGGATCCTGGCAGCTCTCTGGGGGAAACTTGTTCTATGGAAATTTGCCCTCAACATGCATTTCTCCTTCTTCTCCTTCCATCACTTCTTCCGCCACTCCCTTGCCTTTGAGTGTTATTAAGAAATTAGTTCTGGTAGTAAAGACACGGAAAAGAAGAAGCTGATCTTTGGACACAAAGATCACACAATCACACAGAAAACAGCCTTCTCAAATCCCTCTTAAGTTTTCCTGGATAGTGTACTGGTGTGTGGCAATTTTGATTACACAGCTTCACTCGTGCAAGGTAAATGTGTAAAGTAAACCAACCAGCAGAAAAGGAAATTATGAATGCCCTGTAAAATCCCAGGAGAATAAAGACTATTGACAAATTTCTTCCCAGTGAGGGTGACAGAGCACTGGAAGGGGCTGCCCAGGGGGGTTGTGGAGTCTCCTTCTCTGGAGACGTTTAAAACCCACCTGGATGTGTTCCTGTGCGACTTGGTCCAGATGATCCTGCTGTGGTGGGGGGATTGGACTGGATGATCTTTCGAGGTCCCTTCCAATCCCTGATGTTCTGTGATTCTGTCATTAGGTTTGACAGTTATAAATACTTCTAGATGCAGAGTCTGACAGGCTTAGATTAGTCTTGTTATGAGAGAAACATCACACATCGATGAACGCTTAGGATAATTGCCGCAGTCTGCATTTTCAGGAGTCTAAGAAAAATGTTTTGTATTTGGGTGAGTGGGTGTATGGGGAAAAGAAAAGATTTTTTTGAAAGCTAAGTCTTGGAAAATAAACTGAGTTGCCACCTTCTGCTGTAACAGAGCAAAAGGCACCATGGTGATGTGTGACTCAGAAATCCAGATCTTTGTTCTGGAATCTTATTGTGTATGTGTGTGTGTTTGTTTCTGGGAGCTCTTTTTGTTTTCTCAATTCTCTGAAATACAATAAAAACTTTAAAATTTTGACTGATCCACAGTGCTGGCACATTTCCAAAGTAGAAGCATTCTACTCAAATCAAAAGAAAACCCCCATGCATTCATCTGGTGCAACATAAATGTATATCTTTTCCTTCTTTATTTGGAGAGCATCATTTTTTGCTGTCTCAGGCAGTGTTCAGTCCAAATGTCTTCCCACAAAAAATGATATACTGTTTTTAAAAACATTAAAAAGAATACAGAGCAGCCCTGGACACACAACTTAAATGTCTTGACAGGTAGAATCATAGGATCACAGAATGCTTTGGGTTGGAAGGGTCCTTTAAAGCTGGTCTTGTTCAACTCCCCTTTGGTGAGTAGGAATGTCTTCCTAGAGCAGGTTACTTGGAGTTCCACCCAACCTGACAGAAAGTTTCTAGGGTTGGGGTGTCTGTCACCTCTCTGGGCAACCTGTGCCAATGTTTTGCCACCCTCACTATAAAAAAAATATCAACCTTATATTTGATCTGGATCTCTCTTGATTTGAATCCATTTTCTTGTTTGTGTTGAAAATCTTTGCAAGTTCCTAATCTTCCCTTTCTTTGCAGAGCAAACAAATTTCTGAATGAAAAAGAATTCTTACCCTGATTTTATTTATCAAATCCTTTTCAAAAATTAACCATTGCAATTTTTGTCTGCAAAATAATGCAGACTGCAGTTGGTCACTTGCCAGTGTCAGGTATTACATTCACGCATAAACAAGTCGAAGTTTCTCAAATAAGGTAATCTTCCTTCTTCCATTCCCTTTAAAAAAGTTATCCTCATCTTTACATTATGTAGACCAGGCACGCTTACATTTGAAGGGCATTTATTACTGAAAAGCCTGTGTTTCGTAGACTGCTTGGGTTTAGACAACTTCTGCACAACTTCTGATTTTCATTCGTGGGACAAATGATTCTTTCGAAGGAGCTCGTTGCACTGAAAAGCATCAAAGGAACAACTACAGGAGAGGATATCTGTGAGAAAGTCTGCCAAACTATGAATGATTTGGAGCTAGACTGGGGTCAACTATTCAGTGTGACAACTGGTGGTGCTCCTAGCACGGTGGGGTCCATGCAAGGAGTGGCTGCACTCATTAACAAAGGGATGGACGAACGCAACCATCCACATTCAGTAGCCATAGACTGCATCATCCACCAACAAGCACTGTGCTGTGAATCACTGCAGCTGGACTCTGTCATGAAAATTGTGGTTTCTTGTGCCAACTTCATTAGAGCTCATGCACTAAACCACAGACAGTTTCAGGAATTTCTGTCTGAGCTAAACGTTGCACATGAAGACATTCTGTACCACACAGAAGTCCGTTGGCTGAGTTGAGGGATTGTTCTGAAATGATTTGATGACTTACTTCCACAGGTTTAGGACTTTATGCTTTCTAAAAACAAAGAAGTACCAGAGCTCAAAGATGCAGAATGGAAATGGCACCTTGTGTTTCTGACAGATGTAACAGAGCTACTCAGCAATTTCAATGTCCAACTACAAGGAAAGGGGCAGCTCATCTGTGATGTGTATTCACACGTGAAAGCATTTCAAGTCAAATCAGACCTGCTCATTAACCAAGTACAGGAGGAAAACTTCCACCATCTCCCCACAACTCAAGACCTGTCTGCAGAAAGACCAGCAGTTGCATTCCCAAACAAAACATGTATGGATGCACTAGAGATGTTGCAAAAGGAGTTTCAAGTTAGATTCAAAGAGCTTTGTCTCCACGAACAGGACAGACAGCTCTTCCAGAACCCATTTTCTGTTGACATCGAAACTGTTGATCCGATTTACCAAATGGAATTGGCCGAACTACAGACTTGTGTCTCGCTGAAAGACGCAGTCAAATCAAGCAGCCTTCCTAATTTCTGTGCATCCCTCCCCTCAGAGACAAATCATAATCTCAGGAACCATGCACTCCAAATCACAACCATCTCTGGCAGCACCTATGTCCGTGAGCAAACTTTTTCCCGAATGAAAGATCTGAAATCTCCCATCAGATCCAGACTGATGAACCCTTGCATCACTTGCTACGGCTAGCAGTGACAAATACGGAACCTAACATCGACCAGCTCACCAGCCAAAAGCAGGCCCATAGTCCACACTGAAATATTATTTGTTTTGTTGGTTGCAATTGTTCTTCATTTTAAACATTGCATTCTTCTTCCTGTTTTTTGAGCACTACCAGAAATAAAATATGTGCAGTGTGCATAAGAATTCATTCCATTTTTTCCAAACAATAGCCCGGCCCCCGACAGTGTCTGAGGGACAGTGAACCGACCCCCTGTTTAAAAAGTTTGAGGACTCCTGAACTAAGTTGTAGCATTGTACCAGCAGAAAACACTTACAGATGCATTTACAGAGTGGATATCATAAAGAAACATTAAAAATGCCTGGAGTATTAAAGGGATTAGTACTCAGGTGTCTTGTCTTTTTATGAGACTTCTACAACCATAGAAGAGAGACTGAAGATACTTAAGAACTGCCTGAAAGTTGGAACATTCCTTGTTATTTTCTGCTCTAGATTTGAGCCACTGATTGAGATGTGCAAATCCATTACTAATCCCTTAAGCTATTGGGTCCTTTTGAGTGTATTTTTGGTTTATTTTCTAGTCAGATTTGTTGCTTAAGAATTTAGCATCTGTACTTTGCTTTTGCTATCCCTACATCAACTCTCTCCTGACCTTCAGAAACCTGTTTAACAAAGTTTGACGGAGGGATTTCCACTAAAAAAAGATAGAGATGCAATCTCTAAACAAGCAAATATTTTAGTAGGGTTTGTATTCCAAGAAAGGTTAAAGATGCCAGGAGGTGAGCTAATACAGGTTTCATGCATTTTATGGAAGTATTTCACCTAAACCATAAATAACGTGTAGTCTGATTACAGGAAAAGGAAAGACTCGTGCCTTGTCAGCAGCTTCATTCCAACTATTACAGACTTCACCCTCTACTCATCATAACATTCCTCTTTCCTTGCTAAATATAGGATAAGCCAAACGTGACAAATACAGACCTGCATCACTGCAGCAGTCAAAATGCATTGGCATTAGTTTTAAAACAGTAATTGGACATAAAATTTACTGAGACCCACCTTCACATAAAAGGGTAATGCTGATTTAAGTTGACCAATTTTTATGGCTCTTGCTATAGGCATCCCATGTCTTAGTCTGCAGTCTTCTTTGGACTTCATTATTGATTTAACTAACCAGGGACTTTGGAATTACACCATTATCTCTTAAAACACAACATTATTATTAAATCCCAATTAAAAACCCCATTTCTTGCTTTCCTGTCCCCTGTTGCCATCACTGTAACTTTTGAGTTCAGGAAGAAAAGAAGCCTACTGAAACAGAACACTCTTCTCCCAGCTAGAAGAAAATTGTCTCAAGCTCCACTTCCCCAAAATGTGCTGGTGCTGAGTTCCAACAAGGGAAGGTCACAACTTCTCCTAAACCTATTGAATAAGGTTTTTAAAGGTATCATGCATTTCATCTTAGAACTGAGCCATAAAGAAGACTAAGAATGGAGAGAGGATATTTGACTAATAGAATCATAGAATCATAGAATCACTACGGATTGGAAGGGACCTCGAAAGATCGTCTAGTCCAATCTGCCTGCAACAGCAGAATCACCTAAACCAAGTCACACAGGAAGTTATCCATNTCACTACCAGAAAATCCAGACCACACTGCCTCAGTTTGGTTGCAAGGATGCTGTGAGAGACCGTGTCAAACGCCTTACTTAAGTCAAGATAGATGACATCCACGGCTCTGCCATGGATGAAGAACTGAAGAAAACATCATAATTACAATGAGGTCATGAGGGATGGAAAATAATGAGAAAAAGATAGTGGAGTAACTGAATCAAACAGGCAGAGCATGGGTACAGAGAAAAGAAAGAACTTGAAAAACAGACACGAAATAGAAACATCTGGGGAAGGAGAATGACCTGGAGGAAACTATAGCTGTCAGGAAAAACTAGATTAAACATATAGGAAGATTATAGGTAAGAGCATCAAATCTGGATTTGCCATCAATCTCTGCCTCTCATGTCAATGTCTGCTTAACATTGTACTTCTTGAAGTTGGTGTCTTTGCCATGTGTAATGGTGGAGGATCCCGAATCAGTTGGAGCTGCTTTGTACGTCAGTGACATGCAAATGGCAGAAGGTACACAGCCTGCAGACAGCTTAGGAGATGTATAAGGCAGAGCAGTCAGAGGGTGGGCAAGTCAGGCAACAAGTCCAGAAAGATTTCCAAATGCCATGAACATAAAAATTCCAAGATCTACTCTGCTCTAGCCATAGTGGAATATGATGTCTGTGATCTGAGAGAAGATAAAGGCATGGTCCCCATTAATATTACCAAAAGACATGCAGCAAAGTCCTCCAGTCAGAGCTTCAACAGCTGGAGCTAACATCATGGAGAATCTGCTCTCTGCTTGAAGGTACTTCTGTGTGATTCACCCAATAGAAATTCCTAATAGGAACATCTCTGTAAGTATATGGAGCACTTGTGGGCACAAATGTCACAGTCAAGAAATTGCAGCAGGGAAGAATGAGCCCTGCAAGAGGTAAAGGGTCTAGCTGTACAGCTGCGTCAGGTTCTAACTCGCCCTGGTGGTGTCCTTACAGTGAGGAATGAAACGATGTGGGAAAGCTGTCTGCATCTACAACGGTCTACAACATCTACAACAGTCATAGCTGTCTCATTATCTAAAGTACAGGGGGATTTTCTTGAATTAAAAAAGAGTAAAGTCGAAATCATAAGAGGGGACCGTTTCCTGTTGTAGTTGTCAAACTAACTGGGGTAAATGGAATTGTGCCAAAACACACTTTATAAAAACATGAGCGCTTATTTTTCTGGCAAAAGTTTAGCTAGGTCAGGGTTTTTCACTTCTAGGGAAAATTGTATCACAGTAGTTGTTTTGAGGAAAAGGCTATTGATTCTGTGACCTGTTATGGTGAAAAGGGCCATTTTCAATTAAGGTGAAATCAATTCTTTCCTCTCCTGACCTTTATCTATTCAATTCAAGTAAAAACTGTGAGGAACGTTGGAGTCATTTGCATTTGACTCAAACAACCCTGCAGTCAGCTCCCATGTGCAGCTATAAAATGGGGAGGTTTAGTGGTTATCTCAAGGATAAACCATTGTAAAAAGATGAATACATCTTTTTTCCCTATTGGGCTATTCTACATACCTGCCCTCTCAACTGGGATGGCTTTTTCTCAGGGCACATAATGAGATAAATCCTGGCAATGCCAGCGCGCACAGCTCAGCCTCGTAAAGGGAATTGAAATCAAGTAGAGATGTACCACTCTTACAAGTAGAGATGTATTACTCTTACTGGAACTTAATCCAGTTCTGCAGTGTCAGAGCACTCTGGAGGTACCCTGATGGCTAGAAAAGCAAATCTTCCCAGCTCCCACCTTGGAGGGGGTTTTGAGAGAACGAAGCCTGAGATCACATCTGGAATATTGTGTCCAGTTGTGGGCTACACAGTTCAAGGACAGTTCGAGACAGTCCAGTGAAGAGCCACAAAAATGATGGAGCGGAGCATCTCCCTGATGAGAAACAGCTGAGGGAGCTGGGTCTCTTTAGCTTGGAAAAAAAGGAGGCTGAGGGGTGACCTCATTAATGTTGATAAATATGGAAAGGACAGGTGTCAGGAGGATGCAGCCAGGCTTTTCTCAGTGTTGTCTAATGACAGGACAAGAGGCAATGAGTGTAAGCTGGAACATATGAGGTTTCATATGAATGTGAGAACGAATTTCTTCCCAGTGAGGGTGACAGAGCACCGGAATGGGCTGCCCAGGGGGGTTGTGGAGTCTCCTTCTCTGGAGATGATTAAAACCTGCCTGGGCATGCTCCTGTGTGACTTGATCTAGGTGATCCTACTGTGGCAAGGTTATTGGACTGGATGATTTTTCAAGGTCCCTTCCAATCCCTAATGTTCTGTGATTCTGTGATACTCAGTGCCCTCACACCAGTTATATGGGCATCAAGAATCTATCCTATCTATGCTAAAACTTGGACAGCTCATCCCCTCCTTGTGGACACTGGCTGAAACCAGCCACACTGGGCTGATAGTGAGTTTAGGGACCCCTTTCGGGGTGCCTTCAGTCTATCACACCAGTTATGAACTGCTGCCCAAGGCTGTTCTCATGTGGAGCAAAGCATTGGAGGATTTGTTCAAATGGAGGAGCATTTACTAGTGATCACTTCACTTGCAAAACCAGACAAATTTACCATTGGAATTTGTGAAAAGAAAATGAAAAATTACATTCAAGTGAGGGGCTTCATGACCATCAGAACAATATCCTCAGCTTACAATTTTCATACATCCTTTAGAAAATGTCACCTTCTAGCAACTGTTTTTCTACTGCCACACTGTGTGAGATAATATTTTAATTATTCTTATCGTGATGGGCATGGGTCTAGAGCAAAAGTACTTGCTTGCCTATTCAGGCTGCTTACAAAGTGATATAAATGCAATCAAAACCCATTGATTTCTGAGGATGAAATATTGGCAGCCTGCCTACATCTCACTGCTCACCTTCAGCTGCTCATTGCAACCTTTATTCTACCTTAGGCAGAAACAAATGCAAAGCCTACAGAACACCGGAGATGCTGGCCTTGGGAAACAAATAGCCCTGTTATAAAGCAAGACACCAGTTTCCACGTGAAACAGAAAAGTTTCTCGAAAGGGAATGAAAATGAGGAGGAACATCTCAAGGTTGTCGAAGAAGGAAAGGAACTTTGTGGTGAATAACTGCCTATGAATCCCATAACTGAAATCTATAACACTACATTACATATACCCATCAGTGATTAGTCTGAACAAAGGCATATTTTAAAGTCTATAAAGACTACAAGTGAAACATTTTGCAAACATAAATGTTTCAGCATCAGACATGCAGAAATTATCAGTCTGGTCACCTGCAGCATTGTAGAGATATAGGTATAGGTATAAATATAGATATATTATCTTACTGTTGCTGAAGGACAGCAGTCTCTCCAGTGCTTGTGTTTGCTCTAGTAACTAAAGGTCTGCTTGTAATTTGTGTGTAGCAGTATAACCCAGTAACAAAGTGAAAGAAAAGGAGGTTTGGAAGGAAAAGATGGGGAGCAAATTAATTGAAAGGTTAATTTTTCTGATAAGGAAGTGGTCCTGCGGTGCCGTGCTCCCTAAACTTCTGCCATCCAGGCTGGGCTGGGGAAGTTAGAAGCCTGAGCTTGACGGAGCCTTGAAATGGAGCCAGTCACCATCTGTAATGGAGCTCTGCCTGTGGGCTTGTCTGTTTGGATGAGCAAACATTGACTTAGCTGGGCTGTGAATTTAGTTACAAGTCCAGGGTGGACTATGAATCTGTACTCAAAGGCTTAAAGGTGTTTAGTGTGAAGCACAATGACTTAGTGCATAGAATATTGGGAAAAAACCATGCTAAAAAGTTGGGAGAAGTCATTCCAAAGTCAGTTGTGCTCAATTAAGCTGTAGAGGCCACATGGGCACAGGTCAGTGCCAGCGAGTTCAGCACCAGTCATGCTCTCGGAAGAACTCAACAGACAATGGAGCAATCTTGCTAAAAAGAGAAGTGTTTTATTGAACCCACAACCCAAAAACTCCAAAAAAGTATAAAAAACAAAACAAACCAACAAACTGCACCACAATGCCCTGAGGAGATTTGGAGACAAGCTAGTTATGTCAGTCTTTGTGATAGAGCAGAGACCTGGGATAAGCATGCATTTCAAATCAGAGGGGTATACCAGCACCCTCTACCTTTTCTCTTCTTGGAGAGGTGCCAGTTCTTCTCACAAGTCCTACAACGTGGTCTGCAGACATCAAATTCCCATCTGTTCTAGACTAGCAAACTCTTCAATTCTTCAGCATGTGGGTCGCCACTTCTCTCACTGAACCATCCCAAGCTGGTAAATTCCTTCGGTGTGGCTTGTCAAAATGCTGATCAGGCAACCCTGAGTCCTCAGGCTGCAACTGCGTCTTCAGTGCAGAAACATGCATTTTAAAAAGCCCATCTCTTTCCTCTTGCCACGGGTTCAAGAAATCTTAAGCCCTTCTGCTTTTTTCAGTGAAAAGGTTCAGCTGAGCAGAGAGAGAAACCCCTCAGCTCCCCAATTCAGGGCTTCTTCACTCCCAGTTAACCAAGCATGCCTCAGTCCCGCAGTGGCAGACCAACAGCATCTGCGTCACCACAGCTGAGAACAAAGATGGTGCCATCCATGGCGAGAGCAGAGGGAACATGGCACCAGTTGGCCACATGATACCACCCTCTGAGGCAGGCAGGGCTTGTGTTTGCCATGGCTGAGGCCAGAGCTTCCTGCCAGAGGTTGTCTCTCTTCTCTTTCTCCCAACTCTTTAAATTGCGCACCACTTCTGTGGTGGAGAAGCGGCTGCAGAAACTGCCTGCAACAGGGGCAGGCTGGGCCAGCACCATGCCCAGGGGGGCAGCTGGCAGCAGGATACCTGCAACACAGGACAGACACTGGGAATCTTCCCCCGGGGGGGCATGTGCTTGCAGCAGGAGCTGTGCATGCTGTTTGCAGCTGCTACCCAGCCCCCTGGGCAAAGAGGGGTCAGCGGCCATGGGCATCCCCTCAAGGAGAGGGTGGTGAGGCCTGGAGGTGCACTCCAGCCCTGGAGGTGGGGAGGGGATGGTTAGTGTGGCCTTCCAGCCCCTGGTTGGGGAGCCTGGAGCGACAACCCAGCCAGTGCCTCTGAGCAGCACTCAGAGCCAAGAGAGCTAAACCAGGAAATTAGCCACCTTTTATAGGCTGGTGTTGTCTGGTCCCTGGGGAAAGGTCACCCTAGGGGTTAATGGGAGCATCTCTTAGAGCTAAAATTCATTTTTATTCATGAAAGCACAAATCCAATGAGCTTGAAAGTTTGGCTTCTTTCAAACAACAGTCAGTGTACTTGTGGAGGATGATAATTCTTAGGCTTCTGTTATGTCAATAAAATCACACCAGCCCATTACTACACAGTAATGTATAGTCTAGCCAAGCAATTTCTCTTCAGGACCCCCAGAGGCATAAACACCATATTCTTCCAAAAGCAGAGCAGCACTCAATATTTTAATTTTTCAGATCAAACTGTAGAGAAGAAAAGAATATTTCAGCTCCATAGGATAACCCCCCCTGCGTGTTTTGAATAAAGGTGTTGAAACTCTTTGTATGTAGTGACCATTTTTGATTCATGTATTGGATCTGTAGTACTCACATACTCTGGTTTCTGCTCCATCTGCCTTTATTACTGAACAGTGGCCTCAATCCATCCCGGACAGGGACATCCTCTTCCCTCTAGAAAGAGGAAAAGCCTCCAATTTGTTGGCACATTCACTCCCAGGAACTGTCTCAGCACAGAGAAAATGTGCTGGTCTGCAAGACCAGACTGTTTCCTATGTGCCTCAACACTGCCCTTAAATCCCAGCACAACTTCCCCTACCACATATATACAGGCTTTGCTATCTATCACCCAGCTCACGCAATGGCAGTAGAGGGACCACGAGATGAGCAGCCATGCACCAGCACGGCTGTGGCAGAGAGTTGTCCACTTCGAGTATCAGCACGTATTTTCAGCAGATGGAAATGAATCTGTTATCAGAGAATCACACACAATCACAGAATGTTAGGGAGTTATTTCTACCTGTATGCCTGATTTCATCCTTGTGCTTGTGCAAAAGCCTTCTTCTCAACTAACTCATATTGATCTAATGCTATTGATTGATGCCATTAATAAACAAGCCCAGTAAGGATCAGGCCAATTGAATTATTCCATCTGGCATCTAAAGGCATAAACATGCACATAACACACATCTGGTTGCCCAACACTACGCACAACGTCATTGCTTCCCAAGCTTCCTATCTCTGAGAAGTGCTTCTCTCAGAAAGCAGCAGCTCAGCTAAAGTGAATGACCATCAATTTTTTTCTCCCTTGAGCCCCCTGGCAGAAATTGTGGAGACTGGACTTCTGCAAGCACATTGTCTTGCTGTGGCTACTTGCCTGCACTAAAGCTCATGGATTTTCAAAGAAATCTGTTTTACTCCTTTAGAAATATTCCCTGAGTGCCCATAGAGCAGGTTTCCCCAATAGTGAATCTCATTGTGCTGAGAGGTGTCCAGTGAGTGTTAGAGAAGTTGAGGACATTTCTGTTGTATGTGTGTCTCTGGCAAAGAGTAAGTGCTGCTTGGAGAGACAAAGACTTTAACAGGGAATCCCCTGAGCGTTTACAGAATTGATTCCAATTCTCTTCTGTTTGATCCCTAAGCTAAACAATGGCTAATTTCATAGAGAAAGTACTGGGTGTTTTGCAGGCTGTGAATTGTTTATTAGGCTCCTGAGTTCAGTTCTTGGCTTGGTATTTGCAGGGTGACCATGGCCCTCCTCTGTCTGCGCAGCGTAAGGGAAGCAGGGATATTGGTACAGACCTCCTGTGCAATCTGGAATGACAAGCCGTTTACAGAAGGATCAGGTGTTGTTTTCAAAGCAATAGTTAATAGCAACAGGTTAAGCCTTTTCACCTACAGATGGAGCTGAATTTGGCAGGGGGAAGTTTGTTTTGATATCAAGGCTAGAGCTCTGCATTTCTAGCTCCTGCTGTATTTCCTAGAGCCTTCTTATAGAATCATAGAATCATTAGGGATTGGAAGGGACCTCGAAAGATCATCTAGTCCAATCCCCCTGCCACAGCAGGATCACCTAGACCAAGTCACACAGGAACACATCCAGGTGGGCCTTGAACATCTCCAATGAAGGAGACTCCACAACCACCCTGGGCAACCTGCTCCAGTGCTCCGTCACCCTCACCAGGAAGAAGTTCCTTCTCAGGTTGACTGCTATGTGTCATTTAACTAGATCCAGTATGATCATAAAACCATAGGGCTGGAAGGCACCTTCAAAGCTCATGTAGTCCAATACCCCTGCAACAAGCAGGGGCATCTCCACCTGGAAAAGACTGAACATAGAGAAACCTCTTTATACTTTACCTTTTGCAGTTCATTTACTTCTGAGAATGTACAGGCAAACCTCATACAGGCAGTTACCTGTAAATGAACTGCTGAAGGAACCACTCATTGAGGCAAAAAAAGAAGTCCTCAGCCATGAATTTGATAACTATTTTGCCAGGAACTTCTTGTGTTGTACACTCTGAAGGATGACTGGGCTACAAGAACACTCCTAGCTATAAATCATGCAAACACAATGATATGTAAACTGATATTGGTGCAAGATTTTGGCCCAAAGCAGCACTTCATGATAGCAGGTCACTAACTCATTAAGCATTTGTAGTTCCAGCTGATAATGAGCATTTATTACCAGTAAACCTGTCCTTTGTTTTCCAAATGAGAGATTTGACAGAGAAATTGCACAAACACTTTTCACCCCATCGTCTTTCGATGAGTATAATGTACCTCCTGTCTGTAAAGTTGTCTAAAAGAGTCTGGCTGTCCACAGCAACTGCTGACTTTGTTTATTGCCACTGACAATGCAAGAGCTCCTATTATTTACTGAGAAGCAATAGCTGGTGTACTTTTAGCACAGACTAATAATAACTTTTAGCTGGTGTACTTTTAGCACAGACTAATAACAGGGCTGTTATTGAAGCAGTACACCTAGGACTTGGGGCAAAAGAGAAATAATTGGCAAAGGTGGTTATAGAAAGAGGTGGAGAAAGAGAGGATGCAGCACAGAAATCTGTAGGACGTGACTTTATTGGTTCTGTTGATGTTTTGCATGTTTGTTCTGGTCTGCAGACCATAATGTTGCTAGGATCAAAAAGAATTTGATTCAGGAGGTAGTAGTATTGGTAAAGTGTCGAAGTTTGAAAATTACCAACATTTTCAGATGTAGAGGGTTGTGTTTTCATGAAGAAAAGTGTGCATTTTGCTTTAATAGAATCATCTCAGTGACCTGTCCTCGGAGACATGGACACTAGACAACACTATAAAAGAAGGCTGAGGACCCAACCCTGTCTCTTTCCACTTCTGGGGGCTCTTTGCCCAGCACCCTGGTGTGGCAGCATAAAACAACGGATGCTACTTCAGGCCTAAGGCATCATAGCTAAGGAGAGCTGCTAGCAGGTGGAGAAGAGCCAGGTGCCATGGAGACAAGATAACCAAGAAGACCACAAGAGACAAGGATGGGGCACCTGGGTGCAGAAGAGGGGAAACTTTGCCTGCTTGCCAACCGGACCTGAGGAAGAACCAACTGGAAATCCAGCTAAAAGGCGTGATTGTCTCATGAACACGATAGCACTACTTATTATAACTTGCAAGATCACACACAGGGAGAGAGAGATTGTATGTAAGGGAAAGCTTAAGAACAAATAAATGGCTTCTGCTTGATTCACACTGAATCGTGTAGAGTCCACTGCACTTTTTCCTCACCCCAGCACAAGGCTTTGTCTTCCCTCCCCCCACCCCTTTTTGGTTGGCAGGAGACAGAACAGAGGGGACATGGTGTTTGGCTATGGTCCTGTTGCCCTCCTAGAGACTGGGGATGGACAGTAGCTGCCCTCCACCCTGAGCCCCTGATCTGCCTCAGGTAAGCAGCCCAAGAGAATGGGCCCCAGACATGGTCCTGGCTCCAACCCAGCCTGGCCCAGTCCTGGCTCCAACCCAACCCAGCTCCAAGTTGGCACCGCAGAACAGAGAAGAAAGAACTTAGTGCTGGTTTCCCCCACTATGGGGCAACCATCCAGTGACCCACGGTGAGCTGAAGAATACTCCCCTTTCACCTTTAGCTGAGGTGGGAGGAGCAGGAGAGAGACAGAACGGGAATGGAACTCTCCTGGCCATGTTTGTGGCATCGGAGAGGCCCCTGCTGATGCCAGCCATTTTGAGCTCTGCACGTGGCTGGGGCCATGTGGCCGGTCACTGCCATCTTTGAACCATTGTTCAGCAGGAAGAGAGACTGTCTGTCATTTTCTGCCACTGAGAAAAGCTCAGGATGCTCAAGTATTGGGGAGAGAAGGAGCCTAGGAGAGGCATCTGAGAGTTCCTTCGTGCTTAGCTGAACTATCTATTCTGAAGGAAGCCACGGGAAGGGATGTGGCAGCTTCACGCAGCCCCGACCCCGGCTCAGCAGTGGCAATGCCGGCTTCAACCCAGCCCAGCCCAGAGCTGGCACCACGGACCGGAGAAGCAAGACCTTAGTGCTGATCTACCATCCCCCCTACCATGGAGCAGCCATTCAAGGACCCCTAGTGAGCTGAAGGAATTCTTTCCTTTCCCCCTGGAGCTCAGACAGGAGGAGACAGGAGAGGGGAGGGTCATTGAACCCTCTCAGCCACGTTCGCAGAGTGTGCGGGGGCCCTGCTGACACGACGGTGTGGTCGGTCTCCATCTTGGGTCCCACACGTGGCCAGGGCCACGCTGCTGCTGCCATCTTAGATACCACTGATCAGCAGAAAGACAGACTGTCATTTCTGCCACTAAGGAAAACTGGGGATGCCCAACTATTGGGATGAATTCCTTCGTGCTTAGCTGAAGAAAGCTGAAGGACTTGAGAATCCTTAAACCTTGGGCATGAAAGACAGAGTTTGGGTTCTTTGCTTGAAAGCATGTCTCCTGCATTGAGGGATGCAGTTCAGGTGCTGAGCAATCAGGCCTGCCTGATGAGCATCGAGCAGGAGAAACGACACTGAAGAACTGAAGTCCGGACAGCCGAAGGTGCTGCTGTTTTCAGGCAGGGGTGACACATGAAGAATAGAGAGGGTGGTGGTACTCATCTCTGCTTGACTGACATGTTCTTTTCCCAGGTGTCTAATGTGAAAAAAACCCCAAGAACCAATACAATAGTAATTTCAATTTCCCCTTTTCTCACAATAGCGATGGCATTTGTGACACAGTGTCTAGTTTGTGTGCACTAACTTGCTTTTCTTCTTTCCTGCACACAGTTATAGAGTTAATAAACCCTTTTCCATTTTCCCTAAGCTATCCATTGTCTGGCAAATTCTATCTGAGATCTCATCCAGACCTAACTGCTTTGTTTTCGTTTCCTTGACTTTTTAAGCTGTGGTCTTGAACCCACCACACAGAGCCACTGTATCTGCACTCATCTCCTTTTACTTTGCAGTCATCAGTAAAACCCTTCCTAACATAGACTTTATCGTAGCCATATAATTATCAAATAAACATTTAGATCAAGAAGTGTTTCTTGTACCTTCTTGACTTGCCTAGAGTCCCTGAAGCATTTTCTGAACTCTTCTGTACTTACAAGTACAGTAGGTATCTATCTTTGAGTAGATAGAGCACTTGAGGCCATGGTCTAGGGGTTAGGGAGATATTAGAATGAGGGCTGGAACTGATGATCTGGAGGTCCTTTCCAGCCACAACTCTTCTATCATTCTGTGACACTATGATTCTGTGGGTTGGAGCAAGTGATTTATAATGACTTGAAAAAAAGGTTAGGCTTGTGTTTTAGTTAGCTACCTGCAAATACATTGCCTTGAAAAGTAGGGGTAACTGTGTCCTACTCTTCTACTTTTCTGGGTCGAAATAAGATATTTCAGTACTGTTTTAGTTAGAAGAACCTCAATTGGTCCTTTCGGTTGGTGTTTGCATTCTTAAGTAATTAAACCAGCTCTTGGGTAGAGTTTACCAGGCAATGAAGTGACCCCATGATAAGTACCTCTGCCTTGAGCCTGGCCTTGTCTGGTGATCTGAATGCAAGAGGTACCTGACTCTACCACAGCAGAGTGTAGTGGAAGAGTGAGAAACTAATAATATATTCCATTCACAAACAGAACCATGTCCTGTCAAATGTTAGCCAATGTCTTAAAGACATCTACTCAAAGGCAATGCTTTTATAAAGACAGGTCCAGCTGCTGTGGAAGCTGGTTATATGGCCTTCATGGGAACAGGATTCAGTTCCAGATGCTGCAGATGGCAATGGTTGACTATCCAAGGTAGCCTCATGAAAGGTGGTCCTTTTATAACTGAGTCATTGGGAGGGTGTTGTAGTTTAAAAACAGCTGGTTGCCAAGCACCATGCATCTATTCACACTCTAGGCCTCCAAGGCAGAACGTGCAAGCAAAGGTTCAGGGGTTGAAACAAAAGACAAAGAATTAATGCCCCAGTTATTGTCGCAGACAAAAGACACAATCTCTGCTTGAGGAAAATAAAATCAATTTAATCTAAAAAACAAAAATCACCACCAATTCACCAATAGGACAATGAATGATAAGGAGACTCTTAAATATATCTTCCCCCACAATCCCCCCTTCTTGCCAGGTCCAGCTCTACAACCTCCTTCCGCCCACCAGCAGTGCAGAAAGGCCAGACACAGTCTATTCCACTGTTCCTTCCTCCTCTCGAGGAGAACTTCTCACAGGCCTCCACTATGACAATGTGGAGACAGTCCTCCATGAATTATTTCAACCAGCATGTGCTTTTCCCAGTGATGGACCCCTCCAGTGCAGGTGTCCATCAGTAACATGGCTTCTTTCAGGATCTATTCCTTGCTCATGGATGCTATCCTCCAGGGTTTCCAGGCACTCTTCTCTACCAGTGATCCCTAAAATCTCAACATCGCGGCCCGTCGTCTCACCATGAGTTGAAGGGGAATCTTTGCTCTGCACTCCTTCCTTGATGACAAGGGCATCTACATGTCTGTATCTCTTTCTTCCTAAACCTACTCTGGAACGAAAGGGAACACCCAAACAGAAAACCTTCTCTAGTTTTTCCCTGTTAACCGAGATTACACAGAGGCATTTACTGCCCCAACCTTGGCCAGATGTGGGTTAAGACAGGAGTTGGAGTGAGATTTCGTGAAGCCTCTTGCAGGAGCTACTTTCACCGCTACCAAAACCCCATCAGAAATAAACACAACACAGAGGGAGAGTGAAAGATCCCAACTATGAAAGCAATTGACTTCTAGAAAAAACACTGGGACTATCACTGACTCTAGATGACTCTGTCCGTGTCGTTATCTCCTCAGTACCTCTGAGAAGATGAAGAATTGCAACAAGCTGTTTAGATTTTTTGATAAAAGAAATGAGTGGAGATGGAAGGGGGGGGGAAGACAAACACTTAAATAAATGGAAAAGAAATGCTTTATCAGGACTTGCTCTGCTGTTTTCTTAACAAAATACACTATCATCTTTTTGTTGTTGGTTTCTAAAGCGGTTAGAAACACCATCTACTTGTATTAATTACTACAGATTCTTATAAGTAGCTGTTTCCAGAAGTGAAGACTTCATGAGGATACAAGGAAATCCTGCATTAAATCTGCAGATTAAACATCACTTCTGGATTACATTATTTTGTGGAATGAAAGCAAGAAACAAGGGCTCCCTGTCACTGTGTGAGCAAAACCAACCTGAAAGCACACAGGATAGAAGCAACGCAGGTACATTAGATCAGCAAGTTACCTGGCCTGGATCCCACTGAACTCTATTCTAGCATTTACCATGACAGTGCTCCAGGATTTGGGGTAAGACTCTTGTGTAGGATGCCTACATAGATTTAGGTAAAGAAGTCCCCTTTTAGGTACAAATGTGCATCCAATTCTTGGCACTGAAGGTCATCAGCAGTGTTTTCCAGGCATGTAAATGCCTGCCTCTGGATGTGCCTGACCATGGGTAGGTTTTTGACTGCGCCGTTCCATCAGCTGCGTATGTTTAGTAAAGCAGGGCAGGTATCTCATCCTGCAGACCAGTGAGGCCTATATGCAACAGTACCTCGTTCCCACCTGACAATGTATTTATATTTTATATATAATTATATTTTACAGTGCATTATTTGTAACTGTTGGGACATCAGACTTGTTCTGTGCATGTTCTCAGGCGGGATGGCACTACCTGTTGAGCCAGCCATGCTGCCTCTGAGTGAACAGATATGTAAATATGGGTTAGCAGAAGAGCAGATCAACATCAGTTTATAAGAGGAATAAGCAGAAGAGACAAGAAAGAAGCAGATAAGCTGTCATTTCATACATGAGGTGGATATACAGAATAAAACCCAGTAACGACTGACTTGAAAATTCCACTAGTTGTTTTTATTCTGGAACTGGAATAAATAAAGTGTGAGAATACGTGGGAGATACCACACTGATGGGAAAGAAATAGACCATTTTCAAACTTTGCCACACGGCTGTTCCTGTCTGGAGAATCTTCTCAGAACTATTGAAAACTTTAGATGCTTGCACTTCTGTTTTTCATAGCCACCCAAAAATTGTTCTCTGCTGCGGAAACCGTCTGTTGTGCTAGGAGGATGGACCTGACTCTGTGGAGCTGGAGTTTCTCTCCAGGAATGTGCTACGTTTCAAACAGTCAAAGTAAAACACTGAATACATTTTTTAGATATTCACTTTTTGATGACACAGGTTTAAAAGCCATTAAAGTAAGATGAAAACCAATGATTCCATGGAAGGAGAAGTCATTCTTAAACTATTCAAACTGGTATTTCATTTAAGGCATGGTTCTTCCCAAAAGAGCTGCGTGACTTGCCTCAGTCAGAGGCATCCACTTTTCACAAAGCACATTCTCTCAGCTGGCACCATCCTGTCACAGTCCTGTGACTGATTTAAGTGGAGATTCTTCTCCAGTGAAAATAAGTTAACATTTTAGATCTACAACACAGGCAGGACTAAAATGCATGAGCATATGCTTCTTTGAAGGCTGTTTACTAACATTGACCGCTTTCTCTGATTCTATGATTTTATTTCCAATAAATTTGTCAGAAACTCCTCTAGCACTTATCTCACAGAATTATATGGCAAGTGAAAAGAAAGTTTCAGAGATAAGTCTTTAGAAACCAGTGTGAAATTCACCAAGTAAATTGTTCAGTGGTTCAACACATATTAACTATTAGGTTAAAGCTAGTGGCAAGAAAATCTTGCTTCAGTTTGTCGTACTCTAAAGACAGGTAAGACAGATGAGCATTAAAACACAGAGAAGCCTCAGTCAAAACAAAGCTCGTATTAATCAACCTTGTATTTACTTCTAGATCCAAATTTTCTGTGGTTCATGCCCATCTTCAATACTACATATAGGGAAGTTTCCCTGAACAAAGCCACAGGTTCAAGTGTGGAGCACATGTTGAGTGTCTCCTTTTGGTTTTTTAATTGCCCTTACTTCACAAAAACTTCAGTGCCTTATAAAAGCTTGTTGTTAAGTAGAAGAATGTCTTCAACTGAAGGCTGAAACATGTATTGGAAAGCTACAGATAATGACAAAATTTTTGACCTCTGGAAGACTTGGCTTTCTGAATGGGGTCATCAGGAGACAGATGAGACTGGTTGGAGATCAGTGGGACCTTCGAGCATGCTTGTACTGACCCATTTCTAGCTCTGCCTTTCTGTCATTCTGTATATTCAGCTATTATCATACCAGCTCATAGATGGAGAAGGCCTTCAGAAAAATTATTATCAATCAATACTGTGAGAATCAAAGAGACTTTTCTTTGTCTTAAGATGTCCTAACCTGTCCCAAGGAAGGTAACGCCAGAAATCAGCACTCTGCTTCCTCTTGCAGGGAGCACAATACCAGAAATTACCATCTGACTTCCTCTTGCACAAAGGACGACAACCAAAACTAACATTTGTCTTAAGATGTCTGGGAAAATAGCCAAGCATCTAATCACTTCCTAAGCCCCCACTGTGACACACAAACGCCCCGTCCGAATAGTCTGGGCTTCATAGCTAACTTTCCCAAAGAGGGGGGTGAAAAAGGGGGACATGAAGGGAGACAAAAAGGCCCTACAGATCCCCAATTTTTAGTGATGTTTCCCACCACACTCAAAGGACACATGAGATGCTGTGGAAGCTGCACTCTGAACACCGGGGAAGGGGACAACGGGGGCAGAACTCTGGTGGTGGTGATCTAGTTCTAACCTTTTCTTACCTATCTCTTGCCTTCCTCTCTTTTTCCCTCTCTCCTTTCTGATCTCTCTCTTTTCTTATGCACAATAAGGTTCAATAAACCTACCTCAATAGATATATTCTTGCCCCAGTTCAGCTCTGCTATCAATCTATTGAAGAGTATTTCTCGAGCGCATCTGCATCACTCCGTACGTTCAATGAAATCTCTTTAGGACCGAACCTCCCACAAATCCACATCCAAACACCTGCATGGACCTGTACAGGGAACAGATGATTTTAAAATCTTTTCAGATAAACACAGGTTTTAAAAATAGCCAGAAGCTAAAATACAAACAAGAAGTAACTCCCCAGTAAAACAATTGCAAGCTTGTGTAGACCCTAACTGAAAGAAAACACTTAATCCTTAAAACATCCTGCATAGTTTTCTGAAAGAGATATTTAAATTTGATTATAAATTGTTGAAGTGCTGCAAGGTGCTCTTGCTTAGGAGATAAGATTATTTCCATCTATAGGTGAAAGTACAAAGAGAAACTGCATTTTATGTGGTGCAAAAGGGCCAGCTAGTTTAGGGCAAACAGTTACTTGCTTAGAAATCCCCAGCTCCCTGTTTCAAGTAATGGTTTCAAGAAATTTGGTGCTTGATTATATGAGTCCACATATGAGTCATGTGAGACACATTATATGAGTCTTCTTCTAGAGAGGTGAGACATGCAAGGTCCCAGAGCTGTGGAAAAGGGACAGAGGACAAATCTACATTCACATGAAATTATGAGAAACTCTGGTGTCTGATTTTACATGCTGCAACAGTTCCAGACAACCTAAAGTATAGTCACCTTAGATTAGAAAGTTGCTAATTTTCTTCTGTGTTTAGAAATCTCAGGGAGCAGCTTTGCTGAAGAAGCAAGGTCAGCTTACTGCTATCAGCAAATGCGACCTTGACCATTCTGCGTGAACCGGCCACATCAAAAGTCATAGAGGAAAGATAATGCATTTCTGATCAAACCCTCTCATTCAGAGGCCACTTGACTTTTCTGTGTTGGACACAACGTACAAAAGTCAAATGTCTGTGTTCTGTATAGGGGTGGACTGCAGAGGCACCCAGGTTAATGAGGGGCACACAAGTGATCACAAACCAAGGACAGTTGTACTGAGCTGTGGGTGCTGCATTGAGATCAAAACAATGTCCTTGCAAATCCCTACTATTTCACACCACGAAGAAGTTAACTGTGTTTCTACTTGTTGCCATAACTCAACCATAAAAACTAGCCCACTGAAAGGCTGTTTTCAAGTTGAAGTTTTTCTGTGCTTCTAGGAAAAGTGGCATCAGCAAAATTTTCCAGACTAATTGTAAAAGTCGACCTGGTGCATCGCTGTGGGACTCTCATCGTTGTTTCTCTGTATCTTTTCTTTTTCCTTCATTTCACTACACTTGTGGCCCTTGTTCAGGTATAAATCAGTCTAGAAAACACAAGTGGTGCTACCAAAGCCTGTCGTATCATCTGGGGTATGTCTTGTACATTTTTATCCATGTCAAGAACTTTAGTGTTTCAGAATAACATAGAAAGCCAATGACAAATAAAAGACAGAGGTTAGAATTCTAAAACCATCCCATTTTCATCAAAGAAAAACGTCAAGCATTTGTGTTTCCAAGGAAGCTTTAATTCCTACTTTGCCAATAACACACAGGAAATCAATGTTTTCCTCCTGGTTTCAAATCATTCCCCTTCCTCTCCCCTTCCTGTATTAAATTTTCATGCAAAGCTGCAGCTCACCGTTAATCAGATATTTCACTCTGCCCTGTTGTTGAATAAGATTATTATAGAGCTTTGCCTTTTTCAACATACAAAGTGCTTTCCACGTCTGTCTTTGACTTATGACTTCCTTCTCTGATTGTTTTTCTCAGAGCACTGAACTCCGGCTGCTTTATTGGTTGGTTTCCTCCTCAGTGACAGAAGGGTTCTCCCTCTTCATTAAGCAAACAGTTGGGGGGACAAAGAAGACTAATTGTAAACTAGCCAGCAAGAATCCTGTGTGAGAAAGCATTTGCTACCACAGAAAATAAAGAATCTGGCAGAAGAGAGCCTGACTTGTTTTGAGATGAAGACCTATTTATATTCTGAAGTGCAACGTGACTTAACTGTCTGAAAGCTGTAATGGTATGCAAGGCAAAACCATCAAGAAAAGGGCGCTCTACCATCCTCAGCTTCAGGACTGAATGTCTGTGCGTGACTTCTCTTGTCCAAGGAGCCAAAATCAGAGCAAAAGCTCTACCTACAGAACAATAAAAATCTGACGTGGCTTTTTTAGTGCTTTAGTGTCAGCGAAGGTAAAGAAGCAAAGGTCTCATGTATTGAAAGAGCCTTTAAATCACTAGGCACAACTTTTTCCTGTGTAAAGTCCATGACTAAGAAACTGTAGACATACTCTGCCTGTCCATATAATCCTCCATAGTTTTGCATTAATCACAGAACTTTAGAGATGGGAAGGGACCTCGAAAGATCATCCAGTCCAGTCCCCCTGCCAGAGCAGGATCACCTAGACCAAGTCACACAGGAACACACCCAGGAGGGTTTTAAAAGTTTCCAGGGAAGGAGACTCCACAACCCCCCTGGGCAGCCTGTTCCAGTGCTCCATCACCCTCATTGGGAAGATGTTTCTTCTGGTATTTATATGGAACCTCCTGTGTTCCAGTTTCTCATACTGATGTGGAACATCCTCTGTTCCAGCTCACACTCATTGTCCCTTGTCCTGTCATTGGGTGCCCCTGAGCAGAGCTTGGCTCCATCCTTCCGACAGCTGCCCTTCACATATTTATCAAGGTGCTCCACATCCCACCTATTGCAGTTGTCACGGCTGCAGCAACAGGCGAGCGTGAAGCCCAAAGAAAGGTGGTTCCTTCCCTCAGACCCCCCACCTTTGTTCTTTCTCTGTGAGATTCTGAGGGAAAAGAAGTTCACAGAATCCCAGAATCATTAGGGATTGGAAGGGACCTCGAAAGATCATCTAGTCCAATCTGCCTGACACAGCAGG
Source organism: Rhinopomastus cyanomelas (assembly GCA_013400115.1). Classification (NCBI taxonomy): domain Eukaryota; kingdom Metazoa; phylum Chordata; class Aves; order Bucerotiformes; family Rhinopomastidae; genus Rhinopomastus; species Rhinopomastus cyanomelas. The sequence goes on along the minus strand of VXBP01001902.1, from coordinate 64,186 downwards.
ATCACCTAGACCAAGTCACACAGGAACACATCCAGGAAGTTTTCAAACGTCTCCAGAGAAGACGACTCCACAACACCCCTGGGCAGTATGTTCCAGTGCTCCGTCACCCTCACCGGGAAGAAGTTCCTTCTCATATTTATATGAAAACTCCTACGTTCCCATTGCCCCGGTCCTATCACTAGATGACATTGAGAAAAGCCTAGCTCGATCTCCCTGACACCCACCCCTCACAGACATTAATGAGGTCACCCCTCAGTCTCCTCTTCTCCAAGCTAAAGAGACCCAGCTCCCTCTGGGTCTCCCCAGAAGGGAGGTGCTCCACCTCCTTCATCATCCTCGTTGCCCTATGCTAGACTCCCTCCAGCAGCTCTGTGTCCCTCTTGAACTGAGGAGCCCAGAACTGGACACAATACTCCAGGTGTGGTCTCACCAGTGCAGAGTAGAGGGGGAGAAGAACCTCTCTCGATCTGCCAACCACCTCCATTCTGATCCACCCCAGGATGCTCTTGGCCCTCTTTGCTCATGGTCATCCTGCTGGCCACCAGGACCCCCAGGTCTCTTTCTCCTACACTGCTCTCCAACAGCTGAGTCCCCAGCCTATACTGGTACCTGAGGTTGTTCTTGCCCAGATGCCAGACTCTACACTTGCCCTTGTTATATTCCAATAAATTCCTCTCTGCCCATCTGACTAACAGTCAGTACAATTAAAATCCAAATGCAATTAGCATGTGAGGATGCAGCTGCTGGAGGCAGCAGACAGATCTTCAAGAAATAAGCCAAACAGCCTGAACTTTCCCAGTGGGAAATTTCATCCACGGTGTTTATCAATTTGCTACAGCATCTGCAATAACCCTCAGCAGCTGCAAGCAGTAGGAAAACTGGAAATGAACTGGATTAGCTGGGGGGCTACTGCCAAGAAAACACTGACATCCTTGCATTGCAGAGGCATCAAGGTAGATGGTTGCTTTCTTTCTTCAGGGCTATATATTGGATCCAGACAGTTTTGGTACCAAAACTGAATTAACCTGAATCTCTGTTCTCATGTGACACATTTGATCTCCTTGACCTTCCATAAGTCTGAGGGTATGCTAGTGGCCAAGAAGGCAAATAGTCTCTTGGGTTGCATTAAGAAGAATGTGGCAAGTAGGTGTAGGGAGGTTCTACTCAGCTTCTACTGCACCCTCGTGAGGCCACATCTGGAATACTACATCCAGTTCAAGAGTACTGCTCCCCAGTTCAAGAAGGAAAAGGAGCTATGAGAGAGAATCCAGTGCAGAGCAATCAAGATGATCAGGACACTGGATCACCTGTCTTATGAGGAGAGATTGAAAGAGCTGGGTCTATTTAGCCTGGAGAGTAGATGACTGAGGGGAGACCTCACAAATGCTTAAAAGTATGTAAGGGGCCAGTGTCAGAAGGATGGGACCAGGGTCTTTTCAGTGGTGTCCAGTGACAGAACAATGGGCAATGGAAACAAAATGGAACATATGAGGTTCAGTTTTGATAAGGAAACCATTTTCATAGTGAAATGAACTAAAACCTGCCTGCACATGTTGCTATGTGATCTGCAATAGGTGATCCTACTCTAGCAGGGAGGTTTGTCTGGATGCTCATTAGAGGCCCCTTCCAACCTTTACTTTTTTTGATATTCCCAGCATCTGCTGTGCCTCACTTTTTCTTCCATCGGTAGCAGCTGCCAAGTTCCCCAGTCTTCCTTCTACCTGCTTTTTTACCAGGCTGTTTAAGTGTCTGGCCAGCTCTGATATGAAGTCTTATAATGGTGTTGACAAAACCATTTACCAGGAGTGCATCTGCAGAGATACATTTCAAGCTCAGGGGTCAAACATTTACATGAACTGAAACTGAAACTCAGTGAGCTATGTGCTTGTGGTAGGTCATCCAGTCACTTCTTTGCATTGAGAGTGCTTGTCTTGATGTCTGAAGTGGGGAGTTTCTACATCAGGATGCTCTGCTTCAGCAATCTGGGACTAACCTCCCACAGTCAGGAGAAACACACCGCAAGGAAACGGTCTTGAAGCATCTCCACTTCCCTACAGCTGCTGTCTGCATGAGGGCAATAGCTATGCCATTTGCTGCATGGAGTAATGAAGGGGAAAAGAAGTGAGTAATGTCCTAACAGGTGCCGTCGATGTGGGCTGGTGCAAACCCTTCTAGCTGCCTGATGGACTGCTGAAAGGGCCATTTTCTGTCAGGGAACCACAGGGTACAGAGCTTCAGGAAAAGCGTTTCGCCACTGCAAACTAAGAGGCAATGTGCTGCGGCGTCTCCCCTGCCCAGTGTTGCGTGCACAGAGAATGATGTCACGGGGTCCTTTGGTGGGTCTAGAAACTGAGAGTCGTTTAGCAGTTTTCTTTTTCTCAGTGTTTTTTAATTATATCAGAAATTCTTTGAATTTTTGACGTCTGACACCTGGAATCTCTCTGCCACTGTAGCTGTTTGCCTGATTTGGGTTTGCTAACTCAGACCAGATTCAGCTGTTTGAATTTACAAGAGAGATAATGAGTTCATCCCCAGAAATCAGTGGATTTAAGGCTGTGAAAGGAATGGTGTGGCTGAGGGCACTTGAGATTCAGCATGGGTTAGTGGTAAGCCTGCTGGAGAGTAGCCTGAAGGAGTAAGATCTTGGAATCCTGGTGGACATAATGTTGACCATGTGCCGGTAAAGTGCCCTTGTTGCCAAGAGGGACAGTGGTATCCCAGGGTGTGTTCAGAATGCTACAGTCAGTAGGCCTAGAGAAGTTATCCTCCCACTCTGCTGTGATGAGGCCATATCTGGAAAATTCTATCCAGTTTGGAGTTCCCCAGTTCAAGAGAGACAAGGAACTTCTGGAGAGAGTCTGTTAGAGAGCAATGAAGATTACTGGGGGCCTGGAGCATCTCTCTTATGAGGAAAGGTTGGGAGAGCTGGGTCTATTTAGCGTACAGAAGAGGAGACCTTTGGAGGTCTACTATCCAGTATCTAGATATTTGGAGGGTGAGTGTCAGGACAATGAAACCTAAGTGCTCTCAGTAGTGCTAAGTGACAGGACAAAGGTCAATAGGAACAAGTTACAACACAGGAAGTTCCATTTAGATATGAAGCAAAACTTCTTTGCTGTGCAGGTAAGAAAGCATTGGAACAGGCTGCCCAGAAAGGTTGTGGAGTGTCCTCTGAAGACATTCAAAACCCATCTGGATGCAGCCTTGTGCAATGTGCTGTTGGCAATCCTCCTTTAGCGGAGGCGTTGGACTAGACAATCTCTAGAGGTCCCTTCCAGGTCCAACAACTCTGTGTAATTCTGTGATTCTGAAGAAGTTCTGCTCTTCACTGAGGAGTCTCACCTCAGCCTGAGTTTTGCAGTCCATTTGCTAATCCTAAGGTTTGGACACAGGAGGGGAAGGAATAGCACAGACATGGAGAAGTACAAGGTAGTTAAATGTGAAAGACAGCAACCAAAAAAAGAGTAAAGATGTTATGAAATCTTAAACCAAGACTCTTTTTTTTTATTAATCTAACAAGTAGTTAAGTTGGCAATGTGGTGATGCTTTAAATGCTTAGGGGCACACATCTACACACCCCTCGGTGTATATCCACATCATATTTTTTGTTGCCTGTTTCAATGTGAGAACCACTCACAAAAAAGCTGGAGAGGGACTATTTAGTACATCAGGTAGTGACATGACTAGGGGGAATGGAGCAGAGCTGGAGATGGGTAGGTTTAGAGTGGATGTGAGGAGGAAGTTCTTCACCGTGAGAGGAGTGAGAGCCTGGAATGGGTTGCCCAGGGAAGTGGTTGAGGCCCCATCCTTGGAGGTGTTTAAGGCCAGGCTGGATGGGGCTCTAGGCAGCCTGATATAGGGTGGGGTGTCCGGTTGGAAATGGATGATCCTGTGGTCCCTTGTAACCCTGACTGACTCTATGACTTGGTCTGGGTGATCCTGCTGTGGCAGGGGGATTGGACTAGATGATCTTTCAAGGTCCCTTCCAACCCTTAATGATTCTGTGCTTGTATGAGTCTATGAACTATACAGACTGGCAATGTATCTGCTCCAGTGACAGAATGTCTTCAGATACTGAAGGGACACAAAAACACTCCAACCAACAACAGAGCTTCTCCCCTAGAGGAATGGTAAAGGATGAAGGCTGTTTTTCTCCTTTGAAATGCATCATGTGAAGACTTATGATGGACATAGATGTATTAGAAACTGAAACTAAGCCTCTTCACCTGAAAAGAGAAGCAGCATTTTAGGTAGAGTGTCATGGGTGGCAAAACAAGTATGCCATTACATTAAAACACAATAATGAAATGGTTAATCTCAGCCAGTATAAGGACACAAGAATAAAGACATAGCTTAAAGAAATGCATTTAATTGTTTAGTTAGACTAAAAGTACATACAGCACTAGCTTTGGTAGCTCAGACTTAATATGATGCTTAAAATATAATGTTCAGCCATTCATGCATCATATTTTAATTTCTTTTTCTGGCACTAAGAAATATAATGAGTAAAAGCTTTGTGCAGATATTGCAATTGAGTATTGAATACAACAGCAATACAGTTTAGTCCAGAGCTTGCTATCACAGAATCACAGAACATCGGGGATTGGAAGGGACCTCAAAAGAGCATCTAGCCCAACCCCCCTGCCATAGAAGGATCGCCTAGATCAAGTTGCACAGGAACATATCAGGGTGGGTTTTAAACGTCTTCAGAGAAGGAGCCTCCACAGTCCCCCTGGGCAGCCCCTTCCAGTGCTCTGTCACCCTCACTATGAAGTAGTTCCTTCTCATATTGATGTGGAACCTCCTGTGTTCCAGCTGACACACGTTGCCCCTCGTCCTATCACTAGGTGACACTGAGAAGAGCCTGGCTCCATCCTCCTGACACCCACCCTTCATATATTTATTAAAATTCCCCTCAGGCTATGCTATACAGCTTCCTCCCCATCTGTCTGGAAGATCAGCTGTGGGTAATAGTTGATCTCACCAGCTTAGGGAGCATCCTAGTGATATCCCTGATTTGAGCTCCAGGTAGACTGCAGACATCCTTATGATGAGGGTCAAGTCTGCATATCTGGCCTTAGTTTCGTTCAGGAGTGACTCTCCAATAACTAGGACCATTCTCTTCTTCTTTATGAAGGAGGTTGTCATATTACTGGAAGACTTCTCCTATATATGCGACCATGCTAGGATCTCTGGAATGGGTTGCCTACCCTCAATATCTTTATTAGACTTGCTGTCTTCCAGGAGGGGCTCGTATCTATTTCTCAGTGGCAACTGAGGAGCTTAGGCAGGCAAGGGGTGTGCTATATATGTCTACCCAAATTAATCTTCTCTTTGTTGAAAGGATATCACTCAGAAAGACATTTTGCAATTAGTTTGCCTCATAAGCACATAAAAGCATTGAGAAATTGTGCTGCACTCCACGTTCAGTATATTGCACACTGTTATCACCATGATAGAGATGCAAACACAGTGCTGGGTCATCCTGATACCGGTAGGTCTATGAACATTTGAGTCAGTAAGACTTTTCCCCTGCAGTGCAGTGATACCTAAGCCTGTTTATCCTCAAACAAGAATGAAAAATAGACAGGCAAGGGAAGCTGATCCTGCAGACTGTGCTATCATTCAGCAAGATCTGGACAGGCTGGAGAGCTGGGCTGAGAAAAATCTAATGAGGTATAACAAGGGTAAGTGTAGAGTCTTGCATGTGGGCAAGAACAACCCCAGGTACCAGTATAGGCTGGGGACTGACCTGTTGGAGAGTAATTTAGGAGAGAGGGATCTGGGGGTCCTGGCGGACAGCAGGATGACTATGAGCCAGCAATGTGCTCTGGTGGCCAAGAGGGCCAACAGCATCCTCGANTGTCAGGGGGATTGGACTAGATGATCTTTCGAGGTCCCTTCCAATCCCTAACGATTCTATGATTCTATGATCCTTGACCTGGAAAGCTAATGCTTATCCTGCACTGGACAAGCCTATTTTGTAGTGTATAAAGGTCTAGTACTGAAGTTACTCTCCTGAGGGAAGCATGGAGAAAGATGAAGTATTATGATTTCATAAGAAGCCAGGATGTCTTTTAAACAGTACTGATGGGAAGTGATGATATTAACACAGCTCCACATTGCAGATGTAACTTATCTTTTCCATAGTCTGTAATACATCGGCTTTGTCATACAATAAAAGGATTGTAACTTGGTGAACTATAAAGTAAACTGAATAATTCATAGGAATGTCACTGAGACATTTTCCCCACTAACTGTAGTGATCCAGCTTTAATTTTTCCTGCTCTGCTATCAGAGCATTATCAGTTAATGGATTAAAATGTATACAGTGGATTAAATGTGTGATGTCACAAAGGGTTCACCTAGATTAAAACAAAATGTCAGTAAGGATATAAAGGAATTACATATAAGATTAACAGCCATGATGACAAAAGATGATGTGTTAGTGCAAACAAAGAGATTGTCTGCACAGCAGTCTGCATTCACAACAGATATGCCCAAACTGGATTTTGAGTTGTGCTTGGAAACTACCTATAAAGTAGATTCACCTTCTTCCCAGCCAGTGAGCTGTGGTGTACAGGCACAGGGCACCACTGCAAGGTGCCTTTTTGAGGAGCGATGACCCACTGGGCCCAGCCTTGCTGCTAGACAAGTAGTGTTTCATCCTTTGTGTGGAGGAAAGCAGCCTGTAAGGCATTTCTGGACGCTGCCTTTTCAAGGTGGCAGAGACCAAGCTCCCCAGTAACATTTGGTCTCACCCCATAGGTGTTGTGCAACTGTCCTACAGCACAACTGTACAAGGGATGGTAACATTATCTACTTCTTGCCACTAGCACAAAAAAAGGTTTGTTGCCTGTGCTGGCCACATTCTCTAATTTTATTGATTAAAGAGATTTAGAACCCAATCAATCAGATATGAATGACCAACCTGGGGAGTTTCTGAAGCAGCAACAACTCAAGTGGAAAGAAGTTGATCTATTGTTGTAATACTTGTGAATCTAGATCTCCCATTTTGACAAGAAAAGAGACCAATAAAACTCCTCAACATCATCGCAGACAGGGAAACCAATTTTCTTCAGGTTTTTATCTTCTTTGGAACATGATATTCTATGCAGCAATTTCTAAGAACATCTGCAGAGCTCCTGATGTGCCAGGCTGGCTGGATAGCAGGTATCAGCAGGATGATATTCTACCTTCTGTTTGGTACTTTTACCTAAGACATAGTGTTATCATTCATTACTTCTTTATAAATCACAAGGATACTACTTAGTTTAAATGGAAAGAATGCCCTACCTTGCAATCCATAGGCTGACACAAAATCTTAGCAAATAGGATTTCTAGAAGCCATACAATTGCAGTTACAGCTGTACCAGGAGATAGGATGGTTAGTTTGGAAGGTTTGATAAGGTGAAACAGGCTTTTACCTCCACAGGAGCGCTCTGCTTTAAAAGCTGAGCAGAGTCTGTAAGTCTAATGTGTGTTTTCTGCAGAAAAGCTTGAAGTTTGGGTTTAAAACATTGAAAAGTGTCTGCCTCCCCCTTCTCTCCCCCCAGTGACTTCCACCTTCTTCACTTCTTCTCCATCTTGGGGTCTGTTCAGAGCTACACCATTGCTGCTGAGAAAGAATGTTATCACTTCTGAAGACATTGGAAGGACTCATCAAGATATGTGTTCAACTGGAGAGACTGAGAGCATTCTGAACTTTGAAGATTTATGAGGATCAAGACTTAAGTTGGATGACCACTGCAATTTCAGAGAGAAACAAGAACTGTCTGTAACTGAACTGTCTATAATTAACCGGTCCGTGTTTCAGACATTCTTCCTCTCGGTTCAGCGTGGGAGCACTGTAATGAAACTCTGTGTGACTGGGTCGATATCTTGTGCAGGGCTTTTCTCTGATATGTGGGTTGGGGGGAGTGAATTAAAATGTCTCGGTGCCTTTCTTCTCCCAACTGAGTCAGTGGTTTCACTGCCTGCAGATTGGTAACTGGTTTTGTAAACCCCCACTTTGTGTCTAACGCTTTAGGTAAAAGCTCTTGGTTGAAGTATAGTTGGGGTCTCTGTCCCACAGCGTTAATGGTGACCCAGGTGGGATGCGTGGGCATCCAGACAAGGACCCACAGTGACACTACTATTAGCACCACGACAACTTGTTGCTGAGTCTCACAGAAATGTGTATACACAGGAAGACTATGACTTCCCCCCTACATTTTCATCCTGCCCACTTAGCAACCCTGAGCCTTAGTTGTGTGGACTGAGGCTGGAGGATTCTGAAAGTACCTTTCTTCAGTGAAAAAACAGATCCTAACTGCACTTAAGGGGCAGATACACACCAGAAGTGTAGCAGCATGAAAACAGGCACTTGGCTTTAATGAAATTATTTCTAATGTCTTATTGTTTGGAAATAAGTTTTCCTCCCCTGTCTTTTCTCAATAGTATGTTCTGTTCCTTGAGCTATAAATCACTTATTATCCCTTCAGCTCTCTGCACACAGTAGTCCCTCCTGCATACAGCCAGCCAACAGTGGAGACCTGGCCTAGAGCACTGATATTTAAGTAACCAGAGAATTCTGTAGGGCCAAAAGGTGGTACAAATTTATTTAAATGCTTCCAAAAATAGGTAGTTCAAAAAATAAGATCTTTCTTGTTTTTTTCTGCATAAGAAGTCCCTCCTGCTTCCACTCGCATCACAAGGAGAGAGTCTTCGTTGGCCCTCTAGAGCCTTTGCCTCCCTATTCTGAAACCATGGCAAGGTCCAGAGCTAGCCTGCAAGCAGCTGCATCCTCACTTTGAATATGTGGGGAAAGGAAGGAAACCAGAAAACAAAGGTTTTATTGTGACTCAACAGGACAATGTTGACAGATGTGGTGAGCAAACACCCCGAGTATCCAACATCTCACCACTAGTAAATACTAGGACTCCATTTGCTGACTGTTCTACTTCAGACACGTGCTATAGGCTTAAACATGCACTGCAGCACTTCACACGTTATCCTGGACAAAGAGGCAAGTGTCAAATAACACTAAAGAGAATAAAGTGAGGTGAAGGGACAGCATCACTGAGGTTTTCGTACTTCCTCAGTATTAGACTGGATTATTTTTTAATGGTTCAATATTTTAATAGCCAAGTTAATGCCTGGAAATGCCCCCATTGCATACAATTTTATCAGTTAATCAACCTAGTAATTCTTTTAACTAGTGGTAAAACTTTAGATATCGACTGAGAATTAAGCTGGTGGCAAATTACTTCCTCTTACTTTTCCCTTCCTGACTAGCTGCAACATCTGAAACAAACAAATAAACAAACTAACTAACAGAAAAGGAGATTTTACACTGATTTTTCATCCTGCAGGTCACAATTTAGAATTTACATTCAGTTTCATAGCATACTATCCAGTATTTATATATATAAAGGAATTCAACCTCATTGTAATGCCCAGGTCTGGTTATCTTCAAGGCAAAGATTAATGGAAATAAGCTTCACACATGAGAGTGAAATCCTGGCAAAACACAGAATCATAGAACCATTGGGGGTTGGAAGGGACCTCTAAACATCATCTAGTCCAATCCCCCTGCCAGAGCAGCAAAACCCGCTGCCAGAGCAGGAATTCCAACCTCCTGCTAGAATACTGAAAGAACTTTCTCCTGTGCCACAGAGGTGTAGGTGCACATGCACATAGATCTACATGGAGCTGTACATTTACAGATGAGGTAGCAATGAGCCTGTGCTCTGGCTTTTCAGGATTGCTGGGCACCTGCAATTACTTCAAACTGGCTGGTGTGGTTAAAAATCAGCTGATTACTCCCCAGCCCATGTAAAATCTCACTTGTTTTCATTAGCTTGTACTAGCTGCTGCCAAGCCTTGCCAGCAGCATCCCAGGCGACTATAATGTTCGTTTTCTTGCGTGTGGTGTTCCTGAATCAAAGGAATTAGCATAGTGGGTGGCATTACTTCAGCATCAAACACCAAAGAGAAACACTTTATTTCTTCAACAGCCTGTGTTCTCTGAAGCTTTTCAACAGAATATTTAAAAACAGGGTCTACCACAGCCCGTTTGGTCTNGTGCAGAGTACAGGGGCAGAATGACCTCCCTGCTCCTGCTGGCCACACCATTCCTGATGCAGGCCAGGATGCCATTGGCCCTCTTGGCCACCTGGGCACACTGCTGGCTCATGTTCAGGCGGGTATCGATCAGCACCCCTAGATCCCTTTCTGTTTGGCTGCTCTCCAGCCACTCCGACCCCAGCCTGTAGCTCTGCATGGGACAGCTTCATAAACTTTGTAAGGTTGACTTTGGGGCCAAGATAAGGCTGTGGAGAAAGGGAAAGTCAGAGCCCTAGCAAGCAGAAAACAAGGATCTGCTTTTATCCCGAGGTCTGGAAAAGTCTTAAAAATAAGTAGGAGTGCTAAAACAGGACTGACCCAAGCAGCTGGACTACCCAGAGACCAGCCTTGGGACTATCTAGGGAGAGGGGAGAGGGCAGAAGGAAGAGTGGCAGTACCCCTTATGTCCCTCTCATACCCAGACGGGGACCAAATCTTTGCCTCACTGCAGCACCAACACCGCAAGACATACACACGCTGGCTGTGAGGACATCACCGAGTTGACGTTCCCCTGCACCACTGACAGTTTTCGAGACACACAGATGGGCAGAACTGCTAGGCTCTGTGCTGGGCACATCTCATGTAGCCCCTAATGTCCCCTTGGCTCCTTGGTAAACCCACTCCTGTGGCAAAAAGAAGGGAAGCTCTCCGTTCTGTCTGAGGTTTAGTCAGGTAACTTGGTTGGAGACGTGGTTGTGACTTGACTCACTATTTGCTAGAAACTTTGTCATTATTTTGGGCTAAATGTGCAGAGCTGTCGATAAAGCAAGTCTGTGTGTGGAGCCATTCACTTGGTTGAATCACACCATCTAATCACCACAATCGAATCATATCCTTCTCCTGCCTTTGGTTGCCTTCACTTTGGAGGACAGTCTGTTTCCCAAGGTAAAAACCTGAGCCTCCATCCTGAAAAATCATCATGAGAAGTGTGTTAAAGTGGTGTGGTCCTCAACTGTCTTCCACAGGAGGGAGAAACAGGCAAGCCCCAAGGAGCCATCACAACACTTAGCAAAAGGAGCAGAGGAATTTTCCTCTTTTTTCCCTACCCCATCACATGAAGAGTTCAGCTGCCTGTCTGGACAGAGAAGTGGTTGGTCATCTAATGGCAGGTACAAGGGCATGTTCCCATTCCTGACTTTGTCCAGCAGTTTCTTATGGTTCCAGTGGGGCAAGACTCTTTCTCAGGTGTCCTTTCTCTACTCAGAAAAACCTGATATCAAAATGACTAGACAGTGTACTTTTTGTAACTGGCCTTAGGGTAGTCCTTGTCTTTACTCCAAAGTTTGACAGTCAGAAGTTAAAAGCTGTGGGAGGATAGCTTAATAACTGCTCTCCAAGAATAGAAAGAGTCTCATCAGGGAAAAGCCCGCAGGTCAGAGTCACATGCCCTTTATCAAAATATGTCCTGATTTCAATTTTTTATGTCCATCTCGATGGATGGTGTGTCATGACTTCCCTTGTGGTAACTTCTCTGTCCTGAGCAGATCTCGCTGCATATCTCTTGCACCTTGATGAAAAGCTCAGGACCTTTTTGTTTCTTGCAGGCAGCTACACAAACGTTGCTGAACTGAACAACGGAACCCTAACCTTGTTTGCAGTGTTTTCAAAGTTTTTCTTTCTTTTATTTTCCTTCACAACTTAACTGAACTTCAAGTCCCATCAAACCTCTAAGTAAAGGGGGTTCAAAGATGTGATAGAGGAGTTAGTCCTGAAAAAAGGAGACCTGAGATCATTCTTACACCTTGTGACCAGACTGGCATGACAGGACTGTGATTTTGGGGGTGGCTTTGGTCTGGACCAGCATATCAGAACAGTAACATTGCTAGAGTATGGCCTCTAGATGGAGAATGTCCTCCCCCAGTGCTCTTCATGCTGCTTTCCAGCCCAATGCTTAACCGTGGGCTTTCTGTAGGGTACTGACCTACCCTCAGGCTCCAAGTAGCCTGAAGTGATCCACTGGACAATCTCTCACTTCAGATACATAGAACTACCTTTAAAGGTGTTTTAGCAACATTAATGAGCTCATTAGTCATAAAAACAAAGCACAGAGATAAACCATGGCATACATGGATAGCAGATATTTCATCCTCTCTATGTTTCCATAAAGAAAGTAAATCTCTCTCACCAGTAGCAGTTACACACTGTCCTCCTCTTCAAGGAAGTTTGAATTATTTAATGCCTGGGAAATTAAACAGATGGTCTTATTCATTGTGATATAATGCAGGCAGCTTTGATTTAGTAAGGAAGATACCAGATAATTCTGTTGAGAAATTAAAATAGCTGACAGCAAATTAATTACTATATTAATGAACAAGTGGCTGTCAAATTGATCTGAAATCTAAATACGAGTGTATGTGCATGGGTGCCTTGACAAACATCAGTTTTCAGGTGAAGCCTCAAATGAGATTGGTGTTTGTTTGATGTTTTTGATAAGAAGAACCTTCCCTTTCTTTCACTAATGCGAAGATGTCTCCCTCCCTTTGTATAAAGTAAATTCCAGGTGCCGGTGGTATCCTGGCTTGTATCAGCTACAGTGTGGCCAGCAGGACTAGAGATATAATTCTCCTCCTGTACCGGGCACTGCTCTTAAGTACTGGGAGCAGTTCTGGGCCCCTCATTTCAAAAAAGAGATTGAGGGGCTGGAGCAGGTCCAGAGGAGCAGTGAGGGTGGGGAAGGGACTAGAGGGAAGATCTGATGAGAAGAGGCTGAGGGAGTGCGGTGGGTTCAAGACCACAATTCAAGATAAAGGTAAAGAAAACAAAGCAGTCAGGTCTCGATGAGATCTCGGATAGAATTTGCCAGACAATTAATAGCTTAGGGAAAATGGAGAAGGGTTTATTAACTCTACAACTGTGTACAGGAAGAAGAAAAGGTTAAGCAAGGTAGTGCACACAAACTAGACACTGTGTCACAAATGCCATCATATTCTGAGAAATACACAAAGGGACATCACTATCGTATCGATCCTTGGTGTTTTTACATTAGAGACCTGGGGAAAGAACACGTCAGTCAAGTAGAGACGGGTACCACCACCCTCTCTATTACTCGTGTGTCACCATTGTAGACAGCAGATGCCGGTACCCTCGGCTGTCCAGACTGGCAAACTCTTCAATTCTGCAGTGCAGCTTTCTCCAGGAAAATGCAGGTCTGATTCCAATGCACCCAGAACAGCATCCCTCGATGCAGGGGACGTGCTTTCAAAAAGGACCCAGTCTCTGTCTTCCATGCCCAAGGTTTAAGGATTCTCAAGTCCTTCTGCTTTCTTCAGCTAAGCACGAAGGAGCTCTCAGATGCGTGTCTTATGGCATCAGTGGCCCCCCAACTCCACAATCATGGCTGAGAGGGTTCCATGACCCTCATGTCTCCCTTCTCCTCCTGCCTCAGCTACAGGGGGAAAGGGAAGAAGCCTTTAGTTAACCATGTGTCACTGAATGGTTGCTCCATGAGGAGCTAGGCTGGGTCTAAGCCAGGAGCGGTCCTGATCAGAGCCAGGGCTGGGGCTGGGCCAGGACAGGACAGGGTTAGGACTGGAGCCAGAGCCAGGCTGCGTTCCAGCACGTGGCAATCCACCACGTCCTGTCTTCCCCCAATCCTGGCAAGTCTTGGTGCTGGAGCCAAAGCCCTGTACCAGGAAGAACACCTCAGCCAAATGAGGCAGGGCCATGATGATTAGTCTCTTTACCTCTTGTCACCTAGCCCACACTCCACCAGGGAAGGTACCTGGGACAATTCTCTTAAAGAAAAATGCACCTTTTTCCTCATGAAAGCACAAATCTATGCATCTGAAAATTCTGGTAATTTTCCAACAGCAACAGGGAGCTGGGGTTGTTTAGGCTGAAGAAGAGGAGACTCAAGGGCCACCTTCTACCTCTCTACAACTACCAGAAATGAGGTTGTAGTCAGGTGGGTGTCTGGCTCTTCTCCCAGGTAACTAGCGCCAGGACAAGAGGGCAGGGCTTGAAGCTGCATTGAAGGAGGGTTTGGTTGGGTATTAGGAAGCCCTTCTTTGTGGAATGGGTGATCAGACACTGGAATGGACTGCCCAGGGTGGTGGTGGAGTCCCCATCCCTGGAGGTGTTTAAGGACAGACTAGATGTGGTCCTTAGTGCCATGGTCTAGCTGATGTGGTGGTGTCAGGTCCTAGGCTGGACTTGATGATCTCAGAGGACTTTTCCAGCCTCAGTATCTCTGTGATTCTGTAATTGCCTTGGTTAGGTACTTACGTAGGTGAATAAGCCTCTCCATGCACAGCACCCAGAGCGATACCACACAAACCAGCAAAATTCACTTGGTACGTTGTGTGTTACTGGTTACAGCAAAATGTCCTTGTTCACAAGGAAAACTGTGAGTCAGAAGGCAACCCAAAGCTTCCAGACCCTTATGCCAACAAGGACCACATGCATGCTGTGAATATGAACACCCACTTTATAAAGGTAGTGCTGCTTTGAATACTGAAGCACTCCCAGTCTTCTCTCACACACTGACTGCCATAGGAAAAAAAAACCCAGAGGAAAACAAAGCCAAACCACAAACAAGGTGGATCAGGACCAAATTCAGCCTTGTTGACTGTTACATGGAATAGCACAGGTGTATGCAAGCAAAGCATCCAGGCCAGCTCCTTGGATTTTGAGGACAGCTGTTGGTAGCAGTCCAAGAGGTATGACGTTATACCAATACACAGCTACTGAAGATTAAGACATTCAGATCAAGAAGCTTGGGAGCTAGCAAATCTGCTATTTTACTCCTTGTGGTTACTATTCCATTGCCCTATTTTTCACAGTAACTGAAAATGACTAATTAAATCTTGTGCTGAAAGCATTGGTTAGGTGTTTCTATCAAGTTCCTGAGATCAGAGGGACTTTCTTTCCCTCCCTGCAAGAACTACTTCCTACACAGTCTTCTACACTGCAGAAAGAACCTTGTTGCAGACATAATGGAGAGAGCTGCTCTTACAGAGTACTTGAATTTATAAAGATCCTAACGGCTTTTTATGAAGGGACCACAGGGGAAGCAGTAACAGGACATATCTGGATCTCTGTGCTGTTAATCACAGAATCATAGAATCATTAGGGATTGGAAGGGACTCCGAAAGATCNTAATAAGGGCTCCAGAACTGGACGCAGTCCTCCAGATGGGGTCTCATGAGAGTGGAGTAGAGGGGGAGAATCACCTCTCTCAACCTGCTGGCCACTCTCCTCCTGATGCAGCCCTGGATCCAGTTTGCCTTCTGGGCTGCAAGTGCACACTGCTGGCTCATGTTGAGCCTTTCATCCACAAGCACCCCCAAGTCCCTCTCCCCAGGGCTACTCTCCAGACAGTCACTGCCCAGCCTCTATTTGTGCCTAGGATTGCCTTCACCCAGATGCAGGACCTCACACTTGGTCTTGTTGAACCCCATCAGGTTGGCTTGTGTCCACCTCTCCAGCCTGTCCAGGTCCCTCTAGATGGCATGCCTGCCCTCCAGCGTGTCTGCTGCACCACACAGCTTGGTGTCGTCAGCAAACTTGCTGAGGGTGCGCTCAATGCCCTTGTCCATGTCACCGACAAAGATGTTGAACAAGACTGGTCCCAGGAGAGATCCCTGAGGGACTCCACTTGTCACTGGCCTCCACCTGGACATGGGTCCATCGACAACCACTCTCTGGGTGTGGCCATCAAGCCAGTTCCTTACCCACCTAGTGGTCCACCCATCAAAGCCGTGTTCCACCAGCTTGGAGACCAGAATGTGGTGTGGGCCAGTGTCAAAGGCTTTGCTCAGGTCCAGGTAAACGATATCAGCTCATTCATTAGCTCGCCCCTCATTCATTAAAGTTGTGAAGAGCTTTAATTTGAAAGTAAGTAATTACAATGTGCAGGGAGAACTTTTCAGATCTAGGGATAAGTCTTTCTCAACAGACAAACAGGAGGAGCACAGCCTGAAGAACCCTTGTCAGTGATGTAGATTTATTTTTTGTATTAAACACCTACGCCAGACTGCTTTAGTGACTGACCAGAGACCTACTGAATATTGAAGGTTGGGGAACGTATTCCCTTCTGAGGAAAACAAAATAGAGATAATGTGTTTCTAGCTTATACTGAGCCTATTGCAAGTAATAGCTGCATGAGGTTTGTTTCAGGATCTTTTGAAGCTACATGAGCATTCGAGTGGAATTCAGGTGTGCTATGCTGTCATGAAATAAAGAAAGGGTGTTCCTGTTACTCCTAGTGTGCGCGGCAGACAGATAAGTGAGTGCCTGTCAGTCACAGGAGGAAACAATAGAAAAGCAGGAGACTTTTCCAGTTAGAATTATCTGGTTTTCTGAGGTTCATTGGTGTTCATAACACTTCTTTAGTCCTATAGGCACAAGTGTGTCATCTCATGATGGCTTACACCTGTAAAACCATGCATCTGTCACTGTTGGACTCTACTTCTAATGAGAGACCACAAGAACTATAGGGATAGGAGGACTGGCAGGACAGACATGAGCAGACTTCCTAAAGCTAGTGCGAGCTTCCTCTACCCTACTTTCCAGTTCTGTTTAGGAAACCCACCCAAGCTGCATGTTACAACACATAGCAAGACATCGTGATCTGACTATGAACATGACCACTGTGACCTCACTATGACTTTCTTTCACAGAATCAGAGAATCATCATGGCTGGAAAGGACCTCCAGGATCAAGTCCAGGCTTCATCCCAACATCTCCCTTACCTGTAGACCATGGTGTCAAGCGCTCTAGCTGCTCATTTTTAAACACCTCCAGGAACAGTGACTCCAGAACCTCCCTGGGTAGCCTGTTCCAGCGTCCAGCGACTCTCTCAGTAAAGAACTTCTTCCTAATATCCAACCAAAACCTCACCTGATACAACTTGAGGCTATTTCCCCTCATCCTATCCTTAGTAATGTGGGAGAAGAGACCAGCACCAGCCTTGCTACAACCTCCTCTGGGGTAGCTGTAGAGAGCGAGAAGGTCTCCTCTCAGCCTCCTCTGCTGTAGACTAAACAACCCCAGTTCCATCAGCTGCTCTTCATAGGGCCTCTTTTCCAGACTTCTCACTAGCCTCATTGCCCTTCTCTGTTACTAATAGGAACACTTTTTTCACTGCAGCTGCAAGTCACGACCTCACTTGGAAATCTCCCATCAGCATGTCCCACGAGTCCCACTACTGCTGGGGAGACATCTGCACCCAGCGATGTGCAGCAAATGTGCTGGGAGGAGCAAAGCATCCACTTTGCAAAGAGCTGTCAAGGACCCCTTATGTGATGAACTGACAGGCAGCTGCAAGACTCGGTTCTAGGCTATACTCTGCTAAGACTTGCATATTACTGTGTTGGATCGTGTCACTACTCTCTTCACAGGCCATTTGAGCCTAGGAGTCAGAGCAAGTGACTAACCCGAACACACAGCTGCGGGTCTGCCATGTTTTAGCAGGGATCATTTCCCATCCACCAGAGCTCGTGAAGGATGTGTCAGACCCACATGGCTCACAGCAGCATCACTCAGATGAGAGAAAGGGAAAGAACACTCCCCCGCACCAGCACAGCGTACCTCAGAAATATCTAAAGAAGTTGCTGCTAATTTTCCCTCCTACAGCTCCCTGGATGGTGTGGGCACAAGGGTCTGGAAAAAGCTTTCAGAATTGTGACTTCTGTTTTCCCACATGGAGGCTCTCACAGGAGGGTTAGGGGCAATGAAGGCAAGTACACTAGAAGATACACTTGCCTATTCCTTGAAAATTGCTCTCCAGTAAAGATCACACTCCCAAAAACAGGGAAGAGCTAACATCTTATGTTCTGTAAATCTACCCGTGGCACCTTGCTCCTGCCCCACATCACACTGCTCAGCCTTTAGTTGTAGGGATCTGCTGTGAACTCAGGGATGAAGGATCTGAGTTCAGAAAATAAACTTCCCTGGGAGAGGCACATCATGTTTTCACCATGATCGTTTCAGAGCTGACCTTGCTGTGCACATGCATTGGGAGAGGTGAAGGGAGCATGTGGGACTGAGAGGCTGGATCAGGATAGCGTGTGGACAAAGGAAGAGTGTGAGTGGGCAGTGGTGGAGGGACCTCTTCTGGCAGCACGGTCACTGCTTGATTCTAACCGACCTCTCCAAGAAAATGTGTGCAGCACTTCTGCACACAATCCTTCATGATGGAGAAAAGAAGGAGGATCATGTATTTTGGGAGACTCTTTCCCAATCACGTGCATGTACGGACTTCTGGTCAGGAAGGAAACCTGTCATATCCTGGTCTGTTTCATTGCTGCGTGTTCCAGAAGGCTGTTGTTAATGCATGGGAGACAGTGACGTTTCCTCACAGAGAGGAACAGAAGTGGAGACACCCTGCAGGCTACAGCCTCCACTTCCACACAGAGAACACTGGTAGTCATTCCAATAAAACCATCACTAATCAGAGTGGTGTTGCCTGCCCTCACACATTTAAGACCTCATCCCCAGAGCTGGGGACAGTTCAGGGCCACTCACTTTAAGAAAGAGATTGAGGGGCTGGAGCAGATCCAGAGGAGCAACGAGGCTGGGGAAGGGACTAGAGGGCAAGTCTGATGAGAAAAGGCTACGGGACCTGGGACTGTTTAGGCTGGAGAAGAGGAGACTCAGGGGGGACCTTCTTCCTCTCTACAACTACCAGAAGGCAGACAGTAGTCAGGTGGAGGTTGGGCTCTTCTCCCAGGCAACTAGCACCAGGACAAGAACTTAAGCCTTAAGCTGCACCAGAGGAGAGTTAGATTGGATTTTAGGAAACCCTTCCTCATGGAAAGGGTGATCAGACACTGGAATTGACTGCCCAGAGAGGTGTTGGAGTCCCCATCCCTGAAGACATTTAAGAAACGACTGAACATGACAGTGCCATAGTCTAGATTGTGGTGATGTTAGGTCCTAGGCTCTACTTGATGATCTCTTAGAGGTCTTTTCCAGCCTCAATGATTTTGTGACTATTCCCTATGGCTCTTGCCTTCCCACCTGAAAGGTTCACTGGACTTAGCAAGCTGTGGTTTATGGAGTGTAGCAGTGAGGCACCCGTGTAACCTGGAGTTGTCTGAAATGGAGGGCGAAGAAGCTTGTCCAAAGGAGGAGGATGTGTTCAAAAGACTAGTAACAGCCACAACTGTGTTTTATTGGGAAAGAGGAACCTGATTTCTCTCAACGCTCTGCATCCCGGAGCAGTGCAGGGTCAGGGAACGACCTGCAGAGAGGGAACCATGAGCACTATACTAATGGAGAAAACCACAGAATCTAAATGACTGCCTCACCTCAACAGACTGATCACAACATCAGAGCATGCCCAGCTGTACCTCGGTGCCCAAGCGTCCTGTGCCTTTCAAATGGCACCTGCATGTGGTCAGCATTAGTAGGTCCCCCCCAACCCTACAAATGGAAAGGGTTTAACTGTCATCTGGTGTATCTGCCACAAAACCAGAGAGGATAGGGAAAGGTGCTTGCTGAGTCATGGGAATTCAAAGCTTTTCCACAAAAACACAAGTGAAGTCAGCTGAAATGGGAAAATTCTGAAGACATTATATACTGGGGTATTAGTTCTAGAATCATGAATCCACCTGGTCAATAACGCACCTGCAAGGCTTACGGCAGCATCGGGGAATTATTTCCTTTTTTCCCCTTTTCTTTTCCATTTGAAAATGTTGGGGCTTTTTATCATTGTAATTAAGCCATTGAAGGCATGCATCAATGGGTATTTGTGTGTGTGAGCTTGGAATTTATCTGCATTCTGAACCTACTTCATATGCATGAATAAATGTTGTATATACCCTGACATCCATTTTTCAATCTTTAAGAGAGATGAGCAATTAAATCTAAGCAGAAGACAAAGTACCTGCCATTTCCTGTAGCAGTACTTTGTGTTGGAGGCAAAGGAACCGCTGTGGAATCCTGCTGAAACGCAAAGCGGCTGTGTGAGACGCCACATTATCCCTGCACCTCGTGTCTCCAAAACCTTGCAATTTTTACAACGTGCTGAGTACAATTTAATTAAGAACCTGCATACAGAGCCTTTTGTCAGGCTGTGTTTTGCGCTGCATGCAGTAGTTGAAATTAACAACAAAAAAAATTATAATCCAATAGCAAGTGGAAAATCTGCAGCCAGACTCCTGCAAAGCCTCTGAGATGCCAATTAAAAAAGATTAAATAAAACAGAATGTAATTTTCAGTTATTACTTCAGAAAGTACCTCCGTAAATTATAAAGAGCTGTTTCCACCGGAAAGTTACAGAGGCTGTGTGCCTCATTCAAGCACATTAAGACACTGCTGCAAGGGACTGTTGAATAGGAAGCAGTACTGTTCGTGAAGAAAAAATCACATTAAGCAAAACCACCACAGTGGTTCAAAAGCAGAGTCAAGTAACCTGTGTGTTGACAGCGCTAGCAACAGAAACGCTGTGATGTCCTACAGCACCGGGACAGGGCTGACTCTGCTTCCCCATCCCCATTTCTGGCCATTTGTCCTTTGCAAGGCATGTTTGAGCCTCCAAAGCTTGCTAACAACCACAGTTTGGTAAATCAGCCTCTCATATCTCCAAAACACACCTTTGAATTCATTCGGCTGTGCTGCTGAGACAGAGGCAGACCAGCGGACCAAACCAAGAAAAGGCAGAGAGAAACAGGTGCAGAACAAGCAAAGTCTGTTTTGCAATGTTATGGTCTCCACTAAGGTAGCAAAATCCGAATGAAAGATGTCCAGTGCTGTTGGAGCAGAGAGCTTTTGTCCACTTATTTTTATTATTATTATTTTATTAGCAGTACAATGGGAATGGGCTGCCCAGGGTGGTTGTGGAGTCTCCTTCTCTGGAGACGTTTAAAACCCACCTGGATGTGTTCCTGTGCGACTTGGTCTAGGTGATCCTGCTGTGGCAGGGGGATTGGGCTAGATGATCTTTTGAGGTCCCTTCCAATCCCTAATGATTCTATGATATTACACAATATTTATTAGCACCTTCATCTACTCTTAGGACACAGAATCATGGAGCAGTTTTGGCTGGAAGAGACCTTCAAGATCATTGAGACCAATGTTTCCCAGCCCTATCAGCACCACTAAACCGTGCCCCCCAAAGCAGCATCTACCCTTCTCTTCAAGACCTCCAGGGATGGTGACTCAAGTCTGTCCTCTGGACAGGCTGTTCCAATGTCTGACAACCCTTTCAGGAAAGAAATTCCTCCTAACATCTCTTGCTACAACTAATTTTAAATGTGTGACACTTTTATACACAGAAAATGCTCAACAGTTTGGTCATTGCAGGACCTTTGGCATGTGTCATTTCAAACTACTGGCAAGAATTTGGGTAGGAAAATACAAATTTCAAGTAGGAAAATACCAATGCCTTCATTTTCAAAATTACAAAAAAATATTTTCCTGTAAAGACTGTAGTATTTCATAGAATCACGGAATCGAGATTAGTTTAGATTGGAAGGAACCAGAGATTATGTAGTTACAACCCCACTGCATGAGTAGGGACACCTCTCACCAGACCAGGCTAGAAAAGACCTTAGAGATCATCAAGTCCAGCCTAGGTCACCACATCAGCCAGACCAGGGCACTAAGCACCACATCCAGGCTGTCCTTAAACTCCTCCAGGGACAGCGACTCCACCACTGCCCTGGGCAGTCCTTTCCAGCGTTTAATCATCCTTTCCATGAGGAAGGGCTACCTAACATCCAACCAAACCCTCCCCTGGCTCAGCTTCAGGCCATCTCATCCTGTTGCTGGGTCTGCCACCAGTTGCTGGGGAGAAGAGCCTGACCCTCACCTGACTACAACCTCCCTTCAGGGAGTTGTAGAGAGAGAGAACGTTTCCTCTGAGCCTCCTCTTCTCCAGCCTAAATAACCCCAGCTCCCTCAGCTTCTTCTCATTGTTGGTCCTGTGGACCTGCTCCAGCCCTTCAACAGCTTTCTTGAAGTGACTGGCCCAGAACTGCCCCCAATACTGGAGGTGAGGCCTCATCAGTGCCCAGTACAGGGGGAGAATTACATCCTTAGTCCTGCTGGCCACACTATTGCTGATACAAGCCAAGTTCCCACTGGCCTTTCAGTGTTTGCATTTATGGAAGTGATCTTTATTTTACAGGTTATATCTGCCTGGATAATCCTGGATGGTTCTGAGAAATTCTTAGTTGATGCACCAGTGAGTAATCCTAAATTATAAGGCAGAGTACTTTGCATCTAAAGATTTAGAACCACCATTAGTTTAATAGTCAGTCTCAAATACAGAGCAAAGAGCGCTTGGGAAAAAAAGTGCAGATCCGTTGATATCTAAAGGGGCTTATAACCCTTATAAATGTACTAGCAAATCTCAAACCGAGCGAGAAAAAAACTCATTTGCAGTCTTGCTACAAAGAGAGAGACGCTGTAGAATTCCCGTGAGACTTCAGACCAGACATTCAGCTGTTATGAAATGATGTCGTTGTATATGTACAGTACGTTGCCCACTGTGGAAATTTTCTAACACAAAGGATGATGGAGCTGAACGGACTGTGATATGAATAATTCAGTGCAAAAAGCTGGAGGAGCATCTGCACTGAAGGAAAGGCAAATTGGGCTTGTATTGCTTCTTGCTTTCCTTATGAGTAAGACGATTAGGTATGCAAATGTGTGAATCTGAGACCCCGTGACTGTTTGGATACACACTTTTGTGCCACAAGAATAAGAAAACAGATTTTTTTTGCTTAAACCTACGCTGATCTGATATCATCATAACTGACTGTAACACAGACAGTGTTACAGCATATAAACCACATATTTTGTTTAAAATGGGAAGAGGGGGGCCAAATTCTGGCTGGTGCTGAGGTGTATGAAGGCTGTACACCGACTTTCCTATTCTCCAGCTTAATGACTTCGACACTTAGTCACTCGGTGCAATTATCCTGCCCCTCAGGACTATGCAGAGACACGTCCACAGCAGGAGTATCTAGGCAAAGGACTGCATCCAAAACACAGATTTGCCCTTTGTTCCTGCACAGAACACATCTCTTGGACAGTGCTGCAGGATCCAGTGAGACACGACACGTTAGTGCTTACACGGTAATGGAAAACACGAAGATAAAGGACCCGAATCATCAGTTCACCTTCAGTGGGTGTAGGCGGCTGACATCACCTGACGACTCACTTCAGAGATTTTCAATAGAACAGTCTATTCCACGGCCACCTCTTATAAAGTATTTATCCTTCTGCTGTTGCAGTAATGTCTCAGTGCTTCTGGAGTGTTACAAACACAAACTAGTAAAGGAAGAGAGCCTTCACTTTACAGGTAGAGACGTGGCGTTTAAGTACACTTGACACCCACAGCATCAAAGGAGTTTAGGCACCAGCAGTTTGGCAAAATCAAAGTCCTTTGGAGCATCTCTACCCAAATTCCAAGCAGAAATCACACAAGGTGACCAGCAGGGTGTGGGAGCAAGGCATGACGGGACTGGCTTTGGTTGTTCCAAGTTTCAGATGACATTACCTTTACTATTTATGGGTTCTCTTACTGCTTCGTTTCATGATTTCATCAGGTGCACTCTGCTCCACGTGGACAGTTGTAATCTGCCACAGTCTTCTGGTGACTTTTTCCATAGCTTTAACGTTCAGACTGCTCAGATCTTACTGATTTTTGGAAAATATGGGAAAAAAAAACCCAAATCACCTGGCAGTGGCATTTTGGGTGGAACAATGTCTAATGAGATGATCAAAAAAAAAAAAAGCAAAGTTAATTTAAATGATAGGTTTACAGAAAACCCACAATTTATAGAGTATAGTTTGATAGTATGGAAGAGAAACTCTGAAACTGAAATTCTTCTGCAGTCTTTCCCAAAGCAGCAGGTCTCTGTTCTTCATCAAACCACCCATATGAAACCTACCTAAGCTGAACTATTCATGTTTTGCAGACATGCAAGAAGTCCTAAACCAAAAATCTATTTAAAAGAGCATTTCTATTGGGAAAGCTCTTGCACACACGGGTAGTCAGTGAAGTGAAAATGGCTAATCATGTGCAGTTGTCCCGAACAGGGGCTTTCCCACTAACACCACCACAACCAAGACTCGGTGTTACAGCAAACAGAAGGTCGTTACCTGTTGCCGAGTTAGTGGAGATGGAATCTCAAATGAACCTACTGGAATGTCAGTCCAAGTCCTACGGAATGTCCCATTCCTTTTGCTATTTCTTGTTTTGCTAGACAGGCTGGATCACTGGGCCGAGGCCAGTTAATCTTCATGTCAGTCAGGTCAAATGCCAGTTCCTGCACTTGGGCCACAACAACCCTCAGCAGTGACAGCCTTGGGGAGCAGCGGCTGGGGAGCTGTCAGCAGAGAGGGACCTGAGGGAGTTAATAGACAGGAGGCAGCAGTGTGCCCAGGTGGCCAAGAAAGCAAATGGCATCCTGGCCTGTAACAGCAATAGTGTTGCCAGCAGGATCAGGTAGGTCATCATTCCCCTCTATTCAGCTTTGGCCCAAAAGTGGACACACTTCAAGTTCTGTGTCCAGTTTTGGGCCACTCACTGCAAAAGGGACATTGAAGAGCTGGAGAGGAGACAAAGGCAGTTAACATGCTAGTAAAAGATTTGGAACCTGTGTTTTGTGAAGAAGAGCTGGGGCTTTTTATCCTGGAGAAGGGGAGATTGAAGGGAGACCTTATTGCTGTCTGCAACTACTTGAAAGGAGGTTGTAGAGACGCAGGGGTTGGTCTGTTCACCGTAGTGGCTATGAGTGCTAGGGCAAGGGGAAATAGCATTCAGCTGTGCCAGGGGATGTTCAGGTTCAATGTCAGGAGGACTTTCTTTCCTGAAAGGATTGTCAGGCACTGGAAGAACCTTCTCAGGAAGGAGATTGAGTTCCCATTCCTGAAGGTGTTTAAAAGAAGGGTAGATTAGAGGACATGGTTTATTGGTGCTGATAGGGTTAGAAAAGGTTGGACTTAATGATCTTGAAGGAGTCTTCCAGCTGAAACTGTTCTAAGATTCTATAATTAAGCAAAAGTTGACTCTATACTTTAACAAAGTCGACTAAAGCTAGCTAGAACATTTTTCCTGCATAGAAGTTCCCCTTGGGTAAAGCATGGTACAAGTCAGGTGCTGCACACGGTAGCTTTTGATAACTTCAGCAAAAATAGACATTAAATCTCAGCCACTCTAGAAACCAACAAATGTCAGTAGTCTTGCTAGTCAATAACAAGGAAGATGCTGTGGCATGTGCATTAGTCACCATACGAATTCCAAACAGCACAAATGCTTCAGAAGAGAGAGCTGGCAGCTATCTTACGTTCCCTCATCTGTGAATGTCACGCTGCATTCATCACACTAATAAAGCAGTCCACAGGCTGGAATCGATAGTCTTAAGGAACAGCACCAAATACACATTGATTGATCTGTATAGCTGACATTTGGCAAAACCTCAACCTTCCTGTTGAACCTACAGGTTCAAAAGAATTTCTGATAGAAAGATGGAGAGGCCATAAATCTGAGAGTCCTTCAAAGGTGAGGATTCTCTATGGGAACAATCCACGTTGGCTTCATACTGCGCCTGAGCTCGAGTTCTATTATTAAAACAAGCTGCAAAGTAGAGGATAGCTGTTACAAGTGCCTGTTGGAAAGAGCCCTACGCAGTTTTGCATAGATGAGCTACGCAGGAAAGGAATCCCTGGACTTCTCAAAACTACTCCAGCATTATTGCTAGCAAATGCTCTCGCGCACCCCAACACGGTGCCATCGTGCCAGACCCCAAATGTTTTAAACGAGTGCACAGTATTTGCAACTCGTGGGCCTGTTCCACATCCCAGATTAGTGCATTTTCTCAGGCTCTAACAGAGGAGGTGACCCGTTATGCTTCACTGTGATCCTCAGTCCCAATCTTCCCTGCTCTGTGTTGTCACTGCAGTGTTTGAGAAACCCAGATGCGAGGCTGATGGGAGTCATGTGGCTATTAACAGGCTCGCAGAAGCCAAGCTCCGCTTTGGATATGTGGAACATATTAACTTCTAAATCTCCCCCAGAGACTGTCTGCATTTATGATGCCACAAAGGAAACCCATGAACTTGGACATATGAGATGAAACTGAGACTATCAAATGTGTTTACACGATACTGGTATACAAGCAGTTGAGAGAAAGGTTTAGTTAGCTGACATTTTAAGCAAAAGTTTATTCTCTGACATTTTTGTACAGAAATGTTACTTTTTATCACTATGATTAATATTTTCACTTGTCATTTTAACCAAAGGGTTATTATTTCAATGTCATGTGGTATGGCATTGAAATGAGATTCGAAGTAATAGTGGAAGACAGATGGCTAGGAGGTAAAAATAACACTGCCCAGTATAACTCTTTAGTAAGTCAAACTTCCTAAAGTCTGTGGTCTGAAGCACAGAAGCTCACTAAACTCCAATAAATCACCTGCAATACTGAAACATGTGTCTCACTATTTCAAAGAAACACCAAGAAGGATCTGCTAAAGAGTTTGATTAATTCTTCTGCCTTCTTGGTGCATATGAAAGGACCAGAGCAGAAATGGGCCAGAGAAGATGCACTTGATACAGACTCATAGAGTGGCTAGGGTTGGAAGGAATCATCTAGCTACAACCCCCCTGCAGAGGCAGGGACACCTTCACTGGATCAAGTTATTCAGGGCCCCAGCTGCAGAGGAAATTCTAACTTTCACAGTCTTGTATTTCTCTCCCATGCCATGGGTGATGTGGAAAATCCTAGAGAATGGATAATGACTCAGACAAACTCCCTTTTGAAGCCCAGCTTTGATGCACATGATGCTTTCAAGCTGCTTACGAATGAATGCTCTTCTCTGCTGCTGCCTCATGGTGGCAATAGCACAACCATGGAGTCATTCAGGTTGAAAAAGACCCTTGGGATCAACCCTGCTCTACAAGCTAACTCCTAAACCATATTCCCCAACACTACATCTAAGCGACTTTTAAACACCTCCAGGGATAGTGACTCAACCACCACCCCAGGCAGCCCATTCCAGCACCTGACCACTGTCTCTGTGAAGAATTTTTTCCTAATGTCTAACCTAAACCTACTCTGTTGAAGCTTGAAGACATTCCCTCTGGTTCTGTTGCTAATTATCTGTGAGAAAAGACCAGCACCAACATCTCTACCATGTCCTTTCAGAGAGTTGTAGAGAGCAATGAGGTCTCCCCTTAACCTCCTCTTCCTCAGACTAAACAGCCCCAACTCTGAGTCTCTCCTCATAAGAGAGATATTTCCATTTTCCAGATATGATCATTTCCCCCTGCTGCCCCACACAGCAATTGCCACCACAAGCTAAGCATGATCACAGAATCATAGAATGTCTTAGGCTGGAAAAGACCTCCAAGTTCATTGTGCTCAACCATTAACCTAACTCTACCAAGTTCACCGCTCAACCATGTCTTTAAGCTCCATATCTACATGATTTTTAAACAAATCCAGAACAGTGACTCTACTGGGCAACTCCCTGGGCAGCCTGTTCCAAGACTTGTTTCAATCAAGAAGTTTTTCCTAATGTCTAACCTAAACTTTTCTCTGACACAACTTGAGGCCATTTCCTTTCTTGTGAGAAGAAACCACCACCCACCTTTCTACAGCATCCTTTCAGCTAGATGTAGACAGTGATAAGGTCTCCTCTCAACCTCCTTATCTTCAGACACAACAGCTGCAGCTCCCTGAGCCCCTGCTCAGAAGGCTTGTTCTGCAGACACTTGATGAGCCTTGCTGCCTTTCCGTGGACCCACTCCAGCACTTCAACTTCCTTCTTGTAGTGAGGAGGCCAGAAATGAACGCAGTAATCAAGGTGCAATCTTACCAGTACTGAGTACAGGGGGACAATCACCTGCTTCTCTCTTCCAGCAACAACATCTCTGAAAGAAGCCAGAATACCTTTGGTCTTCTTGGCTGCTTGAGCGCCCTGCTGGCTCCTATTTAGCTGGTTGTCCATCAATACTCCATTGGGCAGAGCTGAGATGTGTATAAACAGGGCTGAGAAGCAGCTTTTGTTTGACAAATGGTCTTCACTTGAGAGAGAATTTTACAGCACAGTAAGAGTTTAAATCCTTTGCCAGTTAAACTGTCTCCTGCATCATTTAGGGGTTTTTTCTTGCACCTTCGGTAACAACTTATGGATTTAAATTCCTCGCAGGGTTTACCAGCTTATTTCAGGTGTGACATTTAAACTTAGATGAAGCACTGAATTGCTATTGATCAGAAAGCATTATCAGCTCTCCCAAAGTGAAATGAACCTTGGTAGTGCATTTTTACCTCTGTAGTCTAGGCTATTACACACAGACATATAAATTGACTGTTAAAAGAAGTTTAACAGAAAACATAAGCTGTACTTTAAAAATGTTATTTCTTTTCTGGCAAGATACCGAGTCCATCAGCTGGCTGGGATTCAGCAGCTGAGACATTCTTAGTGCCATATCTCTAATGACTTAGAAATGGTTTTCATGCAGTTTGATTAAACTGCATGCAGGGAACACTTCGTGCCTGGTGAAGACCAACCAGTATTTTAAATGCACATCCTCCTTTCTTGCTTGCTGGTGTCATTTAGGTTTCAAACTCAGAAAATCCTGAAAAGCAATTTCCTTGGGTTGCTCTGATTTCTGTACATATATGACAACACCGAGGTACGGTTGACTCATTTCCACTTGGCACACAGATACAGTGGCACAATTTCTAATTAGCATATTGCACATGCAAACCCATGAAACCTTCCATATTTTGATAGCCATCAGTGAAATTATTTAAAGCTATTGACAATTACATTATTCAAAATTACTCTAATAGAATTTTTCCCAACAGCTCAGCTATTTATAAAAGCTTGGATTGTCTCAGATTTGAAGACAATTAAGAGCAATGTTATCTCAAGGACCACACTTGAATCCTCCTCTTGGGGGCAATAGGAGTGTTTCATTGTGTCCTGTTCTCCAGCAAGGAGTGGGCAGCAAAAGAAAGCCCTGGACTCACCAGTCATTAAGGAAGTCCGATGTGATTAGCTAAATAATGATTTGTCTTCAGCTGGCAGAAATGAGGTCTCAGCTCCCCGTCTTCAACTACCTTTTAGAAGCTAGTTTGAATTAATTTTGCATTATGCTCAGACATGATCAGCAACGTGATAAAAACTTCTGGTTATTCAAAAAATCTATTAATGGTAAAGTCAAGGGCATCAAAACATTTCAGGGGGAGCTTCTGACATAGAAGAAACCCAATGCTACAGTACAAGAATTTGTCAGTGTTCTTCTTTACTCTTCAGTTGCATCATCCTCTATGACTACTGATTATTTTTGGCCAGGAAGGATTATAACTGTCACAGTTATATGTCACTATCCAAGACATCCCACATAAGTATTCCTATTCCAAGATCAGGCTAATCAAGACTATTTCTTAAAAAAAGAAATAGTCATTTAAAGACGACAAATTATATAAAACCTCATCCTGGTTATGTGTTGTTCTAGCTGACACTGATCCATATTTTTTTAAACGTATGTTGTGAGCAAAATCTTTTGCTTTAAGTTCAAGACACCTATTCCTGTGCTAGACTTTTTTTTACAGACAATGGAAATACACGCAGTTACACAGATCATTGGATCTCCAGGGGCCATCAAGTCCAACCCACTGCTTGACAGGACCATAGAACCTATGGCAGGAATGCTTCCAGATGGGTCTTGAAAGTCTCCAGAGAAGGACAATCCACAACCTCCCTGGGCAGCCCATTCCAGTGCTCTGTAACCCTTACAAAAGAAGTTTTTTCTCATATTGAGTTGGAATGTCCTGTGCTCCAACTTACATCCATTACTCCTTGTCCACTTGCACAAGTGAAAAGAGATTGTCTCCTTCTTCTTGACATCCAGCCATCATGTATTTATATACAGTGATTAAATCCCCTCTTAGTCTCCTCTCCAGACTAAAAAGCCCCAGGTCTCTTAATCTTTCCTCGTAAGAGAGGTGCTCCAGTCCCTTAATCATTCTTGTAGTCCTCCATCGAACTCTCTCAATTAGATCTCTGTCCATTTTGAACTGGGGAGCCCAGAACTGGATGCAATGTTCCAGATGTGGCCTCACTAGGACAGAGTAGAGGGGGAGGAGAACCTCCCTTGATCACACTCTTGGTGATCCATCCCAGGATACTACTGTCCTTCTTAGCCACAAAAGTACATTGCTGTCCCATGGATAACTTCTTGTCCACTAGAACTCTGAGGTCCCTGTCCATGGAGGTAAATAGGCATTAGCAAAGCATTGTTCAGCTGACCTGTTTTTGGTCAGTTTAGGTCAGATGAAGAGTAACCTAGACAATGTAGAAATCTACGTTTGAAAAGGTGAGTCTTCCCCTTATCTTTACCCGAATGCTAATTTTCCCATAATTTTATTTAAAGCAAAATACTCTTTTTCCAGAGCAGAACCACCCTATGTTCTCATGCTCTCTCTGATGACCTAAATCAAAGTGTTTTCTACATCTTCCATTATAAAGGATGTTTTCAAGCCTTAAAGTCACTCTGTCATTGTGTTGTGAAGCTCTTTTCAGTTTTTCAGCATTTTGGGGGATGATGGACACCTCCGTATGGTGCTGCTTTGCAAACCTGATCCCAGCTACACTGTGTATTTGGGTAGAGAGGCACTAGCAATGACACTGGAGAGATGTGCAGCACCTTGCTGTGGTGCTGTGCCTAAGCTGTTTAGACAGGCGACTCAGCCACTTAGTTCACAAAATTGTCACACTGGTGCAGTTAGATTTACAAAAATGTCATTCTGATTTGTTTGTCTGTCACTAAGGAGCAGAAGAGCAGTGAATTTAGCTTAATCTACAAAATTATGAAGAGAAGACGAGTGACAATAAACAAAATACTAGACCTTAATAATAAACCTTACAGCGGAGGTAGTTCAATTTGGAGTGTTCCTCAAATACAGAATCACAGAACTTTGATTAGGAAAGACTTTCAAGATCATCAAGTCCAACCTTTTCCTAGCCCTATCAGCACCAATAATCCTTCTCTCCAACACAACATCTATCTTTTTCTTAAACACCCCCAGGGATGGGGACTTAAACCAGGCTGTTTCAATGCCTGACAAACCATTCAGGAAAGAAATTCCTCCTGAAACTCAGCCTGAACCTCCCCTGGTGCAGCTTAAGTCTATTTCCTCTCATCCTAGCACTGACAGCCACTGGGGTGAACAGACCAACCTCCTTTCAAGCAGTTGTAGAGGGAATGTCTCCTCTCAATCTCCTTTTCTCCATGCTAAGCATAGAACCATAGAATAGAATCATTAGGGATTGGAAGGGACCCCAAAAGGCCGTTTAGTCCAATCCCCCTGCCACAGCAGGATCACCTACACCAAGTCACACAGGAACACATCAAGGTGGGTCTTAAACATCTCCAGTGAAGGAGACTCCACAACTCTCCTGGGCAGCCTGTTCCTGTACTCACTCCCACTCATTGTAAAGAAGTTCCTTCTCAGGTTGATGTGGAACCTTCTGTGTTCCAGTTTATGCCTCTTGCTCCTTGTCCTATCACTAGATGACATTGAGAAGAGCCCAGTTCCATCCTCCTGACACTTGCCTTTCAAATATTTATATATATTAATGAGGTCACCCCTCAGTCTCCTCTTCTACAAGCTAAAGAGACCTAGCTCCTTCAGCATCTCCTCAGAAGGGAGGTGCTCCACCTCCTTCATCATCCTCGTTGCCCTATGCTGGACCCTCTCCAGCAGCTCCACATCCCTCTTGAACTGAAGGGCCCAAAACTGGACACAATACTCCAGATGTGGTCTCACCAGGGCAGAGTAGAGGGGGAGAAGAACTTCTCCTGATCTGCTAACCACCCCTCTTCTAATCCACCCCAGGATGCTGTTGGCCCTCTTGGCCACCAGAGCACACTGCTGGCTCATAGTCATCCTGCTGTCCAACAGGACCCCCAGGCACTCCACTAGATACAGACCTCCAACTAGACTCTGTCCCATTGACCACCACTCTCTGACTTCTACCCTGTAGCCAGTTTACAATCCACCTCACTACCCGAAAATCCAGGCCACACTGACTCAGTTTGTCTGCAAGGATGCTGTGAGAGACCGTGTCAAATGCCTTTCTCAAGTCAAGATAGATGACATCCACGGCTCTGCCATCATCCATCCACGTGGTTATGCCTTCATAAAAGGCTATCAGGCTGGTCAAGCACGACTTTCCTTTTGTAAAGCCATGCTGACTGTCCCTAATGACCCTCCTGTCCTTGATGTGCCTTAGTACGAGCAGGTGCATTCCATCTGGGTCCATGGATTTGTGTCCATCCAGTTTGCTCAACTTATCCCTAACCCAGTCCTCATCAACCAAGGCAGGCTCCTCTCTTGCCTCAACTTCCTCTGGAGTCTCAGCAGTCTGGGGCTTGACATCAAGACAGACCCCAGAAGTACAGACAGAGGCAAAGAAAGTGTTGAGTATCTCTGCCTTCTCTGCATCCTCTGTCTCCAGGGCACCCACCTCATTCTGCAGGGGCCCTACATTGCCTCTAGGTTTAGTTTTACCTGCAATGTATTTGAAGAAGCCCTTTTTGTCGCCCTTGACCTCCTCAGATCCCTCAGCTGTTCCTCACACCATGCCTGTTCCAAATATTTTAGTAGCTTGTTTAGCGCCTCTGTCACCTCTCTAGCCCTTCAGTGTCCTTCAGCAGTGAGGGGCTCAAAACTGGACACAGCACTTGAGGTGTGACCTCACCGAAGCTGAGCAGAGGGGAGTGATCACCTCCCGGCTCCTGCTGGCAGCAGAAATATACAGCCATGGAAAATAACTTACTAGTTGTAGTTCAAATGACTGTCCAAAATACAACATCTAGTCATGCTACCTGCAATACATTTTACATAGCCAAACTTCCAAATAAATAAATCTGAACCCTATCAATACCATTTTTCAAAACTACATGGTCTGTGTTCATGAAGCAGCTAGCAATTCAGTGCTGTCTGATAATTATTTGCCCTAAGAAAAACAAGGCACATGCTCAATTAAGGTCCGTAGGAATGAGACAGCAAACGTGTCTGGCTTTGATGGGTTCATTTGAGAGAGAGAGAGAGATAAAATATATGTGTTTGTGTGTGTATATATTGCTTTTGGCATCCGAAGGAGCAAACTCACACCCTGGTAAAATTGTTGGCTACAGAGTTTGCAGCTCTCCAAGCAGCACACATGCCACTAGCAGATGAAATTACATGGGGGGTTGCAGTTGCTCCTTAATTAGCAAGATGATAAATCTCAAGAGGATGTTTGCCCTCTGTGTGACAGAGCAGTAGAGGTTGTGCAGTGGTGGGGAAAATCTCTCCATTCTGTTAGTATTTAAATCACTACTTCTTCTCAATCTCCACCTAATGCCTCAGTCCTGATGGAAAGCCAAGAGGAGAAAGGGAAAAGCTGTGGTAAGTTTGAAACAGCTCACTTAGAGCTGAGTGCCAAGGACTGGCACAATTGGACTAACGAGACTCTTTTTTCCTCTCTAAACTCAATGCACCTTTCCTTTTCATACTCATTTTACTATGCAACTGAGAGAGTGCTCCAGTCTTCCTGTCCAAATTAGCTCTAACTCAGCTACAGATAAGATAGGATGGGAAAAACATTGCAAGTATTTCACAGCACTATTTATTCTTAAGTGTCTCTCAGTGTTTCTCCTCTTATTCATATATATTTTGCTCTGCATGAACAGCATGAGTTTTACCTCACCGCATTTCTTCAGAAACCCTATTACCTACACAAGCATTTGTCTCAATTTTAACTTTTCCAGTTGAGTCACTGGACAAGATCCACTTTCTGTCTCCACGGAATGAGTGGCATTGCCTTGTGAGGAACCTTTGCCTCATCATCATGAGGATGCCCTTGTCAGCACAGTTCGTTCTAATGACAACCTGAAACGAGAGGGTACGCCGAGACAGCTCAGCGTTCCAGCAGGCTGAAAGGCTGATGATTACTGGACCCTGCATGCAGTCATCTCTCAGGAATGAGAGAGCTGTGCTCCAACAGCTTAGATGCCTGAATGGGAAGAAAATAATCTAGTCTTACTGCCTGTTTTTCAATGGAAAACCCAGTTTGGGGTTTTAGAGTAGGGCTTAAGTGATTTCAGAAAGGACCTCCAGTTGTTTGCTGTTGCTTCACACTTGGTATTTGGAATATTTAAAAAAAACCAACTCAAATAAGTACAATTGTTCTGTTTTAAAAACTCACTAAGGCCACAAAATGGGCTCAGTATCAGAGAATTTGTTCCCTATTGTCTTTAATTAGAGGTTTATTTTTTTTTTTGTGATGCCCAGCTTCTTCAAGGTAAAAGACAGATAAGCTGTTTGCCATCATGGCACTAGTGCAAGTGAAAGATCTAGTGAAAGATCGAGCTAACACACATCCTATTACTCTGCTCAAAGCCACAACACAATGCAGGCTTATTATTCTTTTCCAGCCACTAGCAGTAGTGAAATACTTTACACTGGCAGAAGCAGTCACTCATTTTTATACCTGTAGAAGAGAGAGAAAACATCATATGTGCATCATACACATGTCCTTGTGCCTAGGATAATCCTGGCTTGCTCCCACGGCAATCAAGGTGAATGTTATGCTGATGGGGTAGCCTTTCTCAGAGATTAAGTAATCTAGGGATGGAGGGAGAGCTGAGTGAGCAGCTTATAAATCATCATTTATCTGACAAACAGCAGCTCCTTCCATTCCTGGTACCCTGCTCCCCAGTTAGGGCGAGGGTCAACTTGTATCACAACTGGAAACAGGCCCTCCACTGCCATGCTTCCTCCGCAGAAGAAGAAGGAAGGAGTCATACTAAAGCACAAAACCAGAGGTTTGTTGTTGTCACAGCTTGACTCCTCTGTCCAATGAGGTGCCACACGGAGATAAAGCTCCATACCATAACTGTCATCTGCTGATGACACCACCAGCCTGAGCTGGTACTTGGCAAGCCACAGAAAGCTTGAAGAGAAGAACCTACTTTCACTCACGGCTTTGCATTGCTGCATAAGACAAACCACATCCTTCAGCTGTTTCTCATGCTTTCATGAGGTGCTGTTTTATTTCACAACTATGCAACACTCAAACTGGAAGTTAAACCAGTATGACAAGCTGGCCATCTTAGAAGCTCTCTAATAACCCACCACCCTAACGGATTAGGAGTTTTGTGTGTTCTCTTGACGTCAAGAGAACAGGATCCGCTAAGTCACCAGCCTATGGCTCACAAAGTGATTTTAAATCCTCTGTGTTGTGGTTAAAACCGATGATGCTTCACTGACTCTAGGGCATGAGCTAAGACAAACAGGAGAGGCCGTGGGGCTGCTAGGAGCTGCCATTTAGTGAAAAGGAGTGAGTGACAAATCCGTGAGGCAAGCTGAGTTCATGCCAGACAGCTGCAAGGGACCACTTCATGAATAACGTCATCTCACCGCCCGGCACACCGAGTTAAAATGCTGCTAATTGTTAGCGCACAGATGGGACCAAGAACCTCTGTGGCTGCTTTGTTGCTCCCTGGAGAGGCCCTGCTCCATTAGAGAAGGGTAGAAGCCCAATAAAAAAAGAATTGATGGCTGTTAAAAGAAAATATGTTTTTGCCTTTCCTCATGCTGCAATCTCCCAACCGATGGGCTAGGTAGCAAAAATTTAGGGTAATGAGGAAACATTTACCAGAAATGAGCTGCAGTATTTCTAAGAATACCAGCAGGTGCTGCTGAATAGTTAATTTTTAATGCATTCTTTCTATTTTACTGCTAATGTTGACAGTCATTAGCAACATAAATAACAGCAGATTCTCTTTTGTGGGCCAATCTCTTGTCAACGTTAATTTTAAAAAGACTAGGACAAAATATTCTCCACAGAAAGTAGACGTGTGCACATTTTACATTCAAATGTAAATGCGCACACACACACGCCTACGCAGGGGTTTTTTAGGGAATGATCCTGCACCATCAGAGAAAGATCAGACTAGGCAACACCCATCCGACCTCTCTGCCCTCTGATTTTAGTTTGCATTTGAAAAGCAACTTATTCACCATCTCTTGAGAAAAAGGATCAGGACATGTATGTGTTGCACAGCACATATTGCCATGCTAAGAAAGTTTGTTGAAACAAAATTGTGAAAGCTCCTCGGAGGAAATAAGTGTGTGTGCGATAGCTCTGCCAGCACCGCGGTCCCTAGCCGTACGTGTCCAATAACAGAGCAGTGAAACTCGAAAACCAGCTGGCGAATGTTAGGTTATTTACTGAAGTCAAGAAAGCAGGGCTGGTTTTTTCCCCCACTGGTAAATTGTGGATATTTTTCCTTCCAGCTAACTGAAGTCCAGTATAAACAAAGAGGGTAAACACAACGGCACAGCAGCGCACAGTGACCTGTGTCTAGACAGTGGTTCTACTTGAAATGCTTATTAGGACACTAGTGGGAGCAGGAATCTTTGAGCAAAGAATGAGGTTGAACTAGATGATCTTTAGAAGTCCCTTCCAGCCCAACACATTCTATGATGTGTGACTCCAGTGGAGTCAGTGGTTCAACGGTCTCTCACTCAACATGCCCAGACCGTTTGACAGAGGTCTAAAACCTTGCAGGTCTTCTGTGGGTTTGAAAATGTGTCTCTATAAGCAGCTGAAAGAGTCATGCTCCTGTACATCACAGATGTTCCACTGGGCTGCTGGGTGCCACTTCAAAACCAACATTTTGCTGCTGTCTGCTGTCTGATGTTGGGAGACAAGACCCAGTGCAGAGCAGGTGTGGAACCATATCACTGTCACATTTCCTTCAGGATGGCTATAGTCTCCCAGATTCAAATTTGTCTAAGCTTCTATAGACGTACACTTAAGCATTTCATGAGGACGTGTTTATTCAATGGACCACAAGATCATGAGCTCTCTAGACCTAATTTTTGACTATGAATGTAGAGGTTGACTAAACGTAAATCTTTTCTACATGAATTTTTGCTCTGGAGGAGAAGCATCTGCCATTAAAGGCAACTGAAACACAGAAAGGATGCTTTCTAACAAACTTATTTGCAGTTTTCAGAATTCTTCAATTCAAAATGGGGTTTGAGATTCTCACGATAATAGCAAGCATGTGGCTTTGGAGCATTTCAAAGGATGGCAGCATCAGGACCAGAATTTGCCTCTTTGTACCTGCCCTGTCAGGAAATACATGAAACAGCTTATAGCACAAAGAAGAATTAAGGCTTTTAGGAAGAGAGCCCAATAAATTTTACCTTTCTCTTATGCAAGCTTCCAGTCACAGAATCACAGAATAGTTTCATCTAGAAGAGACCTTCAAGACCGTCAAGTCCGACATTTAGTAGCCCTATCAACACCACTAAACCACATCCCCCAACACAACATACATCCTTCACTTCAGCACCTCCAGGGATAGCAACTCAACCCCCTCCTTGGGCAGGCGGTTCCAATGCCTCACAACTCTTTCAGGAAAGAAATTCCTCTTGACATCCAACCTGAAGCTCCCCTGGTACAGCATAACACCATTTCCCATCATCCTCAATCTCATAGCCACTAGGGAGAACAGACTAACCCCTGCCTTTCTACGATCTCCTTTCAAGTAGTTGTAGAAAGCAATAAGGTCTCTCTCAATCTCTTCTTCTCCAGGCTAAACAGCCCCAGATCCCTCAGCCATTCCTCACATGACACATGTTCCAAATCTTTTACTAGCTTGGTAGGTGCCTCTGTACCCTCTCCAGCCCTTCAGAGTTCCTCTTGTAGGGACGGGCCCAAAACTGGACACGTGGTGGCCTCACCAAAGCTGAGTCCTTCACAAGGACTCGGTTGTATACATTCACCAGTTGTTTGTTTGGCCTGTTATGGAAGAATATGGTTCTAGAACCAAATTGCAGGTGTGACTACCATGTGTGTTTGAGATCACTCTTTCTCCTCACCTCTTATCCAAGATCCATATCAATGACAGCTGTCTTCCAGGTTCCAGTTAGCAAGTACTAGATTAATTCTTTCTTGTGGCTCTTAGGCATTTAAAGAGAGCTTGTCCTGGGTGTTTTCCTTGTGTGATTTCTCCTAGCATTACCTTCTGCTTTCTTCCACAAAAAAAAAACACATCACAAAATGTTTGACTTAGCTTGAAAAAATCCTGTGAGTTGAAATAAAGTTTATTTACACAAACCTCTTGGGAAGCCATCAGCTTTCATGAATTGTTGCTGTCAGCAAACTCTGCAGAAACAAAAGCATGTAGCACGTTCCCTTCAATGTGTTAGGAGAAAGGGATTTCTTCTTGTATTGCAAAGGCTGCTCCTATAGTAGATGTACAAAGGCCTCACAATAACTGCACCAGGATGTTGTGAACAAACCTGCAAGACACCATGAGACAGAGCACTGAAAACCCTTGCATGGCAAACCAAGTACCAGACCAGGACTACCCAAAAAACCTCCCACAGCACATTAGAAAATATAAAGGAAGTTATGTCCAGACCCGACTAAAATCATCAACTTTACATCATTCAGGGGAAAACATTCCAACTGACAAGCTACAGATGAATGTCTATTGTTCACATGAGCAGTGCAGCAAAATAAAAAGAGCTCTTATTCGAAGAGCACTCATGCAGTATTCTGGTATTAACACGGTGAAAGGAGTGTAAAGTTCTTTTGAGGTAAAGCTCTGATGTGTTTAAAATCAAATGCACTTCATGATGCTGATGGCCCATCTTGTCCTCCAGTGTAAGAGAGAAGGAACCAATCTAGAAACTGGTATGCAGACATTTTCCCCATAGATTTCTAGATAATTTTGAAAGTAGGGATAAATGTAGTGCTGGTCAGCATGCCAGAAGCAACTCTGACAGAAGACTTTCCATTCACTGTAGCTGCTGCATCTGGAAGAAGAAAAGAGGAAAATACAAAATCTCCAGAGAGGTTCATCTTTGGATCTGTATAGGTGGACATGTATACAGGAACTGGTCTTCCCACCAAGGGAACAGGCAGACCTCACAAATGGAGGCATTCAATGAACATCTTGCTTCACAGTATCACAGTACATTAGGGATTGGAAGGGCCCTCTAGAGATCATCTAGTCCAATCCCCCAGCTACAGCAGGACCACCTAGACCAAGTCACACAGGAACACATCCAGGCAGGTTTTAAATGTTTCCAGAGAAGAAGACTCCTCAACCTCCCTGGGCAGCATGTTCCAGTGCTCTGTCACCCTCACTGTAAAGAAGTTCCTCCTTATATTTATGTGGAACCTCCTATGTTCCAGCTGACACCCACTGCCCCTCTCTTTCTATATTTATAGATGTTATTGAAGTCACGCCTCAGTCTCTCTTCTCCAAGCTAAAGACACCCAGCTCTCTAAGCCTCTCCTCATAAGGGATGTGTCCTACTCCCTTTATCATGATCATGGCTCTGCACTGAACTCTCCCCAGCAGCTCCGTGTCCTTCTTGAGCTCAGGGGCCCAGAACTGGGCACAATATTCCCAGATGTGGTCTCACTGGGGCACAGTAGAGGGGAAGGAGAACATCTCTCAATCTGGTAACCAATGCCCTTCTGATCCACCCCAGGATGTCGTTGGCTTTCTTGGCCACAAGGGCACATTGCTGTCTCATGGTCATCCTGCTGTCCACCAGGACCCCCAGGTCACTTTCTCCTACTCTGCTCTCCAACAGGTCAGTCCCCAAACTGCACCTGGGGTTGTTCCTGCCCAGATGCAAGACTACACTTGCCCTTCTTGTAGTTCATTACATTTCTCCCTGCCCAGCTCTCCAGCCTGTCCAGATCTCACTGAATGGCAGCACAGTCTGCAGGGTTGTCAGTCACTCCTCCCATCTTTGTGTCTTCAGCTAACCTGCTGACAGTGCACCCTAATCCCTCACCCAAGTCACTAATGAATAGACTGAACAGTACTGCTCCACTAGACACAGGCCTCCAGCCAGACTCTGTCCCATTGACCACTACTCTCTGGCCTCTATCCTGCAACCAGTTCACGATCCACCTCACTACCCAATTGTCCAGACCACTCTGCCTCAGTTTAGCTGTGAGGATGCTGTGGGAGACTGTGTCAAATGCTTTACTGAAGTCAAGATAGATCATATCTGTTGGTCTACACACCAGATTTCTCTTGCCAAAAATTTGTCCCAGCCTTTGTGGAAAGGTGGATATGCTTGGAGAGGGGCAAAGGGAGTAAGATGACTGACCTGGAAATGAAGCTCTGGAAGCAGAGCTTGTGGGTCTGATAAACTTCAGGAGTTTTATGATACAGGCTGCATATGAAAACATGAATTTGTTGAGACCTGTGCCACATCACATAGTCAAACAAGTGAGTTGATAAAGGTGAATCAAATGGACAAGTTACTGAGCATATCAGCACAGCTAGGAGCCAAATCAAAGCTCAAGCCCCCAAATCAGGCCATCTGACTTCTCAGACATGTTCCTGTCTCAAAGGAACTAGTGATTGGAGGATCTGAGTTGCATAGGGGAGACCTTTGGTTTCCTGTGTCTGTTTGTTCAGTGCTTCAAAGACAGTGGTTTCAAAATAGTAGGACCATGTGGCAGAAGGGAGAATGACTCATCAGATTAAAAAAATAATCCCTTTCTGTTTCTTTCCTTTCAGGGTAGGGACCATTTGTGTTTCTCCTTGATCCTGGGGAGAAGGCTGTGTGATGTTTGTTGGAATGGCTTCAGCTGCAGCTATGGCCAAAGTCAAAGGCTTTAGAGCCAAGGAGGACTTTATTTTGGAGGAACAGTCATGGATGAGAGAGGAAAAGGAGAGGGAAATTAAATGTTATCCTTTTCAGACATTTTGACCAAGGATTTTATCTCACAATTTGCCTAAGTTCAGTCTTTGAAGGATCTCCATAATGATAATTAAACAAAATGCCAGAGAACAGAACAAAAACACTTGGGTCAAGTAAAATAAATCCTTCAAATTATTGCTTTTCTCTTATCAGGAAAAGAAAATAAATCCAACTGTAGAAAGACATTGAAGGGGGAAGTTCTTTTATTTAGGCTACACAGACAAAGCAAAACCTCAGTTTTTTGTGTTTTCTTGCTAAAATGGGGCTAGCATTTTTAGCTTGCACAATTCTGGTGTCCTGCCCTTCATCTATGCACAGCATACTAACAGAGCGTTCAGATCTGATCTTTGTGAAGCAGGACTAAGTTTTAACATCAGACATAATCCTAAAATTCATAGGCAGAGCTCTGTTGTGTAATAGCTGTGAGAGAGAGCGAGCTAGTACTATTAGAAAGGACCTTGTTATTAAAAAACTCATCCAAGATGTTGCCTCCAGGGTATCTTCCAAGACAGATTTTAACCTTATTTACTCATGCAGCTGTCCTCCCTTGGGGCTTTAGTTGCACGGCTGGTTCGATGCCAGGATTCACTGAGTGTTAGACAGGTTCAGATAATAGGAAGGAAGGATAAACTGAACCTAATGATAAGCTGAGGATGACACATCTGTCGCTGCCTACTCACGGCCACTGCTCTGGGCAGGAGTAGCACCAAAACAATGGGATAATACAATGGGATAAAATGGGATGAGACAAAGGTGTGACGTGTAACAAATTCCCCTTTCCTCAGAGCAGGACTCACAGTACAGGGTATGCTCTGCCAAGGAAACCTGCTGCCATCAGCCCCAAACTTCTCTGTCTCATACACCAGACCATCAGCAAGAGATTCTCTGTGTGCACCACTGATGACTTCATTCAACTTGTCCTGTGTGTGACAACCGTCTCCTCAAAGCAAGAAAAGGTTGCTCAGATGTGCACAGTGCTGGTCAGGGGATTACACAGTTGGACCCTGAAGTTTATGAAACCCCTCAGTTGGGATCTCATTCAAAGACAGCCTCAGCAAAAGCTCAAGGAAGGAATAAGGAGGTTTTTCTATTATCTGCAGAGTGCTGTATCAGTCTATCCAGAGGATTTAGAAGAACATTGGCAAACACACAGAAGTTAAAAACCTCACCTATATAGCAGTAAAGTCAGTGCAAACAAAGGCCATCAGCCTGACCTAATGTGCACAGCCAGGTAATGCAAGAAGGAAGAACACACTTGTTGTGGGTTTTAGATCAACAGTTGAAAGAGAGTGAGCACTAATTTTCACTTTGTTTCTTTAATCATGTTTCCAGGCTAGAGATTGCCCATTAATAAAAGTGACAACAGAAAGTCCTCACAGGCTTTGAAGAAAACAGTTCTTTAATCTTAAGAAGTTATTTCCCAGAGCCACTGCTAGCTTAGGAAGATAAACACTCTTGGCTTTCCCCACTACAAGATCGTCTCTGGGATCAATTCAAAGCAATTAAAGCCCAGCTCTGATCTACTGTTGACTACAACAGGAATGGAGGAGGTGAGCTGTTGAAAAATCCTCAGACCTCATCTGGTGGAAGCATGGAGTTGAACAGACCGTAAAATGGAAGAGATTAATAGGGAAAATCTTGCCTCAGTGGGGTCTCAGACTGGTTCCCTTTTTCTTAAGGGGAAGAAGGAAGGAAGAAGGAAAAAAACCAGACACAAATCCCTCGCAGAGTTGAAAGCATTATATGTAGTGCGTGCGTACTTATTCCTGGGGATCTCCTCTCCTTCATCAGCAGTGCACATTCAAAACAACTGCAGATCATTCTTCCTAAAGATTTGTACTACAGCTATGCCTGAGGCTCCATCTGTGATTATAATTTATGTGGGCAGTGTAGAACTGAAGCCTAAAAGAAACCTACACAGACAACAGAGGTTTATTTTCTAAGCAGGCAAACCAGACAAAGGGTGAGAGAAAACACGGACATGAACAGGGCACGATGGCACCACAGGGCAGTGAGAGAGCAAAGTCCCAAGAACTGGTTCATTGCCTTGTCCAGC
Organism: Rhinopomastus cyanomelas; assembly: GCA_013400115.1. Classification (NCBI taxonomy): domain Eukaryota; kingdom Metazoa; phylum Chordata; class Aves; order Bucerotiformes; family Rhinopomastidae; genus Rhinopomastus; species Rhinopomastus cyanomelas. Next base: position 21,313 of record VXBP01001902.1, on the reverse strand, counting down.
AGTTTATACGCTGCCTCTCTCAGTGAAACTCAAAATGAACTGCAGTTGGCAATGACATTCCCAATAAATGCTATAATAAATCATTATTAATATTTGTCATACAGCACTCATTAATGCTGAAGGATATTGGAACTCAGATTTGGAATGGAGTGCAGAAAGTGTAGGGGCCTTCATCCACGTGGATCAGAAAACCAATTTAAAGGATCCTACCTTCATAGTTCAAGAAACCAGTAAAACTGTAGTCCAAATATAAAATAGCCATACTGGCAAAATAGAAACAAGAAAGGAGGGATGAGCAGAAGGAGCCAGAAAAGACCTCAACTCCAGCTTGTCCCAAATGTGATAGTAGCCACGGCTTTGTTTTTCAAATCCTTTCATCTGCAGAGCCCAACAGATGTTGAAAAATTACCTTGTATCAGCTACCTTGGGATTGAGGGCTTGAGAAATGGCTATATCTCAAAAGTCTCCAACATCCACCCCTCCCCAAATAAGAATAAGAGGGAACTAGGTTCCTAACTCAGCTTGAAAATGTTACCCAAAGACTGTAGATATGAACAGAGCCAGCAGGCTGGTGAGTCATCGGGGTCAGCATGTCTCCACGAGGAGAAAATGAGATGTCAGCCAAGTCAGAATTTTCATTATACACCAGGCCAAAACTAGATATTAATCTTAAAAACTGAAAAAACCCTTTTTCTGATTAAGCAGTAGGTGTCACTGTGCAAGTAGCCAAAGACTTCTGAAAATGCAAACATGTGGATAGAGCAGATAAGAGTAATTAAGTTGTGTCAAATCTGTAATGGCATTCAAATGAATATTAGGTTCAACTTTACTTCACTCAAACATTCTTCCAGATAAGCAAATTAATGGCTGAGTTAGAGAAATAAGAATCAGAATAAGAGAGTAAAAGCAATAAAGGCAACAGCCAACTCCTTGGAAGCAGGACAGAATAGAGCACATGAAAGAGGGGAACGCATTCATCCTCAGACAGGGGAGATAAAGCATTCAAATAGAAACACTTGGGCAGCCAAGTTATACAGAGCAGGGAACAGACAAAAGGCAAGGAAATTCAGAAGGAAAGCCTAGGTTAAATATATGGTACAAAGAAAGAGAAAGAGTTGAGATATTCATACAAGGGGGCATGGCACGGGAATTGCCTGTCATTATGTAATTTCTTCCCTGAAGAAAAGGCTAAGTCAAGACAGAGATAAAATAAGAACTCAGACAATATCTGACAAAGAAGTGGCTATAAAGTACACAGATACACAGACCATTAGTGGATGGAAGGGACTCCGGGAGGTCATAGCGTCTTCACGCATTTATAGGCAGTGATTAAGTCCCCTTGGAACCCTCTCCTGTCCAGACTAAAACCCCCAGGTCTCTTAGTCTTTCCTCATAAGGTAAGTGCTCCAGTCTCCCAGTCATCCTCGTGGCCCTCCGTTGGACTCTGTCAATCAAGACACTGTCCCTCTTGAACCAGAGAGCCCAGAAATGGGCACAATATTCCTGATACGGCCTCACTAGAGCAGATTAATTAAAAAATAACTCAATAATGCCTTACTATTAAATCTCATATCCCACTGAAATACACAGAGGAACAAGAAATGTTAAATAAGAGTCATTACAATATGTCTTTGTCAAGCAGATGTACAATTTGACATTAGCTTGAGAAAATACAGTATTTGGACAAAATAAATAGTTTACTGTGCTACAGGGAATTCATTGTGATGAGCTACCACATCAACAGTGAGTAATGTGCAAATTCCATTATAATACAACTGTTCCCATCTTCATTGTTCACCACAGACCTTTTTGTCTCCTGCTTCGCAGTGAGCACACCGACACCCTGTTTTATATCAAACTTACTGAGACCCGATGCCCTGCTGCCTTGCCCTGAGACAGTATTTCTCGGTCAAAGCCAACACCAAAGCAGCACAGTTCTCAAATCCCAGGAGAAATTAATGTTCCTGAACCAGCTGGCTTTCCACGGCAGACAGAGATGCTTTCCATGTATCCCTGGAAAAGGCGCCCTGCTTCTCGCCACTGATGCTCCTTGCTAAACCACACTGGCACTGTTCAGCTACTGACAAACTACATGAACAGAAAAGTCTAGAAAGCACCAGCTCTGCCATCCAGCATCGAGTATTTGACACGTGGAATAGCATCTTGCTAAATCCCAGTGGTGCTCTGGTGTCCAGGCAGATGAGTAAATAAATTTCAAAGCAGCTGAGTATTCAATCTCTTTTATTTATTCATTTAAATACTCTTTTATTTAAGTGTTTAAATACAAATCATGTAAATGCATATTTCTGAGTATGGACCATGTAGTTTTGCCAGAACTGGGGAAACAATGATATGTGGATTATTCTCAAACTGGATGGACTGTGAAAACCCAAACTTGATGTCATGGACTATGTAGTATTAGTTGTGTTATGAGAAAATGATTAAAAATAGGATTTTTATTATGCTGAGGCATTCATGCTTAATACTGAAAATTCTTCATTTCCAATGGTGAATCAAGAAAATGTGTGAGAACATTCTACTAATACCCTCTAATGCCTAGCTGTCCACAGGCAGCAGAGAAGTGTAACCTGCACGTGGAGATCTCTGCACTAGCACAGAGCTCAGAGCACATCGGAGAGTCCATTCCCTCAGAAGTAGAGGACTGTGTCTCAAATGGAGCAAGTTCTCTGGGTCTTGATGTAATGGGGGCTCTTCAGGTTCTATCTATACTGGTTTACTTATCATACCTCAAACTGGCAGGAAGTACAAACAGCTGCTGTGTGGCTAACAGAATTCCATACTAATAAATGTGTCAGCAGGAGAAGAATTCTGGCGGGTATTGATCTATACAGGTTTGATTAACAAGACATTTTGCACTTCTCATGCACCTATTCTGAACAGCAGCAGTTGCAACAGGAATTGAGACAATTATCCAGAAATATTTATTTCTCTCAGAAGAAATAGGTAATCAGAAAAAAAAAAAAAACTAAGACAAATCACTGAAAACAAATAATTAGCCAACAATGACACAAATTTATCCTAAGCAGAGGTAGCTGACTGGTGACTCACATCATGAAGAACATCTGCAGGTGGTTTGAGGATCCTTCTCACAGACATAGGATATTTTCCTATGTAGTCTGCTTCCGGTGATGTTTGCAAGACCTTTTCCACTTGACCCGAGTCGATGGCTGCAATGAAAAGACTAACCGCAGGTGGTGTGCGTTTGATGCCAACCCTGAAGCTTACCTTCACACTTCATCGGTTACACACATCAGGATATTTATCATCTCAAAGGACATCCCTGGGCTTCATGACACACCTCAACTAGCTATCTATGAATACAAAACCAGTATTTAAATGTCTCATCTCAAACAGCAATGAAGTCTGTAGGTAGCATTAGAAATAGAGATGATGGACAGCTTCTTACATGGGATGATTCACTCAAAGTGAGTGTTAAGCACACAGACTGCAAGTGGTTAAACCAGCCAGGAATTAGAAACTTTGCTGAAGAGTTTATTTTTCCAGGTCTTCATTATCATTATTTATCAGAGCTGCTGAAACCTCTGGTGGCAAAATATGCTCATTTTTTAGTATTTCAGAAATGTTATGTAAAGCAACTAATACCATTACGTAACCATTTCAGTGGTGCAATGTGACGGAAAAAACCAGTTAGCTGGAAGCTAGATAATGAGTATTTCACATCTCAAACAATTAAGAAAGCTCAGCACCAAACAGACAGCTTTTTGTTTCTGGTGTAAAACAACTAATATCTCTGCCTTTTCATTAAAAATAAACTAAAAAACAAAAAAGGAACAAACTGAGAGTAACAAGCAGTCCCCCCCAAAGTTATGGATTACTAAAGCAGGTGTTCTATGTGTGGTTCAGTAGACATAGTTCAGGACTTTTTGAAGGCAAATCTGGAAAGATAAGGCTAGCAAGTTACTACACTCAGCTGAGCCTTCAGGCTAAGACACAATTTCTGCTTGTGGTTGCCTTTTTGCCTGTGAACTCTATTATGTAGGGCAAGACAGGGTCTGAGACACTGCCTGTATTTCCCAGTCCCAAGAGCTCCACCTCAAGACTATGGAAGGACCCAAAGCTACACATCAGTCTCTCTCCCAGTCCCTCAGGGCCCTGCACAGGAGGTGTTGTTGCCACACAGCTCAGAGTGGAAAGAGCTGGACTGAGCCTGTCGTAGGTGCAGCAGGGCCCAGGATGAGTTGCCATGAAGCCCAAAATAGGGGATACTACCTTGCTTTTCCTCCCAGAAATCTGAACAGACGCTTGGACAACTCTTCTCTCAATGAGAAATGTGCTGCAGTCCTTCAGGATAAATCTCTCATGCTTTTCTCTCCTTCCTGAAGTACTCCTGCCCCAATCTCCAAATGAAGGCTTAGGTAAAAAAGATGACCCACACCTGGCTATTCTGGGAGCTTGCACATCTTACTCCTTTACTGAACTTTGTTTTCATAGAATCACAGAATCATTAGGGATCAGAAGGGACCTCGAAAGATCATCCAGTCCAATCCCCTGCCACAGCAGGATCACCTAGACCAAGTCGCACAGGAACACATCCAGGTGGGTTTTAAACCTCTCCAGAGAAGGAGACTCCACAACCCCCCTTGCATAATCCTGTAGAAAAATCATAAAAAAGCACCTTGAAGTTTTTGAATCATTCTTCTAGACCTAGTTTTACTGGCACACGCAAATATCCCTAAGATTTACTGCAACACCAATATGAACCTCTTTACACTGAGGAAGTAATTTCTTCTTGACATGTTTTGTCAACAGTGTTCTCTAACACACACATCTCTACACACTCACTGCTAACACAGCCAGTGCTTTTCTAATAATTTAACGAGTGCAACAATATTAATTGACATTGCTGGGTTCTCCCAGTTTCAGGCTGTGCTTACTGGATAGCACTGGTTGCTTTCACTGCTTCCTTTTGCAGGTGTGGGCTCTTGAAGAAGAGCACTGCAGTCTCTGATAAAATGTCTTTTTAGTCTGTGACTTCTGAAGATGCTTGACTTCTAAAAATACAGTGGAGATGAGACGTCGTCCGCCTTCCAGACACGCCGTTACGTACTTAAGACAGCTCAGGTGGGGCTGCTGGTATTAAATCATCACTTTTCTTTCATAAGTGATCTTATGAAAGAATCTGCAATAGCCTTGCCATAAAGAAGGACATTGTTCTCATAAACACAGCACGGTTACTCTCAGGTAGACCAAACTACTAAACTAAGTAAGATGGTATCTTATATATCCTATTAAGTATACTACTAAATAAGATGGTATCACAGAATTACTGAGGCTGGAAAAGACCTCTGAGATCATCAAACCCAGGTTAGGATCTAACATCACCACATCAGCCAGACCAGAGCACTAAGTACCACATCCAGTCTGTCCTGAAACACCTCCAGGGACGGTGACTCCACCACAGCTCCAGGCAGTCCATTACAGTGTCTGATCACCCTTTCTGTGAGGAAGAGCTTCCTAATATCCAACCTAACCCTCCCGTCGCACAGCTTCTGGCCCTGCCCTCTCATCCTGGCTGTCTGGGAGAAGAGCCTGATCACCATCTGACTACAACCTCTCTTCAGGGAGTTGGATGGAGAAGGTCACCCCTGAGTCTCTTCTCCAGCCTAAACAAGCCCAGCATCTTCAACGTCTCCTCATCAGACCTTCCCTCCAGTACCTTCCCCATCCTCATTGCTCCTCTGGACCCACTCTAGCGCCTCAATCTCTTTCTTGAAGTGAGGGGCCCAGAACTGCCTCCAGTACTCGAGGTGAGGTGTCACCAGTGCCCAGTACAGTAGAATTACGTCCCTAGATCTGCTGGCCACACTATTCCTGATGTAAGCCAGGATGCCATCTGAGCACACTGCTGGCTCCTGTTCAGCCATTCTTCAACCAGTTCTCTCAGGTCCTTCTGTTCCAGGTCACTCTCCAGTCCCTCATCCCCCAGTCTTTAGCTGCAGTGGATTATTGTGGCCAAAAGGTAGGACCCTGCCCTGGGCCTCGTTAAGCCTCATCTCATTGGTCTGAACCAAAACATCCCTAAACCTGTCATGCACGTGTGGATATTATTCAGTTTTCCCACAACTTCTGAGTGCCAACTCCCACATCTATTTGAGTGTCACATCAAAGTCAGCATCACTGGGGATCAGAAAGGCAGTTTGTGCAGCTCTGTAGTGCTTCCTAAATGCACTTCCCAGGCATGCATCATGAAAAGCTATCTAGAAGCAGCCAACTAAGTAAATAAAAGTGGAATTGGGTTCTAAGGTAGGTTAATCATAGCTTTCTCATTGACCCAGAGGAGGAAAGATCAGACTCCCACTTGCAATTACAGTCCTTACTACAAGCACTGTTTCACACCATCTTCTTTTAACTCCTGTTTATTAGAAGATGCTAAATGTCAATGCACAGAGTTTCAGCAATGTGTTCTCTCTCGGGTAACGTCATCGCTGGTACCGAACGATCCAACACCAAATGTACTCGGTTCTTTCAGCCTGATGCTTTGAAAGATCTGCAGACATAGTCACTCTGGAACACCAGAGCAGACCATGCACGAGATGAATGTGTGCGTGTTTTGTTATGAGAGATGCTTCACTTTCTCACAGTTCAGTTTGAATGATGTTTCTGTTAGGAACTCTGGTTTTCACTGTTTGCTGGCCCCATGTTCTGGCAGGTCAGAGCCACTGCCAGTAACACAGGTTAGGCTGCAAAACACTCTGAATCAGTCACAGGTTAAACTTATGTGGAAAGAGCTCCCCGAAAGACCCCAAAAGATTTTGAAACTGAAGCCAAACTTCATTAAATGAAAACTAGAAACTTGACTTTTAAAAGAGGGAAAAGTTCAGAGCAACCATGCAAGGCAGAGCAGTCCAACTTCCAGGGCAAGAACCCGTGGCCTTCTCAGAGGTTGTAACACATATCACATGTTCAAGTGGCTACCAGTGGCCAAAGGGGAACTTCAAAACCCAGTAGCAGGTTCTGGTAAAAACATCTATTGGCTTCATATTTGTAGCTGAGTCTCTATCCCATCTTTTTCCAGTCTAGAAGAGGTTTTTCTTGCAACCTGTATCCAAGCAATGAACGTATTCATATTTCTCATTCTCTCAGCAGGTCTGCTTTGTTCTTGCTTCTACCCTTCCCGTGGTGATAAGGAAAAAATGTGGAGAAGAACAAAAACAACAAACCAACCGCATTTTATTATCTTATTTCAAGCACACCATTAGTTTCCACAGGAAACCTTCCTGATGCTTTGCAAGCCAAATTCACAGGACAAACTGTTTTCATGTGAAGACACTCAGTGTCTGCTAAGAATCTTATTTCTCAGTTAAGAGCAGTTTCTACTTTTCACTTTTTCGTGAAAGAGATCCTTGCTCTCTGGAGTCTACTCCTGAAAAGACCCATAGAGCCAGAGAAGCAGCTCATAACCAAGAAGACATGTCAGGGAAGTTGGACTTAACAGCACACTGCTTCTTGCTCAGGCAGTCATCCCACTGGCGGCGTTGCGTCCCAGATTCCTGCAGTACAGTCTGCATCAAGAAGTAACCTCTTTCCCTATGAACCCTCTTACCTCTGCATGTCAGCTGCAGCTGTGTTCCCAAACTAATCACACATTCCAAGCTAAACAGGTAGATGCAATCATATAAAAAGGGATAATGCTTACTAAAGTAGGATTTTTCCATCTCAGTTTAGCTGTTCCCAGAAGCAGTAATAGAACAGGAGTCTCATTTTTCTAAGACCTGATCACATATCTGCAAATACGAAGCAATTCCATTGTGCTGAAGAAAACAAATAATCCTAATGCCTGCTACATTTTATATAGTGCTTGTTATCTGTAGAAGTCAGACAGGTCAATATCACAATATTGATATCAGTAGGAACTGGTTGCAGGATAGAGTTCAGAGGGTGGTGATCAATAGTGCCAGCTCCAGCTGGAGAGCTGTGACTAGTGGTGTCCCTCAGGGATCGGTGCTGGGACCGGTCTTGTTCAACATCTTCATCAATGACATTGATGAGGGCACAGAGTGTCTGCTCAGCAAGTTTGCCGAC
>VXBP01001902.1:0-12925 GCA_013400115.1 Rhinopomastus cyanomelas | reverse complement strand
TGTGATCTGTGTTAGATAGTTTTGTCCTGCTCCGGCAGGGGGGTTGGACTCGAAGATCTCTTGGGTCCCTTCCAACCCCTAACATCCTATGATCCTATGATCCTATGATCAGCCATTACTTTGTCAGGAGCTCATTACCAAACGAAAGTAGGGAGGGAATGTGGCTTACTCAGTACTCTGTGGTAGGCTACCAGGAGAGCTGCAAACAGAAGCAAATCTGAAGTGTCCTAGTAAAAAACTATACACACTTGGCTGCCCAGCAGCTCATAGAGCCAGGATTCATAACTCTGGTTTATTCTTTAATAAATAGAAGCTTTGTCCCAGAATTAACAAGGACTATGACAGTAATTATGAGTCGGTTTCTTTAAAGGACAAATATGAACTAGGCACGTGTCAGTTTGCAATATATGATAAATACACAACTGCTCTCTTTGTGTCTGCAAATGTCTTCTGATCCCACCAGCAATGGGATTGATGGTCCGATTTTTTGGCTAGAAAACAGACTACAAAGCAGAATATGTCCAAAGTCAGCAAGTCCCTGACCTATACCTGTTGAGGAATCACAGGGCTGGGAGCAGCACCCCCAGCTGCAGGCTGATAGAGTCATGATCTGTTGTGTTGTTCTAATGATCTTGAAAGAGGCAGTAGTGGGCCCATTTCAATGATGTGATATGCACTGTACCACAGTGCACAGCACCACAAGTCTACTCCTTCTGCTGCCTCTTGGCTCTACCCCAAATGCTCACCTTCTAAGTCCTCCTGCCTGTTCCCTGAGAAGATCCACATCAGGTCTCCAGGAAACTCCTGTGGCCAGTCAGTGGTCATGACAAAATCCTTTGTGTCCCATACGAGAGTGTAGAGGATGGGTCCTCATGCACTGTCATTCACCATTCTGGAGCCCATCTCATCCTTATTCAAGGAATTAAAGACAGCTCAATTCATGCCCTCAAGCTCTAGACAAGATTTCTACTCTTTCAACCTCAGAAATCTAAATTCAGTTAAATAAAACTAATGATGCTTGTTAAATTAGTCGTATATTAGTCACGTTCCGGTCAGCTGATGGAAAACTACCGTACCGTGGTCCCTCACTACAAAAGGGACATTGAAGGGCTGGAGAGGGGACAGAGATGCCTACCAAGCTAGTAAAGGATTTGGAACAGGTGTCGTGTAAGGAACTGCTGAGAGATCTGGGGCTGTTTAGCTTGGAGAAGAGGAGATTGAGGGGAGACCTTACTGCTCTCTACAACTACTTGAGGGGAAGTTGTAGAGGGGCAGGGATTGGTCTGCTGTCCCTATTGGTCAGTGACAGGATGAGGGGAAATGACCTTAAGCTGTTCCAGGGAAGGTTCAGGTTTGATGTCAGGAGGAATCTCTTTCCTGAAAGAGTTGTCAGACATTGAAAGCGCCTGCCCAGGGAGGGGTTTGAGTCACCATCCCCAGAGGTGTTGAAGAGAAGGGTAGATGCTGTGTTGGGGAACAAGGTTCAGTGGTGCTGATAGGTCTAGGAAAAGGTTGAACTTGATGATTTTGAAGGTCTCTTCCAGCTCAAACTGTTCTATGATTCTATAATCTCATTGTCCCGGTAGATAACTGTAGGCAGATTGACACTGTTGTGAGAGATTTAATACCTCTATTTTGCTCCCTGAAGGAGCAGAGATTACAGACCAAGAGGGGAGATATTTCACTATGGTGCTGACTGGCTTTCAGTCAGGAGCACTGCACTTTCAATCTGGGAGTTCTGCTTAAAGACAGACAAATTAAAGACTTCAAGCAGAGAAACAAAGTGCCTGGAAAGGGCCCAGCAATGTCAAGGATTGATGATTTTTAGCTAAGGAGAGGAAGGCTGAGGAGACATAAACGTTTTACTAATGGAAAAAAAAAGATGCTTTAAAGTCAACTAGGATAAAAAATTTCCTCATTAGCACTGAAGATAGAGCAAGCAGTAATGAGTTTAAACTACAATTGCAAAAATTTAGATTAAACAAGAGAAGAAAATTTAATAACCATTACAATAGGCTGCTGTGGGAGGTAATGAAACCAGAAACCATCAAGTACTTAAAGCTAAGTAAATAAACATGTTTTAGAGAGAATTTACTGCCACTCTGCTCAGATTTTACTGTCCTAAATACATTGTGAAATTGGGTTAGAGCATAGTTTGTTAAGGCACCAAGTCCTTCTTACAGTAAAATAAGTATAGCTACCCGTGGACTTCAGTTGCAGTGGTTATTCCCATGACAGAAAGAATGCAGATTTCACTAGCAGCTGCTTTAAATTACACCTTTCACAAACAGAAGCCTGCTAGGGTCAGCAATAGAAGCTTCAGAGTCTGTAAAATCTACCTTGGTTTTGGGTACCTCCGGTCTCCTTGTCTAAGGTGGGCAAATGTCTGCAGCCCGGGGCTGGCAGTGGCAGCAGAATAGACCAGGAACTGACAGAGAAGAGTTAATGAGTGCAAACACATGCACTGAAAGAAAAGCACTCCTTTGGAACAAGGACTAATGGGACCTGTTACCAAAACACAGAGTAGGAGGTCCAGTGTTTGAAAACTGTGAGTGTTGCTGGAGATAGTAACAGCTAAACCTGAAGATCATAAGGGGCTTTTCCTACAGCATCTAGTCTCTTTCAAGACGTCTAGAAATAGTCAAATCCCAAATCTGAGAGACCATACAAGATTTCATGTTAAATTTTGCAAGTCAAAGACATTAACCATATCTTTGGGTATTTGTTCAACACCAAAATTAATGTAATGTGAAAACGAACCAATCATAGCTGCAGGAATGCCACTGCATCTATCTCCTCTTTTCAGAGCTATTCCTTCCATTCTTGACTTCTTTAACCCTTTTTTATAGTTTTGAATTTAAAGAGAGTGGGCTGTTTGGTAAAAAAAAGTCAGAACAGTAAATCCAGACCTGCCAATGTCCAAAACAATACAAATGTGATGCAGCTGGCATTTTGCATTTGCCAAGGCTGCGCAGGGTCCAGCTTTCAGCATCCCTTCCGGATAGTCTGCCCAGTCTGACTACATCAACAAGGAACGAAATAATAGCATTAGCACATTTCACAGCCACAATGAGAAACATAAAGATGAAGGATGGCATTTTCAAAACACTAGCTAGAATCTAGAGTTTTAGTCTAACTGAGAGGCAATACTGAATCTCTCATCACACATAGAAAGATGGTAGCTACAACTAGAGAACTCTGAGGATGGTGAAAAATAACAGGGATCAAGGAGACAATTCTCTTTCCAGCTCAGTTGGTTTTTAGGTCACTTTCTCTCAAACCAGTCGTAAGCTATAAAATTCTTGCCCAACATGTGCATTATTTTTGCCTCAATAAACTCTTTTTTAGCTGGACAGTTGATAATTGAGGCTCATTCAGGATCACAGAACATTAGGGATTGGAAGGGATCTCGAAAGACCTCTAGTCCAATCCCCCGGCCACAGCAGGATCACCTAGAAAAAGTCACACAGGAACATATCCAGGTGGGTTTTAAACATCTCCAGAGGAGACACCATAGCCCCCCTGGGCAGCCCATTCCAGTGCTCAGTCACCCTCATTGTGAAGAAGTTCACTCTCATACTTATATGGAGCCTCCTATGTTTCAGCTTACACCCAGTGCCCCTTGTCCTATCACTAGATGACATCGAGAAGAGCCTGGATCAATCCTCTTGACACTCACCCTTCACATATTTATCAATATTCATGAGGTCACCCCTCAGTCTTCTCCAAGCTAAAGATACACAACTACCCCAGCCTCTCCTCATCAGGGAGAGTTCCACATCCTTCATCATCTTCATTGCTCTGCAATGGACGCTATCCAGCAGTTTTGTGGCTTTCTGGAACTGAGAGGCCCAAAACTGGACACAATATTCCAGATTAGGTCTCACCAGAGCAGAGTAGAGGGGGAGAAGAATCTCTCTTGATCTGCTAACCAACCCCTTTCTGATCCACCCGAGGATGCTATTGGCCCTCTTGACCACACTGCTGGCTCATGATCATCCTGCTGTCCACCAGGACCCCCATGTTCCTATCTCCTACTCAACTCTCCAATCCCCAACCTATACTGGTACCTGGGGTTGTTCTTGCCCAGATGCAAGACTCTACACTTACCCTTGTTGTACTTTACTATATAAGCTCTCTGCACAGCTTTCCAGCCTGTCCATGTCACACCGGATGGCCACAGCCTGCTGGAATGTCAGACATTCCACCCAGCTCTGTGTCATCAGCAAACTTGCTGACAGTGCATGCCAGTCCCTCATCCAAGTCATCAATCAATAGATTGAATAGGACTGGTCCCAGTACCGACCCTTGGGGCACTCCACTAGATACAGGCCTCCAACTAGACTCTGTCCCGTTGACCACTACTCTCTGGCTTCTATCCTGCAGCCTGTTCACAATCCACTACCCAACTGTACAGACCACACTGCCTCAGTTTGGCTGTGAGGATGCTGTGGGAGACTGTGTCAAATGCTTTACTGAAGTCAAGATAGATCACATCCACTGCTTTGCCATCATCTATCCACCTGGTTATGCCCTCATAAAAGGCTGTCAGGTTGGTCAAGCATGACTTCCCTTCAGTCAAGCCATGCTGACTGTCCCTGATAACCCTCTTGTCCTTGATGTGCCTGGAGACAGCATCAAGGATAAATTTTTCCATCACCTTTCCTGGGATAGAGGTGAAGCTGACCGGTCTATAGATACCCTTTTTGAATATTGGAGTAGTATTTGCAATCCTCCAGCCCCCAGACACCTTTCCTGATCCCCATGACTTAGCAAAGATCATAGAATCATAAATTATAGAAAAGATGATGGAGAGTGGCCTAGAAATGTNGCTCATGATCATCCTGCTGTCCACCAGGACCCCCATGTTCCTATCTCCTACTCAACTCTCCAATCCCCAACCTATACTGGTACCTGGGGTTGTTCTTGCCCAGATGCAAGACTCTACACTTACCCTTGTTGTACTTTACTATATAAGCTCTCTGCACAGCTTTCCAGCCTGTCCATGTCACACCGGATGGCCACAGCCTGCTGGAATGTCAGACATTCCACCCAGCTCTGTGTCATCAGCAAACTTGCTGACAGTGCATGCCAGTCCCTCATCCAAGTCATCAATCAATAGATTGAATAGGACTGGTCCCAGTACCGACCCTTGGGGCACTCCACTAGATACAGGCCTCCAACTAGACTCTGTCCCGTTGACCACTACTCTCTGGCTTCTATCCTGCAGCCTGTTCACAATCCACTACCCAACTGTACAGACCACACTGCCTCAGTTTGGCTGTGAGGATGCTGTGGGAGACTGTGTCAAATGCTTTACTGAAGTCAAGATAGATCACATCCACTGCTTTGCCATCATCTATCCACCTGGTTATGCCCTCATAAAAGGCTGTCAGGTTGGTCAAGCATGACTTCCCTTCAGTCAAGCCATGCTGACTGTCCCTGATAACCCTCTTGTCCTTGATGTGCCTGGAGACAGCATCAAGGATAAATTTTTCCATCACCTTTCCTGGGATAGAGGTGAAGCTGACCGGTCTATAGATACCCTTTTTGAATATTGGAGTAGTATTTGCAATCCTCCAGCCCCCAGACACCTTTCCTGATCCCCATGACTTAGCAAAGATCATAGAATCATAAATTATAGAAAAGATGATGGAGAGTGGCCTAGAAATGTCTTCCACTGTCTCCCTTAGCACTTGTGGGTGCATCCCATCGGGGCCCATGGATTTGTGTACATCAAGTTTGATCAACTTATCTCTAACCCAGTCCTCATCAAACAGGGAAAAATTCTCTCTTGTCTCAACTTCCTATGGGGTCTGTGGCTCAACTTCCTGTGGGGTCTTCCTCTCAGTGGTCTGTGGCTTGATATCATGACAGCCACAAGAAGTATAGATAGAAGCAAAGAAGGTGTTCAGTATCTCTGCTTTCTCTGCATCCTGTGTCTCGAGGGCACCCACCTCATTCAGCAGGGGGCCTACGTTGCCTCTAGATTTAGTTTTACCTGCAATGTACTTGCAAAAGCCCTTTTTGTTGCCCTTGACCTCTCTTGCAAGGTTTAATTCCAAGGAGGCTTTGGCTTTCCTAGTTGCATTGGATTTCTACCACCAATTGCTTGAAAATCACAGTATCNGAGGGGCCCAGAACTGGACACAGTACTCAAGGTGCGGCCTAACCAGTGCAGAGTACAGGGGCAGAATGACCTCCCTGCTCCTGCTGGCCACACCATTCCTGATGCAGGCCAGGATGCCATTGGCCCTCTTGGCCACCTGGGCACACTGCTGGCTCATGTTCAGGCGGGTATCGATCAGCACCCCCAGGTCCCTTTCTGTTTGGCTGCTCTCCAGCCACTCCGACCCCAGCCTGTAGCTCTGCATGGGATTGTTGTGGCCAAAGTGTAGGCACATCAAGGACAAGAGGGTTATCAGGTACTACAGTCCTTGCTATCAAGCACAAAGAATATGATTTATAATATAATCCTCACATACCTTTCAACACACCCACAAAGAAACAAGTGAACCATCAACCAACTCACAGACAAAACAAGGCACTGTATCAGCCACACAAAAGCACAGGAGCCTAGCTTGGCTAGCAATACTGACCAGTGCTCCCTCAGCTATCTCATGGATTATGATGCACCTGTATAAGCTGTTCCTTTTATTCCGGCTTCAAACGAGCATGGAACTGGCAGTATTTGGGCTTAGGCCACTGATGTTCTCAGCCACAGTAGTGCATCTGTGGTGATTTTTTTCCTACCTTGCACTCCTTCCTTGCTCATGTCCATTAGGGAACTGCCTGATGGTGGGTCACTAAAACCTATTCTTCTGATTCACGTTGCAAAGAGAAGCCAAACAGCTTTGCCACTCCAGCTAAATGAATAGCCTGTTAAAACCATCTTCCCTGGAGACTGTTACTCCACAAGGTTGGAAGACCTTCTTCAAGGTGATAATAAGCTTATTACAACTATTCAAGAGGAGAGGGAGGCAACACTATTCCTATATTCATCAGTCCCTAGTCACCACATTTCTCATCATACGTCCTTCTGCCTCCTTGCTTCTGCTGTCATTGCCCTCATCATCCAGCTGTTGCTACTTGTGACCCTCAACAGACTCCATATGCATCCTTGTCAATCAGAATTAGTGAAGAACATTGAAAAGCCAGCAGGATAAAAATCTCATCATTAGGACATAGTACTAAGTGTGATAAATGAAGAGGAAGTCAGCAAGATGCCACTGCAGGTGGTCTGAGGAAGGTGGATAAGAATTTGGCTTCTTTAATTGATGCCATATCTGTCATGCCAACTGTCTCCTGGAAAAAATTGGTGGAAATGGGGGTAGGTATGGCTTGAAAGCAATGCCAAGCAGCTATTTCTGGTGTCATCCTTGGGGACAGTTATTCTCCCCTGTAGTTAGCAGAGTCAAGATCTCCATTGTGTGTGTGGGAGAGCTGTTGCTAGGTCTGCTCCTGCTCTTGGGAATGTGCAGCATCTTTGTTAGGAGGACCATGGAGCTCTCTGGGAATTTGGAAAGAGGCAGGACACTGCATATTGGATGTGTGTCATGACAGTGGTTATGGAGAGATGCTTTTACTGCTTAGTAATAGTAATATGACTTCAGGTATTCAAGTTCTTCAGAGCTGATTGAGATGCACCTGTGAGTAGCAATAGTTATGTTTATCTGAGAGTAAATGGGGCCAGCATGAGTTCAGGGCAGTAATTAAATCCCTGTTTTGTTCTAGCCCAAATCGTGTACAGGACAAATCCATTCTCTTCATCTCAAAGATTTCATTTGCCATTCAGCTCTTAAAAGAATTTTTATCAGAGGGCTGGTACTACTCCAAGAAATGGTGGGGGTTTTTATCAACCTGCCGTTCATTTTCTTTCAGTCGCCATGCATTTCGTACATACGAATCCAGTCTTATTTAGGAGAAAATGAGGACCATCCCTCTTCTGCAAAGTCATTGTTCTTTCAGAGGTCATGTGTGAGAACATTTCAGTTCCTCCTTAAGAAGGTTCCTCCTTAAGCAAACGAGGATACTGGCACACCATATCCCAGATGTGTGTGGCCAGAGGAACCTGTTGTAATCGGTTCCGGAGGTCAGCCTGTTGCGCAATGAGTTAAACCTGTTGCATCGGCCAAATTATTTCCACAGTTTCTACACGCGTGATCAGACATGCGTGGTCGGTGGACTGATCGCTTAATGCCACAAGTACACTGAGCACCAATCCTGAGTTTGTTTACCACTGACATATGTCTGCTAATAAAAAGGCTGGCACTCCTGATGTTGGGTGCGCCTCCACCGAAGTTTTCACCATACAGCTGTATCCCGTGTTGTTTCCCGTCACTGCGTCTGGTGACCCCGACCTCATCACTTTAGTCATGCAATTAACAGAAACCATAATTCCCTAACATTTAGATATTTACTATTTTTTAACTAAGGAACTTGAGATCCAGTTTCAGACCTGCCTGCAGTATTATATATCACAGAAAGGCCATTTCATAGTACAGAACCGGCTTGATTTTAATTTTTGGTATTGTAACCATATATAAAGCATTTCAACCTTGTTTAGAACTGGATATCCGAAAAGGTGGGAGTTTTCTAGATACTGCTTTCATTTTTGACACTACTATATTTTTAGACTTAATAGTTCTGCTTAGAAAAGGCACGATAAGAACTGATAGGTGGAAGTACAAGCCAGAAAAATTCAGATTAGAAAGAAGGTAAAAGTCACACACATTTTCCACAAAGGCGACTGCCAATTAGAAAGAAATCACTGGAGAAAGTAGCAAAATCACTGAAACAAATGATTTTCTGTCAGTCCTGAATGCCTCTCTGGAGTGTGAATGTTAGCTAAGTAGATGACACTGAGCTCAGCTCAGACCTCTACCAGACAAAATTTTGCCTCACATTACTCAGGAGATGAGATTAGGTGAAAAAAGTTGCAAGGACAGACTGTATAGTTATTAACAGTTGCAGTTGACTGCCTTTTTATTTAAGAAAAAAAAATTCAGCAACTAGAAGCTGAGATCCACACACTGGAGTGTGTGAGGTGGGGGAGTATGTGTGTGTATGTGTGTATAAGTCAAGCATATGTAGCTCCTATTTATATTATCTGTCCCTTCATTTTAACATAAACTTGCTTCTTAATACTTACACTTGCTATCCCTGCTTATTCCTGTAACTTTAATTTTTGTCCAGTTTTGTTTTGCTCTAGTTCTGGCAATATCTGTCATGTCTAACTGAAGGGCATCTTCCATTTATTGCTGCAATTGTCATCTGTAGAGACAGCTCCAGCCGCAGCGTGTCAAAAAACACACCCCGTGGACATGCAGTTATGTGCCCTTCCCTGAGTTCTTCATGTGCTGCATCACCAGTTGTCCAGGAAATGCCAGTGTTGATAGGAAATGCACTTATTATTTAATACAATTCTTTGCAGACTTTGGATGAATAGTTCATGAGCAAGAAGCGATAGGATAAGCGCAGATCTTCCTGTAATTGAACCAACGAGAATTATAGATGACTGTGTTGCACAGCTTGAAGATTATCTTCTCCCACGCATTCAGAAAGGACTGTAGTTACTGCTTGTCTCTAGGCACTGACATCCTCAGTTTACATTCCTATGTGAGGAGGTACATCCTTCTGTAAACACTCCATCCCAGTGCCTGACCACTCTCTCCATGAAGAACTTTTTCCTGATGTCCAACCTAACCCTTCCCTGTTGAAGCTTGAAGCCCTTCCCTCTGGTTCTGTCACTAATTACTTGTGAGAAGAGACCAGCACCAACATCTCTACAATGTCGTTTCAGATAGTTGTAGAGAGTGATGAGGTCTCCCCTTAGCCTCCTCTTCCTCAAACTAAACAGCCCCAACTCTCTCAATCTCTCCTCATAAGATTGGTTCTCCAGGCCTTTCATCAGCTTTGTTGCCCTCCTCTGCACTCGTTCCTCCTTGTACTGAGGTGCCCAAAATTTGAAACAGTACTCAAGGTGCAGCCTCACCAGTGCCAAGTACAGGAGGACAATCACCTCCCTACTCCTGCTGGACACACAGTTTCTTATACAAGCCAGGAAGCCACTGTCCTTCTTGGCTACTTTGGCACACTGCTGGCTCATATCCAGCCTCCTGTCAATTTCTAACCCCCAGGTCCTTTTCTGCCAGACTGCTTTCCAGCCACACTGCCCCAAGCCTGTAGCACTGCAGGGGATTGTTGTCACCAAAATGCAGGACCTGACACCCGGCACTGTTGAAACCCACACGGTTGTCCTCAGCCCATCAATGCAGTCTGTCAGGGTCCCTCTGAATAGCTTTACTGCCCTCCAGCAGATCGACGCTCCCTCCCTTACTGAGGGTGCACCCAATCCCCACATCAAGATCATTGATAAAGATTTTGAACAGGAGTGGCCCCAGCACTGGACCCTGGAGGACAACACTCATGACTGGCCTCCAACCGAATTTAACTCCATCGACCACAACTCTTTGGGCCCAGCCATCCAGCTGGAATTCATGCCTGTCCAAGCCATGGGCAGCCATCTTATTGATGAGGATGTTGCAGGGACAGTGTCAAAGGCCTTACTGAAGTCCAGACTATATCAACAGTTTTCCCTCATCCACTAAGCAAGTCATTATCATAGAATAAGATTAGATTTGTCAAGCAGAACCTGCCTCACAAGAACCCATGCTGGCTGGGCCTGATCACCCAGTTGACCTTTAATTGATCCATGATGGCTCTCGAGATTATCTGTTCCGTAACCTTCCCTGGCACTGAGGTGAGACTGACAGGCCTGTAGTTGCCAGGATCCTTTTTGTGGCCTTTCTTGAAGATGGGCATCACATCTGCCAGGCTCCAGGCCCCAGTTAACAACCCCAATTAAACAAGATTGTTGAAAGATGATGGACAGTGGCTTGCCAACCAGCTCCCTCAACACTCTAGGGTGTATTCCATCTGGCCTCGTAGATTTCTGAATATCCAGCTCATGAAGTAGGTTCACAACCATTTCCCCATGGATTATGAAGGGCCTATTCTGTTTCCCATCCCTATCTTCCAGCTCAGGGGGCTGTGCACCCAGGGAACTACTATTAAAGTATTAAAGTATTCAAGCATATAGTATTAAAGACTGAGGCAAAGACAACATTATGCACCTCAGCCTTATCATGATCCTTGGTCATTGTGTTCCCCTCTGCATCCAACAGCGTGTAGAGATACCCCTCCTCTTACTGTTAATGTATTTATGAAAACCTTTTTTTGTTATCCTTCACCACAGTGGCCAATTTTAGTTCTAGTTAGCCCTTGGCCTTTCTAGTTTTCTCCCTACATAACTTTATTTCATGTTTGTAATCCTCATGAATTGCCTACCGCTGCTCCCAAAGACTATAAATTATCCTTTTAATCCTGAGTTCCAGTCAATGCTCTTTGTTCAGCCAAGATGGTTTCCTACCCCATCATCTTGTCTTAGTGACTTGGGGATGGTCAGCTCCGGCACCCTTAAAATTAATTCTTTAAAGTATGCCCAGCCTTCCTGGGCTCCCATGTCCTCCAGAACTGTCTCCCAAGAGACTCTCTTAACTGTGTTCTGAAAGAACCAAAGTCTGCCCTCCACAAGTACAAGGTGATAGATCTTCTTGCCCCACTCCTTGTTTCACTAAGAATTGAGAACTATCATGTTTTAAGATCACTTGGTCTAAGACGGTCTAAAACCATTACACCTCCAACAAGACCTTCTCTGTTAATGAGCAACAAGTCAAGGACTATATTCCCCTTGTTGGCTTCCTAACCATCTGTGTCAGGAAGTTTTCTCTCACGTAGCTGAGAAACCTCTGGGACTGTTCCTTCACTGCTGTATTATATTTCCAGAACATGTCAAGAAAGTTGAAATCCCCCATGAGAACAAGAGGTAGAGCCCGAGAGACCTCATTCAACTGTCTGTAAAGTATCATATCTATCTCTTCATTCTGGTTGGATGGTCTGTAGCAGACTCCACAATGATATGTGTCTTATTGGCCTTTCCTTTGATTTTCATAGAATCATAGAATCATTAGGGATTGGAAGGGACCTTGAAAGATTGTCTAGTCCAATCCTCCTGCCACAGCAAGGTTTGCCCTTGGTGAAGCCATGCTGATTGTACCCAATCACCTCTTCACTATTGTCCTGTCTCAGTAGTGCCTAAAGGAGGATCTGCTCCATGATTTTACCAGGCACAGAGGTGAGACTGACTGGCCTGTAATTCCGTGGCTCCTCCTTCCTACCCTTTTTGAAAATAGAAATGATGTTTCCCCTTTTCCAGTCAGTGGGGACTTCACCAGACCGCCATGACTTTTGGAATAGAACAGAGAGGGGTCTAGCAACCTCATCTGCCAGTTCTCTCAGTACCCGTGGGTGAATCCCGTTGGGTCTCATGGACTTAAATACTTTCAGGTTATTCAGATGATCATCGCTTATGATGAGAAGTTCTTCCTTGCAGTTCCTGTCATTATTTTCCATGAGTCCAGGAGTGTGGCTTGAGGCCTTTGCAGTGAAGACTGAAGTAGAGAAGTAATTGAGAACCTCAGCCTTTTCCATGTCACTTGTGACCACATCACCTGTTTCCCTTCTGAGGGGGCCCACACCTTCCCTAGACTTCTTTTTACCATTCATATACCTATATAAATTCATACAATCATAGAATCATTAAGGATTGTAAGGGACCCCAAAAGATCATTTAGTCCAAACCCCCTGCCACAGCAGGATCACTTCACTGAAGAAGTTATGGAATCGGAATCACTCCGGGTTGGAAGGGACCACCTCATCATCCAGTTCCAACTCACCCACCATGGGCAGGGACACCCCAGCCTAGATCACGCTGGCCAGAGCCCCATCCAGCCTGGCCTTAAACACCTCCAAGGACGGAGCCCCAACCGCCTCCCTGAGCAACCCATTCCAGGCTCTCACCACT